>OX578272.1:63886108-64451108 GCA_951217065.1 Baccha elongata | reverse complement strand
AATACTACTTTTATTATTGTTGTTATATTGTACTATTCGTACTAGAATGTCAGTTTTTATTACTGACCATTCTGTTAATTTTTATTGAATGTGTTTGAACAACAACAACAACTTAAAGGCGCTACCACCAATTTTAAACGAATTTTATTTACTCGTTTACGAATATTATTATTCGTTTCTTTCTATCTTTGGCTGGAGATATAGCTATTTCAAGGATTGCCAATTCCTTTCATCAGTCTCCTTTTAGTGGTATTGAGCTTTAATCCAATTTTATTGTGAAAAACTTTTTCACATGCACCTCGTGAGATTCGAACCCACGCCTTCAGATTTTACTCAGTCTTCGAAGTCGTATGCACAACGCATATATCTCCAGCCAAGGATAGAAAGAAACGAATAATAATATTCGTAAACGAGTAAATAAAAATTCGTTTAAAATTGGTGGTAGCGCCTTTAAGTTGTTGTTGTTGTTCAAACACATTCAATACTACTTTTCTTTAAATTTGATTTGCAAAAAAGTGAACCTGTTTTGCAAGAAAGTGAATATGATTTACAAAAAAAAATAATTTGCACGATGAGCC
Source organism: Baccha elongata (assembly GCA_951217065.1). NCBI lineage: Eukaryota > Metazoa > Arthropoda > Insecta > Diptera > Syrphidae > Baccha > Baccha elongata. The sequence goes on along the minus strand of OX578272.1, from coordinate 64,450,530 downwards.
GATTAAGTTTTTTTTTTTACTTTGGCATCACTTTATTAAAAAAAAAATTGTGAGTGATTTATTGTCAATCATGCATTTATTAATTTTCAATCAATTATTGAACACCAGATGGCTTTACGACATTCACTTTTCATGATATTTAAAAATAACGAAACCTTCATCCCTTTAAAAAAACAAGAAAATGAATACATTTATCTACCATTATAGCCCAGTAAATCGGTTGGTTTCTTATTTTTTTTTATTAAAGTCTTAGAAATATTCCAAGCCACTGAAGCCAGTGATCAAGTTCCTGTACAACCGATCGAAAATTGCGTTATGCGATCACTACATATATTAAAATGTAAGCATATATGTACATAAGTACTAAAGGCTAGAGTGAAATAAACCCGAATCAATATTATTTCATATTCTCAATTTAATAATTTTACTTTGGAAAGTGTAATAAGGCCGAATTTTAAATCTCAAAAGTGAATTATTTATTATGTACCGGAAAAACTCCACTTCTATCTCTGTGCCAAAAATGCACAATGTAAGATCATAACACTGTCGTTAAATTGAAATGGATTTCCATTTAATATTCTATTTTTGACTTGGCATCTTAGATGACTGATTCAATTGCATAATTAAAAATAAAACGATTATTATATATGTAGGTACCTATACATAGATACATGAACGTTTTTACATAAAGAAGACTTCGATTCTTTCAATAATCAACACGGTGACGAAAATTGAAAATGTCATTCATATTGAACGTGACTGAATATTCAATGCTGCCACTGACAAACTACACTTCACTTCACAAGGACTAAACATTCTTTTGCACAGGACACCAGCACAGTCACACAGTCAAATGATGATGACAGAACGCAAAAGAGACAAGAAAAACTCTTAAAAAAAATTGTAGAGAAAATTTACAAGTCCCTAAGTCGTTGTTATTCCAATCCACTCCACACACAGCAGTTTTCGAAGTCGAGTTTGGTCGAGGGGACGAGTTATTATTAGGGGCATGGAAGTTTGTTGCCTTTTATATACGCAAACGAACAGAAACAGCGACGACGAATGCTTTTGTGTATTTGTCATCCAAAGGATATGAGTTTGGAGGAAAACTTTTCTGTGATAGAAAGCCCAACACACAGGATATGAATGAGAATTGGGAACCTTTAGGATCATAATACATGCACCATTCCATTGAGTCTTTTCTATGCGGGTGTTTTTATGTGTACGGTTATGATTTCGTTGCACGACTATGGATCTATAAATGCGGACATACATTGGGTGGAGTCCTGATGGCCCTATAAAATGATAATACCACAAGTTTATTCCTAAAGGCAATGTCTCACATCTCACATGCTAAAGGATAGTAATATAAAAGAAAAGAACCCATCAGATATTCAGATATTGGATTGGTTTTCATTTTAAATTGTTGATATTTTATGTTTTATTTTCTGTGTTAGGATTTTGATAGCGTCGACATGATTCCTTGAATAATAATAGAAATGAAGGAATATACATATTTATTAGTTCATATAGAAGCAGAAGGTAGAATATTTCTGTTGTTGTCAAAGGAAAGTGTTTTATAAGGAAAGTCAGAATGTTATGATAAAAGATCATTCTGATATAAGTTTCAAAAAAGAACAAAAAAACAGTTAGTTTTATCTTATAATTAAATAAACACGTGTGTATGTGATTAGCAGTGGGTATACACAACAGGTGAAAAATATTTTTGCTTAAAAATACAAAAGTAAGTTTGCTCGCTAACCCTTTGGAGATTTTAATTCTTAATGCACCGACCAATCAGTTTGTGTTGAGCCTTGAGCCTGAAGCATTTTCTGTGACGCTACACGACAGCAAGGCTGACCTGAAATTTGAGAGGAAAAATAAACAAATTATGACCATAGTGAATTGTCTCAATAATAAATATATAAATAGATACAAGTCCATATCAGCCCATCCAACAAAAACAAAACACACGAGCCGCAACTTAATGATTTGCGGAAGGCATATCTTAAAAAAATATCGAACGCCAGCCCGGAGGCTGGCCCAACGGTTCGTACTTATAAAATAAAACGAGATAGATTACTTTCTAAATGATACAAGTTTATTAATATCAACTTTACTATATTGCGGTCACCAAAAGACTAACTGCCTAACCCACCTATTCGTAGTTAGCTGCCTGGCCAATCAAACTGCTGACCAGGCTATTTCCCATATCGTTGGTCGTCGTATATCAAATATCCGTTCATGCATATGCAGTCGATGCAGTTATGCGTTCACCTATTCGTAGTTAGCTGCCTGGCCAATCAAACTGCTGACCAGGCTATTTCCCATGCATTCATTTCAGTTCATCGACATTCGAACGGGATCGTCTTTCCGAGGTCAATGTCGCTGGCGTGTGTTAACTCGCAATTCTTTTCTTTCATTGACCATCGCTGACACAGTTTCTTTTTATTTGATTATTTGATTACTTTCATGCAAGGCTATAGAAATGATTAAGTAAGTTTAAATAATATTATTTTGTAATCATCCAGGGGCGAATCAATACATATTACTGATAAGGCCTAACACTAACATTTTCTTTTGTTTCATTTGCTTTGAAAAATGTAATAGAAAAACTTGGTAAACTTTTAGAAGATACTTTTAAAAGATTATAATCTTATTGTATTATGTCAATATGAATAAATATCAAATATCAAATTTCAAAAAAAAAAAAAAAGGTAATTTGTTTTCGGCTCAGTTCGCTGCTGACTCCACGCTGCCACATATTGATATGACACCTCCTTTACTTGAGAGCGCAAACGGTTTTATATATTTCTCCTAATGATCTGGCTGTTGCATATAAAGCATTTTTTACATTCGTAAAAAATTAAGGGTAGGTACAGTCAATGATAAGCTTAACGTGGGTACCTAAGCGGTAAAAGCTTCTAACTCCACGGTGGCGAATCCACTGCGGGTTCAATCAAACGTTAACCAGCGTCCTGAAGTATAATTACCGAAGTAGATTACACCGCAGTAACAAATTGAGAACATGTAGGTATGTGCACACTCCTTGTTAAGAAGCGAGACCGATCTACATCTCTTGCACCGAAGTGCCAAATGTTTCCGCTATGGATAACCACAGCCAGCATGAAGCTCCCCGAAAGGGCCAGCCCAACTGTTAGGGTAGAGAATAATCAAGATTAAATTCCATAAAGGACATTCCTCTCGAACAAACTCTAGGGCTCCTAACACCCGTGCTAAGTTTATTGTACGTCAAACCTAAAACGTCTTTTAGTTGAGGAAATACTCCCAACTGTAAAACTTTGACATTCTGACTTTACCTACAAAGCCACAGGGATTGCCTACCTTGAAGATGTGCCAAGTATGTCTTGAACTGGAACCAAACTCAAGTTCCACATCTCAACTTCCGTCAATTCTACTTAACTTACTCAATTATTGACGGTAGTAACGCTCGTTACCCAGTTTATATTCTGGGATACCGCCTTTTCGGGTGGCCTCCTTGAGTTACAAAGACCACCCTGCTTATTTGCTACTATCACAATGGCACTAGCCCAGTAAAAACCAACAAAACACTCATGTTATGAAAGTTCCCTTTCAAACGTTTAAATGAGTAATCGTCAAGGACACTTTCGTGATTACCCTGCCCTAACTACTTTTGCCTGATGTAGGGCCGTTACCCAGTTAATCCTGGGATAGGTTACCTATTGAACACGGACATTACTCTGAAGATGTTTATAAATAAACATTCGGGTATGCTCTGGTTCTTCATCAAACTTAAGGGTGAACGTCCTAGGGTGAGCCGTTCTCCCGGACTGCATTTAGTTCACTGATCAAGACATCTTAGATGCCGTAGAATGATGAACAGTTTAAGCCCTACCACCACGACAAGGTCGCAATCCATCGGTAGAGAAGGGTAGGTACAATTCACATGTCTGGGCAAGAGCTCATATAACTTATTTGATAGAGGATTAGACTATAACGGAAAAAAATATGTCCCACTTGAACACCGCCGTAATGTTTCTTGACTCTCTTAATTTTATCGCTTTTTTTATAAGAGTGCTCCACCGAAATAGCCTATAGTTTGTCCTCTATAAATTGGCAGTACAGGCCTTATGGGGAAGCTTTTTCAAAATCAGTAGCGAAAGAAACAACATTTAAAAAATGTTTATCCGCCAATGATTTTTCGATCGCATCTGACATACATACATAGATCCCACAACGACCTGCCTAGCGTACAGTTGAATACGCACTGATTGGCTAATGCATTTTAACCCTCTTTTAACATCCATTCGAACAGAGATACCTTTGTCAATTTGGTAACTCGTTTCGTATTTTTTTATATTGAGTTTCTGTTGAGGAACTTTTGATTTTAGAGCTTAAAAAATACCTTTTATTGATGAAATGATAATGAGATATTGAGATGAGCATATTACTAGTACAAAAGTGTTATCGTGCAGTGTTTTTGTTGATCATGTTTGTGTTTTTAATGTGGGGAAAATCTTAAAATGCAGTTACAAAAATGTAGGTAAGCTGTTGTCTTTAAAGAATTTATTTGCGTATATTCTCGTGCCGGTCGGTCGGTTGATATTTCGTGTTGATATTTCGTACCTGGATCCCAACTCTGTTATCGTTTTGGACAACGCATCTTATCATTCACGAAAGAAAAACAAAGCTCCGTCTACAGCAACAACAAAAGACGACATAAAGAATTGGCTTCGGTCAAACAATATTTCTTTCGAGGATGATATGGTAAAGGCAGAGTTGTTGAGCATCGTAAAGCGTCATAAAACCCTGTACGAAACGATATTGCCCAAGCTGCAGGACACAAAGTGCTTCGCTTGCCTCCATATCACTGTGAGCTAAATCCAATAGAATTGGTCTGATCTCAAGTGAAAGGATTCGTGGCTGAAATCAAAGAGCTTTTTAAAACTGCGATAAGGAACGTTGACGCTGAGAAATGGCACCGGTGTGTCCAACACGTCGAGCAGGTAATTGAGCCGAAAATGTGGGAAATGGATTCGGAAAACGCTGTAGAAAGCCTTATAATAAATCTAGATGAAGAGAGCAGCAACAGCAGCAGTAACTTCTCGAGTGATTAAAATACCTTTACTTATATATAAAAGTACATATTTTTATTTAATGGATGAATTTATATTTATTTTTGTTATGCTTGTTTATTTATTTTGCTTGTTATATTAATCTTTATGAATAAATTCTTTATTTTTTGTTTGTTTTTCTATTTAAAAGAGATTAGGCCTACTGGGAATACCCTTTAAAAACGCGCCTACTATCTTACCTCTTGGTGGTGTGGAAAAAAATAAATTTCATTTCATTTTTATACATAAAAATTAAGAAAATAATTTTAATTAAAAAAAAGGAAGGGTAACCCTACATCATATTTTTTTCAGTTTTTTCCAATTCAAAATGCTTACTACTGCAACCCTGTTAGAGCTTTTGAAAGAAGATAACCTTATGGAAAGCAAAGAAGTGCGAATGAGAGACAAACATCCCTATCTTTCCTGTACTGCCAATTTTTAGTGGACAGACTATAGTTACGTTCCTCCCTTAAAACAATTCAACCTCAATACTCGTACTGCAAAGGAATGCCCATCAGTTCACCCTTGAGCCCAACTTCGGACGTGCTGTTAAGTACAGAGATCCTTTTTTTTTTATCCGTACTACACGAATGTGGAATGTTTTACCCGGCTCTGTTTTTTCTCTTCATTTTAATCTTTAAACATTCAAAACCAATGTGCAATCGGTATCTCCTTGCAAACCTTATCCAAATTTCCTAAACGCTCGGTACTCTGTATAGAAGCCATTTTATCTCCGTGCGTTCTTAGGTTAGGATAGGTTTATGTGGCTGTCAGAAAAACTTTTGACACACTTAGACGACAGATAGGTCCGGTGTGATACCACGAAACGCGCGAGGAAGTACCTCTTTAATTAAAACCAGCTGGAGCATCTAATGAAGATATGAAGAGAAGGAATATCACAGTTCTTTAGATAGCTACAGGATCATCGAAAAAGAAATCAACTATGTGTAATTTAGGTCTTTGAGAGAGAGCTGGACATGAACAGAGAAAATGGGGGATACTCTAGTCCTCCTCATCGCCAACATTTCCGCTTGGAAAACACTACAATGGTCAGGGAGACGGAATGAGAGACTAAGATTTAGTTTGTCTGAGTACACTAAACTGCCCACCCCATCTTAGGTTTTTGAGCCATCAGTATAGAAGTGAACTGATTTATCTTTCAAGAATTCTTTATCTTCTCAATTAGATCTCGGTGGGATAGTGATTAGGAAATTCTTATCAAAAACTAGCTGGGGTGTGGAGTAGTCGGAGTGACATGAATTTGATCCGAATGAATCCAGAATAATGGTAGAGTAAACTACCTAGTGACCGACAGCCTTAAGACAAAATCTTTTGTTTGGAAATTCATAACTTTTCATGTACTGAATCGATTTAAATGATGATTACATAATATTGAAGTGTACAGTCTATAATGTCAGTACACCCCTTATTTCTATAATGTCAGTGAACACCCCTTTTTTTGTTGACGGTTTTGAAAATAAGAACAAAAAGACCAAAAAGAACAATTTTTACAAAATATTACACTGTTAAAACAAATTTGTAATAAAAAAGATACAAAATTAATAGTGATACAAAATCTATAGGTATATTAATATGAAAATTAATTTTGAATAATAATTGAGAAAAGTCCACTTAAAATAAAATGATGCTAAGTCTTCTATTTGGTTGAATATTTTTCAATTAATTTTCATATTAGTATAAAGAATTTGTATCATTATTAATTTTATTTCTCTTTTATATCTTAGCCTTGGCTACGAGGCAATAAAAAAACACAACCCTAGTTGAAAATGATTGCAAACCGTGATCTTGCTGGTATTGTTCACATTAGCTTTTTTTCGAAAAAGTTATGTAAGCTGAGCTAAAAAAATCTTTAAATTTTATCCTTTAAATATTAAAAAAAAAATAATTATTAGATATAAATATTGTTACGAAAACTTAAAAGATACTTTGTAAAAATCTACTTTGTTATTTAGTTTTCATTTTACTTTTACTTATTAGTTTTTTGTTCATATAATGTTTTTATGATTATTAAATTTGATAATCATTATTGAAAATAATATTGAAGAGCGAAGCTGGATTTTTATTTATTAATCATCCATAAAAAACAGATATTATTTAACAATATCATTAATCTAAAGATGGTGATGTTTTGGCTCTTTTGGTCTTTTTGAAGTTTAATGCGAATAAAAAACTCTATTCCATTATTCTCCCAACGTTTCGTAAGAATTCCTTACTTCTTCAGGGGATATTTATTATTCAATCTGTTATAAAATAAAACCAATTGGTATGTAGGTACATTTTTCATTAATCATTATAGTATGTTATTGTTTCAAAAATTTCTTTCAAATACAAATTAATCTGTAAGTTAATTGCAATATTATTTAGCAATAGTGCGAGAATTTCAACTTTTATTTTACTAGATTCCGACAAAAGATTCAGATTTGAACTTCAATTTTAATGTTTAGAATCTATAAGTTTTGATAATTGATGAATGACATCATACATGCTAAAGTGATTTTAACTACAATAAATAATCATCAATTTCTTATAGCAGATGAACATTTCCCTGTGAGTTTTTGTATTATCAAAAATCAAACGTAATTACTTCCTCTTTTTACGTATTCAAGGAGACTTTTTTTTCATCTTCAGGTTTAAAGCAAATATCTCATACAGTTTAAACCTGAAGATGAGAAGTAATCTTTTAAAAACTTTAGTTTAATATATAAACAAAAATGTTCGTTTGTATAAATATGCACGACAAATATGGGTTTATTGTTCAAATGTGTGAAATAAGCCAAAATATTAGTTTATAGCAAAATAGGTATGAAAAAAAAATGTGAGCAAGCGATTGATTGCCATTTTAAAGCAAATTAGTTAATTGGAAAAACTAATAAATTTGCTTCTATGACTACATACAAAATCAAAAATGTCCATTAAAAAAATTGGATATTACAGTTCAGTTATGAACCCCCAAATCAAATTTATTAATTTTGTTTTTTTAAATAATAACAAAATAAGAAATAGAACTATTAATTATTACTTTAAAATAATATACAATTTCTATTTCAGTAAGAGATTTCGATATATTGTAATAATAAAGATTTATAATGAGATGGTTCTTAAGGAATTCATAAGTTTTTTAGTACTTTCAGATGTCCCGAACTTTCTTATGACGTCACAAAGCAACGAATTACTACAACACATTAACTGAATGCTTTTCTTATAAAACACGCCTGAATGAACTCATTAAAAATAGTTTTCATAACATTTAGTCATAGGAAATAAATTAAGTTGAATTGAGTATGTAATGCTAAGAAGGATCGCGTTCTTAAATATAATCATTGTATATACATTTCTATAGTATTTTCATGCTGAATAAAAATCGCCTGGCCATCTTAAGAAAGTTGTGAGTAACACATTTTTAGGTTCGTGCATTTACTAGGTGTCTATTCTGTTACCCTGATAACAGTCGTAAACATATATGATTTTTGTTTTGTTTACGACTCTTGTCTAAGAAATATGGATTTTAGAGCCAATAAAATACATTAAATATTGTTAATTTGTTTTGTTGACGACTATTGTTAGGGTAACAGAATAGACACTTAGTAAATATAAGAACCTCCAAATGTGCGGTTCACAACTTTCTTTAGATGGCGCTGCTCCATGATTGTACTATAGAAATTTATATACAATGATATAATCTAAAAATTCTTAAAATTTTAGTTCCATTTTTCTTACGGTGTATTGAATTGAAATACCAATTTATGTGTATCAAGCGTAATATATTTAAACACCATGATAATTTTAATGCATAGTCAAAAACAATTGAAATAAATAAAATAAAAAATAAACAAATAAAAGAAAAAGCATACGGAACAAAGCATACATACGGCTTTGATTCAAAGTCGAAATGCATTAATTACTCACATGTGTTATTTAAGTACGCATACTAGTGTGATTTTTAAAATTCTGTGTTAAGTCCTAAATTGTAAAGATTTTTTTTTTTTATTTTACATTGTTTTTTGGCTTTGATGTGTTCCATACAAATTCCTCAATAATTTGCCTCAAATCCAAAATATATGTTTGTTGAGTGCGGAAAATCAATTATTGATTATCCCGATGTAATTGGCATTGTTGTCGGGTTATTAATACTTTCGTTTTTAAGGTTTTTATGTAAGAACTTTTTCTTTCGAAAAGCATGTTGAACTAAACATGCATCCCATGTTCAGGATTACCCGGACATAATAGAATTTTTGGATGAAAATGACGGGCTTACCTTTTAGTTTCATATAAAAGTTCAAAAGTTTCCATTATAAAAACTAGTTTTGTTTTATTTATACACATAGTCATTTTAACTAGTTTCAGTTTATTGACCTTTTCACTCTTTTTTAATTTTTTTAAATTATTTTCTTTTTGTTCCGAAATTAAATAATATTGAATGTACATAGATAGTAATTAATAGAATATCTATTAGTGCTATAAAATAATTAAATCAATTGTGAATGCATTCACTTGAAGTCTGAATTCAATTTGATGTTAATGAATACAAATCACTGAATTCAAAATGATTATTTTGAAACCAAATTCATTTCAAATTTAGTGACTTAAATCACTGAATAATTTTGCTGAATTCAAAATGAATTAAGTATTAAACTCAGTCTTCATTCAAATGATTTAACTCTTTTACAGCATTGATATATGTATTCTATATATTTTAAAAAGTAACGAAATGCTTTGTATTTGTTACTCTTTATAATTTACAATTTTTTTTTACTTCAAAAAGATACTATATTTTGGTATACCATAAGTATGGATAATTGCAGTTTTATTAGGTATTTACATTTACTTTTCTTCTTTTAAATAAAATTCAATAAAAAAATTATTTGTTTTTATTTGTGTGAGTTTACATTTATTTTGATTTGATTGGATGAATAAATTATGATAATAATCAATGATTTGATCTGAGTATTTTATTAAACAATTTCATTGAGTGCATTAATTTCTGTTGACATAATATATTGACATTTTTTGTTTGTTTTTGAATTAAATTTAACTGCAGTTTGTTGAATTATTTTAAATCAGTTGTTTTAATACATAATATATTAATTGATTTAAATGTGCTTATATATTAAAACTTATTAGTAGATATATAATATGTACATAAATGTTAACAAAAAATCGTACGAATGATATAGGTGGAAAATTTTTATTGATGAATAAATCGATAAAAAAAGGACTAGGTACATAATATAGGTACTTAATAAGATCATTATTGCAAATGAAATATTTTATGGTCTCATTCGAAAAATAATATAATTCGCAGCTTACAAAATAGAGCAAAATTAATTTTTTTTTAGTTTATCTATAGTCCCAGTCGATATTACGGAAAAAATGGGGCTACCCGGAACTTAATGAAACTTGCACAGATTGTTTAGAGGTACACTATGACGACCTCCTAAGTTTTTGACCTCATGAATCCTGTGCTAACTAGTGGAGGGTCGAAAAATACCAAATTTTTCAGATTTTTTTCAGTTTTTCGCTTATACAGGGTGATTGGTTTAAGGTGCACCAAAAAGCTTGAGCGTGTAGGTTAGGTTAAGACAAGAAAAAACCGTATGGGAGGGGGGGTCTATTTAGCCACGTTTAGGGGGGAGGGGCAATTTTCTAAAAAATTGACTTAAATCAGAAAAAAATTATTTAAAAACAACGGTGAATGATACAAAACCTTGTTCTATCTTTTTGGAAAGCCAGAAACCTATTCTTTTATTTTATTTTTAAATTAAGTTGTTTAAGTCAACAGTTTAAAAAAAATTAGTTTTCAAACTCAAAATTTTGAAAAAAAAAAAATTTAAAAAATGTTATTCTAATTTTTTTAAAAATTTTATGTATTTAACTATTATTTTTATTTTCAAAATTCAATGCTCTTAATAATTTTTAGTCAAAAACAGAAAACCGTATGCCAAAATGTATCTTAGGTTTTGAGAAATTAAGAAAATACTAAAAGCTTTTTTTTTTAAAAAGTTGAAATCTGGTTAATCCAGTTAATTGTTTTTAACCAGAATAACCAGATTTAACCTTTTTTTGAAAATCGCCCCTCCCGCCTAAGAGGGGGGGGATAGACCCCCCCCCTCCCATACGTTTTTTTTCTTGTCTTAACCCCACCTACACGGTCAAGCTTTATGGTGCACCTTATACCATTCACCCCGTATTTCTTAAACTAAGCAAATTTTACTGACATATTGCATAACAAAATTATAGACCAGTTGCTTAGGGTATGTTCATTCGGTTCCTGTTGATAGTTCCCGAAATTAGGTGCATTTAGGCAGCAAAAACCAAGTCATCTTTAAACTTTTACCTGATGTTTACATAAGTTCCGTTATTACGTCGTACTTTAAATCTTATTTTCTGCCTCGCCAGTCAACCCTATTTAGTTAGTTTGCTTTTTAACTAGTTCAAACAAAACTGACCATAAAAACCGACCAGGGATAGTTCCGGTATGTACCTTACCTATAGTTAAAACAATACATTGACTGTTTTAAGAGGAATACATCAATTTATGGAGTTATAAATTTTTAATTATATTTTGTCACATATTTCACTATTTCTGTATTATTTTAATTAAAATTAAATGAAAACCTAGAAGAAATATGTATTCCTAAATTACATGTTTTCATTATCTTATCTATCAACTATAGTAGTCGTTCAAAAAATCACATTTTATTCTCTTAAAAATAATAGACTATGAAAATCCCGTCCTTTTTCATAAAGAAAACACTTACCTACCTAATTAGTTATTAAAATTTTCCATACATAGATAATTATGCATAAATTATAATCACCTAAAGGTTCGAACATATCCCGTCGATGACGAAAAACATAACAAAAATATAATCCAACTTTTGCAATTATCCGTTAGGAACAACTGTAATATAGTAATTGCATGATATACAAATGAGTGTCTGGAGGTGTATAACGAAGCCGACAGTTTTCGTTTTCGATAACAATGCAATGATGATGCGAAATTGCTAGTGTTACTCGTCGTAGTAGTAGTAGTAGTGCTGTTGCCATGCTGCATTGCGGCAGGATGTTCACCGTTTATAACATGCACTACAACGCTGTCTGAATCTGCAAGCAAAACAAAAAAAAAAAAAAAAACGATATAAAAAAAATATTATATATATTAGATACTAACTGTGTTGAATAAAAGTTTTCAAAGGAGAAACAGTGAGGAAAAGAAGAAACATGAAACGCAAGAAAAAATATTGTTTTTTTGAATTATCTTACATGTGTAAAAGTGAACCACTTAATTTCTATTTTCAAAAGGATATTTTTCATTTTCATTTAGGTACTGCATCAGCAGGATCATCATCATTTTCTTTATTTTTTTTTTTATTTTTTTTGTTGGTTCTTGTACAGCATTTTTTATTTATAGCAGAATAAGCAAAGTAAGTCTGCTCATTTCTCCAAGAAAAAAATAAAAAACTGTAAAAGGAAAAAAAGGATTTTTGAAAGCAGCAAGAGAGCTTCATTTCAAAGGACGTGATGTTCTGAGCAAAAATTTTCTCCTTTATGAATAAGAATATGAAGGTATACTTTTGTTTATTTTATAGTTGCAGAAATGCAGTATGTAGATATAGATACATTGTATAGTTGTCGCTTTTTATATGAATTCATTTTTGGATGTTGCAGTGGTACATTCGAAACGGTGAAAGCGAAATAGGCAAAATTTGAATGTGAGCAATGGTTTTTATGTTTTTTAAATTCAAATTGACGCTCGTAGGTAATTCTCTTGCGACAAGGTCAAAAGAATAAATTGAATTGAAGCACGAAAAAAAGGGAATATATAATGAAGTGCCAAGGAAATAATATGGCTTGTGCTTCAGTATCCAATTTCACAATGAATTGATTCTCAATTGATTGGGATAAAGGTTTAGGTTACAACAACAAATTGATTTCGTTGTTTACTTTTTTTGTATAAACAGAAATCATCACATTTGTATAGACGGCACGAGTACGATAACTTTGGCGCCAAGAATTGATAACTGTTTTTTGTAAAACAGATCAGTTCTTGGGTCAATTGGAGATACATTTATGCCCAGAGTTAGCTAACTCTAGTTTAATTCACAACTGAAAAACCCTAAGAAACCTTAACTTGCATAATCCATAAAATTAAACTTTTTGTGAACAACATTTTATTAATTTGTTATTTTAATAATAAAGACAATAAATAATAATGAATTTTATTATGTTAATATACATCATATTTTGAAAACTTTAATTTGATTGTTGAAATAGTTAATGTTTAATTATTGTTTTTTGGGAAAATCAAGTCCATTCTCCTATTTTTCGTGTTGGCAAATTGCTCAACAACTTCCTCAGGATCTATATTGATTTCTCTGTGAATATTCATGGATGCTAATCCATTTAGACGTGCTTCGGAAGTTGTTGCCCTCAGCCAAGTCTTTAACCTTCTCAGGACGGAAAATGATCTCTCTGGTTCTGCTGACGTAACTGGAAGTACACACAGTACACTTCTAGTATCTTCCTTATATTTGGGAATTGTATATTACTGCAAACGGGAAGAGAAGCTAAAGCTATTGCTGGGATATTTTCTCCATTTTTCTCCTCCCATGTTTGTTTCCATATCTAATAGTAGAATGAAAAACAGAACTTTTTGGTTACCGGAAGAATGAACTACTTTATCATTAAAGTGGAGTAAGACAGATCTGGAATCGATTTCCAGACATTGACATTAATTTGAAGTAACACGACAAAAAGAACTCAAAATTAAACGATTTAACAGTTAAGGTTTTACTCATACGTACAAACCGAAAAAAAATCGATATTATATATGAAAATAAGTTCAAATCATAATACCAATGACTGATTGCATAATGTGAATAAATAAAAATACGATTTCAAGAAAAAATTCTCCATTAGTCAAAAATACAAATAGTCCTTATTTACTGGCTGTTTTTCAAGTTCCGAATTTTTTTAATTTTGGTTTAAAAAACAATCAAAATATACCTAAGTAAGAACAAAAAAGTTGTCTTTCTTATTTTCAATTACCGGTTATTTGACCATATTTTGTTTTAAAATAAAAATAAAAACAAATGATATAAAAATAAAATTAGTACCTTTGACTCAAATTGAAGGTCATAATTTGAAATATCAGGATACGAAACTGATTCTACAGCTTTTTTAACGTCTTCTGAACTAGCGAGATTAATAAAGCTGGGTAAGAAAATCTGTAGTTGGCAGATAGACAAAAATTGATTTCCAAATCGTTCGCTGAGCTCTAGTAAGCAATGGTCAAGGAAAGGAATATATCAATTAAGTTTGTAATACTGCTTTACATTTTGTTCTCCTTCCTGGATAGCATTTGCTCTTCTGACTTGTTTCCCACACGTTCTAGGAGCTTTTAGCTGAACCTAAAATCCTTGCGATATCGCCATTATCTTTAAAAATAACAAACCGAAAGATTGATCCACCTCATCGCGCCTTCCTTTCAAAACACTTTTTAGAGTTGTAACAGACTTTTTTGCTTGGAACAGGTCAATGCTTCTGGTTTGCAGATACCTTGTCACCGGTGGCATCAATCCACTTACTTCAGAGCAAACAACTAAACTTACTAGGAACTCGAAACTAAGTATTGCTTGTAATAGGGGGGGCCCGAGTATCTGAGCTCCCTCTAAATCTCTAATATTTACGAAAAAGTTTCAGTTATTAATGTACATAATGATAAAATCACTTAAATAATAACATGATCCTGGAGGCTTGGGGAGGAAGGGCGCCAATCCCCCCCCCCTCCCCCCCCCCTCAATACGCCACTGTCCTGCAGGGCTGTTATATCAGCTTGGAAGCTGGCTAGGGTCTCGGCAAGCGGTTCAGCTTCGCGCGACCTGTTTAAAGTTCATACGTTCCACATGCAAATGCATAAATCGTTGTCCGTTTTTCATTTGCGGAGGGAGGGGGTTCGTCAAAATTATTTGTTTTATGATCCGAGGAATATTTCGTATTTTTCATTACAATTAGTTTTACCTTTCATGGTTGTGAGGTCTGTGCATGACGTATAGATTGTGTTGGGGTTGGATCTTCAGAGCGTATCTTTTCTCCTGCTCCTAGTTTCTTAGAAGGTAACTCAGGTGTCAGGTATCTACAACCCCTGGATCCGATGGATCCAACGCTCGTCGTTAGTTCACATTTCAGTTATCCAGCGGGCATCGAGGTAACGATGCGATTTAGCCCACCATTGAATTTATATAGAATATGAATACACTTTTAAAACTAAAACTGAAATCGATTTCATTTTGTCAAAACTACGCTTATATGAAACTGTTTTCAGATATCCGAAAACTTCACTTAGCTGCATCAAATGCTCTGCAATTTAGGTGAAATAAGACCAAATTTCAATTTAACACCAATTTGGCTTTGTTTCGTAGTGAAAACCGAAAGTATACCAAAAAATTTTTTTTTTAGTTCTGGAAATGAGCCAAATCATTTTATTATTAAAAGTAAGGCATGTATGGAGGGGCTTGCTGCCCCCGGTGCCGTGAAATAAGGCCAAGTGTAATAAGGCCAACTTTCAAAAGTTGGTCTTATTTCACTTTTGGAAAGGGAAATTTCCAACTGTTGGTCTTAATTCCCGTTAGCAAAGTGCAATAAGGCCAATTTATTTTGGGAAAAAAGTCCAACTTTAATAGTTCATACTATTCCAGTAGGTCAAACGATAAGGTTTCATTTCAAGTGAGGATTGCTTCAAAAATCATTGGTCTTACAAGAAGATAAAATAAAGTTATCTGTTCAATTTAACAGAATAAGAGATGAATTATGCTTTTGTTGAATTGATGGCACTATTGTTTGTAAGATTTAACATTGCATTAGAATGTGAAAGTTTATCACCGGCGTTTTACACATGTCGGGTCGCGTTCGGCGCTAAAATATGAGAATCGCTTTTCATTTATCAAGCAAGTTATTGCTTATTGGTGGGCAGGAAAAAGGATCAAGAGCGGAGCGAAAAACATTTTAACCAAAGAAGGATCTATTTGTGGTGTGAAAATTAAAAATTCGCGTGAATTTAAATGAGTTTGTCAGCATTAGTTATTGTTCATAGAAAAAACAAACTATCTTTTTAGGCCGATTTCCCCTCCAGAACCAAATAATTTATTGATTATCGATATTGACGTAAGGCCAAATTCCAAAACGATAAATTCCTTGTGTACTTTGGTACTCATACGTCACCAGTAAAAGAAATCAGCCATCCAATAGACCGGAATGCATTAACATTGAAAACGCAATAAGACCAACTCGGCGTAGTTTCACTTTTGTAAAATAAAGCTAAATAAAGCTAAAAATAACTAAAATATAGCCAAGGATTGAAAATTGGCCTTATTACACTTTAGGAAAGCGAAATAAGGCCAGCTTTTGAAAGTTGGCCTTATTTCACTTGGCGTTATTTTTTAACGGCACCGCTGCCCCATTGAACACCCCTTAATAGCCTACGATAGGATTTGCGGTGGGTGCGAGTTTGGGTAAATGCAAAATATTTGAATAAACAACTCTGCATATACCCAAACTTTAGGGCTCATGATGACCTAAGATCATCTGTGCCATCAGTGCAAGCAAATTAAAATAAAGATTACAAGCCTGCAGAAGTCACATAAGTATTCTCAACTACGGGAGCGTCTTGACTCTTGAGTCACTTGCTCTTCTTGGGAACATATGGCTAATATCAACTTTGGTCACATGGTCCAAACCACGGACGTTTGGCCGCCATTTTTAAAAATTGCTGCCAAATTGATCGTTTTTTGTATAAAATGTTTTTGTTATAATAAAAATTCTATATACTTACATTGAAAAAATTAATAAATAGAAAAATAAATAAAAATAATTTCAACTAAGTAGAAGATTTAGCATTAAATTTAGTGGACTTGTTGAATTATTGATTCAAATTAGCTTTTTATGGCCTTTAGTCCATAAAAAAAATGGCGTTTCGTGCGGATGCTCACTTTGCACTCATCAGTTGACGACGAGTGAGCACCTTGTCAATACGCAAATTTCCGCTTTTTTCAGTTCAACTTACATAACTTTTTTGACAAAAAGCTAAAGTGAACTATATCCAACAAGATTACGATTGCAATCATTAAGCTGGAAGTGTTTACCCGTGGCCTGGTTAAAGTTATATATAAAATGTTTTTGTTATAATACAAATTCTATATACCTGCATTATTGTATGTATATTGATATTTTATCATATATTTAAACTTTTGTTAATTAAGTTTTTTGGTTTAAAGATATTTCAGCATCCAGTGGTCTGATTTTCATTTTTGAAGATTCATTTTATTTGCGTTTTAAAGCCAAACAAATTTTATCAGACAAAATTTTTGCTAAATCAAGAACTCCTGAGATATTTAAGATAAAAGTAAACAAGTATGGTACAGTCATATTAAGCAGTTTGAAAACAACTATGTGAATAATGAATGCCCCATTGCCTTTAAAAGATTTCGTAGAAATGTCAAACATAGCCCTTTTAAGAAGAATCACGTTCTTCGTGTTTAGAGAAAAAAAAAAATTAAAAACAAAAACATATATGTAGCTACTTTGTTGCAAAAATATAAAAACTTAAGTAAAGTGAAGTACAAATGTAAGGACTCTTCTCGTATATGTATTCCCATATTCGCATGAGTGTCTCTTCAAATGTACCTTGTCCTTTTCAGTCTATACGAAAAGTGGGTAAAGTAGGTGCCTTTCTGTAAAAGGTACCATAAAAAAAGAAAACACGCGAAGTATAGCTACTTCTTTCTATAACATAGTTAAAAGTCAACAATGGTTGGCTTATATTATGGGGCCAACAAACACACTTTATTTGAAAAAGGAACGAAAGAAATAAAATAGGATGAAAAAGGATTCCTGTGTACTGTATTACATATTCATTTGAATGTTAGGAAGATTATTATTTGTTTTATACTACAGTAGTATGTTATGTTCACACAACACCAACTTTAAATGTGGTCTATATTTTGGCTTAACGTAACTGACCCAGTTATTATAGGTGATTTATTGTTTCACACAATAAGCCCTTTTCTGTAACATCACGAAGGCATGAAGCTTAAATATCTCTTCTAAGAAGGTGACAGACGAGAATAAATAGCACATCGCGCAAATTTTGTGACTGAGAGAATATACGGGTAGAATAGAACAACATTCACACTGTATACTCAAAAAGAGTTATGCAGGTTATGTTATTGTGAATGTTACGAGCAAGGTTGTTTTATTATTGTTTTGTAAATTAGTTAAAAAAAAGTTAGAAAAGAAAGTAACTAAAGTTGTTTTTATTAAATTGTATAATCGACGTTTTGTTGGTTATTTTTTTTTATTATCAATAAACGCATAGCCTTTAAGGGGTTCTATAAGATAATCGGAAAAAAATGCAAATTGCAACTAGGTAAATTTTTCCAAACAAAAAATATCAGTTCTAAATTGTCTGTCGAATTTAAATAATGAATCAAATTTTACAGTTCAATGTCAGCCAAAAGTAACAGAGTTGAAAGTTATTTATTCCAATATATGATAAACGTTAAGGCCAACTTTAAATATTTTCTATAGGACAACTCTTTATTGTATTTAATATTACTTGTATGATTACATTAACTTGTATGATTACATGGTACAGAAAGGCTGCGTATAGCGTGCGCTGCATAATTCAATTAAAATTTAAAATTATATATTACTAGCAAACCCGGTAAACTTCGTATCACCTAGTTCGTTACTTACAACTTTTAATTTGTGATTACTGGTTGCACTATGTACGTTTAAGATGTTTCGTTATTTACTCAAATTTATTCATAACTAAAAAAAAAATTTGAAAACAGACGGGCCATCCCTGCAACTTCCCACTATTTTTGGACATTAAGTGCATACAATTTTGTGAATTTTAGTGCTTCTGACTTCGCAAAGCTTTTAATTAAAAAAAAAACATTATTTTTTGAAATTTTGAATTAAAATAAGCTGACTCGCCAAACATTGTTTCGTCATTTATATTATTCCTAGGAAACATTTTTTTAGTTCAATAAAAATAACTATATACTATAAGTGTGTGAGGATGTACTTATAACCGAAAGCGTAATAAGCAATAAAAGTATGCTTTATTAAGGTTAATGAATTAATAATAACCACTATATTTTGAATTATAATTTCTGATAGCTATCTAAACATCAAAAATAATTATTGACATTGTTACTATTAATTATGGCAGTTGAAAAAAAAATTAATCTCTCAGTGCATTAGAGTGTACAATATTCTTGGTTAGTCCGTCTTTAGCCAACACAAACAAACTGGATGGTTTCCCCACGCGAGAACATGCCACATATAGTTGTCCGTGGGAAAAGCATGGTGTTCCCAAATCTAAGCCACATACAGAGGACAAACTTTTTTCATAAACGCACAAAAAATTAAGATTAATTATTTTAATAGCAAGCTAACATAGTACCTACTGATTTAAGGCAAAATAAGGAGTCACCCTGGAAACTCGTATACAGCTTCATATTGGCGTACTAAAAGTTGTGTGCAAAGGATAATGGCACTGACGGCTCCGAAGAACCACGGCCTAGTGACATACACCCAATCCTTTTGTGTGCGTTGTTATAGTTCTACAAAGATTGAAGGGGAAGTACAATATTTCGTCGAAACGAACGACTAAGATGAGATGCACTTTTCATGACAATTATAGTTTTAGAAAATTTGTCACTTCCTCGCAAGAGACCCTGAAAAAACATTAGATGTACTCAGGGCTCAGACCCAGAACTACGAAAAGTTAGTTATTCAATGTCAAAAGTAACAATAACCGCGTGTTTCGCGATTATCTCTGTTTCTCTCAAATAAGTGATGCTGACATCTATTATCAAAATTGTATTTTTTTTCATGCCCTCAACTGTTTTGAGATAGAGGGCGGAAACCGTATGGCGCCACTCAGCTATACATACTGTAATGAAAGGTCGTGAGTTAGAAAAAAGTTGTTCCTTCGAAATATTGTCCAGGCTGCTGAAGGAGTTAACATACTAAAAGTCCCGACGTCTAGAAGGTGAGCCGTGAAAAGGGAAGGGTCATAAGGGCCCTTTTTTTATCTTTCGCTTATAGCTTATATTAAATTACAGCTCGTAAAATTTACTACAACATTTTGTTATTTGATTTTTTTTTTTGAAGTCTCAACCGTTTGCGAGCTATGCATCGCTTAAGAAAAAATTCTTTCTCAGTGTTTATTTACATGAGATCAATTAATTAACTGAGAGTTAAAACTATTTTTTGTCAGATTAATAAATTGCACTAGAAAATAATGATAAATTTACGATGATAGTAAAATTAACATCAGAGTTGCACAGAAAAATTAAAATAATACGTATAACAGTCACTGCTACGATAGATACACAAATAAAACCAAAAGAAATGGCTGAAAAATGTATAGTGAGTGAGAGAGTAGACCGACTTCGTCCTCATCCCTACTCCGTGATGTTTGCTGAGTGGTGACACCTGACCGGGATAACTGATCGATTGATAATTGAACAGTTGTCGACCGGTGAGGGCGGGAGATCAAATTAAATTGGGTTAATAAGAGTAATATGATTTTTTTCATTCTAAGTCATGACAAAATAAAAAAAAATCCTTGCAAAATAAATTAATGTTTTTAATTGACAAATAAAAAATAGGGGTTGATCGTAGAGGGGTGAAAATTAAGGGTTGTATGTATTTTTGTATGCTGTATCATAAAAAAATTAAAAAAAAAATTTGTACAAAAAAATAAAAAAAAAATTTAGGGGTGGACCATCCTTAACATTTAGGGGGATGAAAAATAGATGTTGTCCGATTCCCCACCCTGGCCGATATGCATGCTTCGGATGACGAAAATCGGTCGAGCCGTTTCGGAGGAGATAGATTACAAACACCGTGACAGAAGAATTTTATATATAAGATTTGTATATGATCCAGATATATAGATAGATAGATAGATATATTTTATTGTTTTCATTTTAAATTAATTAACAATGAGTTAAATACAATTTTTTTTTAAAGACATGACTTAAAGCCGTCTGCCCGAAACTAAAAATGAAAACAATAAAATATATCTATTTATATGAACCAACAACACTCTTTGAGCACGAACACTGATTTTGGCATTCGTCATACCTATTTCAAGGCACTCGAGTCCTTTGGTACTGCTGATCTATTATAACCTTACGTTAATTCGAACAAAAAAGCTTTTATTTTATTTTTCGGATCATGAGAAATTAAATAAATATATATAGATATGTTATAATATTTTTTTTTTTCAAAATTTAAAAGTTGAAAAAATAAATTTAAGGTCATTTCACAGATAACTTGCCAACAGAGCAAGTTTGTGCGATGCAGTCGTGTCCTTTAATTTGTGTAGCTTAAGGTGATGCAGTTAATATAATAAAGTTATTATATGACAAATTTTAGTTCAGTATGTGTTACAGATTCATTTTAGTTTTAGTTTCTCCTTCCGTTCCGACTAAAAAAATAAAAATAGAATTATTTAAACCGAACAATTAAATGAGTATAACGGCATTTTCATTCAAAGAACAATATCGACAATTTAAGGTGGTGTTGTGTTAAAAAAAAAATTATTTTTTGTAAAATATTCATATTTTGTTATTTTTTGTGTTTTGTGTTTTCATACTTTTTTTCCATACTTTTTTTTTTTATAAAAGAAAAAAAAGTGCACGACTGGGTCGCACAAACTTGCTCTTGTGGTGCATGACTAGGTTGCACGTACTTGTTCTTGTGGCAAGTTGCCACGAAAAAAAATTAATTTTAATAATTTTTTTTTAATATAAAGGAAAAAATCATATGAATTTTCCACAAAAGTGGTTTTAGCAATCTTTTTACAATGATTCAAGCCAAAATCAAAGTATGCAGAAATATTTGTTGCCTAAATATACGTTTACAAAAAAATTATTGCAAAATCGTTAGGGCGGTTTTTAAATAAATCGATGTCTACTTAATATTTTTTATAATTTTTTTTTTTTACAAATTTGAAGAACGCCTTTTAAAGTGCTTAATAGTTTGAATTTTATGCGCAAAAGCCGTTTTCCAAATATTGAACATACAAAAAAATAAATTAGAAAATTGATTAAAACTAAAATTTAGCTTTTTTGCAAAATGTGGATATTAAAATTTGTTTTAGTCATCTAGACCCTTAAAAAAAATATTTTTGGTTTGAAATCGATTAACCCGTTCATGAAAGCCCAAGAAAAAAAACGGTTCGATGGGAGGTACTGTTAATAGGAAACCATCAGTAATTTTTTTCAAGAATATCGTTATAGCTGTTTTCGAGAAAATTAAGCCGTACATACCAAATTTGAAGTAAATCGGTTAAGCCGTTTAGGCCATAGTTGCTGATACATACAGACTGACATATACAGACAGACAGACAAACATAATTTCCAGACCTACTTTTTTCGTATTTGTTATCATCATGTTTGATTGATATCTCAATTTTTTTTTTGCACGAATGCATAACTTGTCTTATACTCGTAGTACCTACCTATATAATCGCAAGTAAAATGGTTGATTAAGCAACGTGAAATCATAAAAGCAGCTTCTACTCACCGTTGAGTAAATTCTTATTTATAAATATTTTTACTTGCGATTATAGGTACTACAAGGTAAGTTATGCATTCGTGCAAAAAAAAAAAAAAAATGCACGACTGGGTCGCACGAACTTACTCTTTAAGCAAATTATGTGACGACAAAAATTAAATTATCAAAAAATGGCCTAAACGTGTGATCAAGTTGTATGACAGCTATCCTTAAATGGTTGTTTTACCAAAAACGTTGAATGCCATTTCGTGCTAAATTTTAAGTTTAAAGTCTGTATTGAATTTAATAGGAATCGGCTCAGCCGTAATCAAGTTATGGTTAAATTTGTAAAAACCGTTAACACCAAATCTTCGTTATGTGCATTTTTGCCAAAAAAAATTAAATACAGTTTTGTTAAAACTACTGTATATATCCGTTTTGAGAAAATTTGGGGAAAAATAAAACCGTTATATGGCAGGTACCCGTTTTAGCCGGGCGAAATCAAAAATATGAGTTTCTCCTCTAGGGAATCACCAAAAAGTGCTAAATACGAAATTTGAACTAAATCCGTCAAACCGTTTAGGCTGTAGGTGTGCACAGACAACTGCACATACGCACATCCGCACATCCGCACATCTGCACATCCTCACATTAACACAGTCTGTCTCACGGACGGCATGACGAAACCTACTTTTTTAGGCTTCTCTATTATCGTCTAATGTCAGGTTTGATTATTTTTTTCGAATTTTTTTCTTACACGAAAATTTTTCCCATAAAATGAATACAATTTATGGTACAGTACGATATAATTATATTTGATTAAAAACTTTTTAATATTTATTTTTGACAATTTTTTTAACAATTAGTGTCTTTCATTGTCTTAATAAGTCCCATAAAAAACGTGGTGGTCGTATTGACCAAGTAAAAATTGAGATAGCAATCATAAAGAAAAAGTTTTGCGATAACAATCAAACATGGCATTACGATGATAGAGAAGACGAAAAAAATAGGTCCGACAATTCTTTCTGTCTGTCTGTCTGTCTATCTAGCATACTAGATATATCGACACCTGCAGCCTTAAAAGTTGGGCTGATTTTCTTCAAACTTGGTACAAACTATTCTTAGAGAAATATCCCCTGACGTTTTTTTTTTATTTTTGACCTAGATAAAAAAATATATATAAAAATGTACATATCATATAAGCGCAACCTATAAATCCATTATTCTTGAAAAAATACGATCAAGTTCGATAAAATGGTGATGTCCGTCATTAATTTTTTTTTATTCAGAATCATCTTATAAACGGTACCTGTCATAACCGTTATTTATTGTTTCGACTATGCTGTATCGATTTATACCAAATTTATTTTTCAAAAACTACTGCTGAATTCAAATAATACTGAGAACAAAATTTTGAAAAACAGTAATTTTTGAATTTTTGTAAAACAGATAATTCTAGTTTTCTCGAAAAAATTTCGATAAAATTTTATATGATTGAGTTTTTGCCAATCGTGATGTCCGTCATCTATTTTTTTTTTTTAAATTAGGTGCTTTCAAATTAACCGTTATTTATTATTCTGACTATCGTTTGAACTGCTGTATCGATTTTGACCAAGTTTAATGAATAATACTGCAAAACAAAAATTAAAGTTTTTCTTATGGAAAAACCGATATTTTTAATTTCTCGATGAAATACTATCAACTTTGATAAAATTTCATGTAATTGTTTTTTTTTACCGACTGTGACGTCTTTCATATAAGTATTTTGTTTATTTCCTATACCTACATACATCTGTTTTCAAAATAATTAAAAAAAAAAACAATATTTCAAATAGTAAAAAAAAGGGATTTTGTTTTATAAAAACTGGTCAAATGAATTACCCAATCGTGAACACGAAAATAACTTTCTCCAAGAGGACGTTTGTGCGACCCAGTCATGCCCTTTATTTAATCCACATTAGCTTATGTAAATGTAATGTAAATTTACTTAATAATTAATATGAGTTTTAAAATGAGGCTGTTAATGTTTAGTGAAAAATGGTGTGAAAATGCAAAAATAAATGTCAACTAAAAAAGTTTTTTAGATTTTACTCAGCAGATATTAACACTGGTACTATTTCAATGTAACTTGAAACGATTTATTACGCATATTACGGAATCGCTGTTAAAGCTTCCATTAGCGATAGACTTATGCAATAAGCTGCAACCAAACTCAGATTCAAACGTCCCATCTTCCCTGTATACTGACAATCTTTCTTGGACAAACTATAAAGACAACACCTACAAAACAACGATCGTTTAATATTTTTTATTAAACGCGATTAGGACCCTAGTTTGTATTGATCTTCTTTATTGTGGGAATGTCATGTTTGATTTTTATCACTATTAATTTCGATTTTTCGACTGCGTAGTATTAATTTATGTATTTCGCAATGATATAACAACGCTGTTCATCCTTGTTCGACAGTAAACCTTTCAAACAATTAACTTCCAAGAAATGGTAGTGGTAACTCCTGAGTTTGTTTTTTCTGTGTAAAAGAACCCTTTAGTTATTTTTCCTTTATATCTACTTATATAAATATAATACTCTCAAGGATAACGATCTAATTTCATGCATCTCAATGTCAAAATAAAGGATAGCTCTGACATAGACATCATGAAAAATAACAATGTTCTCTCTATGAGAAGTGTTTTCCATAAAGTTTTATGTCAAATGCATTTTCATATATAACATACCTTCTCTTTCCCTCTTTTCCTTCACTTATTCCAACCCTTACATCTTTAATAATGTATGTATGTACGTTCATTTTTTGACACTTACCTGAACTACTCGGCGAACATGTATAGTTGCCAGAATCAGCTGGTGTTGCCTTTGCTATCAATAATTTACTCGTCCGAGTCTGTCTTTCTGTTATAACGTTGATGCCACCACGTTGCGAATAATTCATGACACGTTTTCCTTTGTACCAATAAATAAACGACGGCGGTATTGGTGATTGCATCGCCAGGCATGTCAGATTTATATCACTGCCACTTTTTATAAAAAGTTCTGAGTTGCCAAGGATTTTCGCACGTGATACTATCAAAAAATAAAAGTTTAAAAAAAAAAAAAAAAAATTAGTAATGAAAAAGAGAGAAAAACAAGGGAAAGGGAATATAAAATTGTAAACTTTTATTAAATTATGATGAAAGAGTTCAGGTAAATTTATGGTTTTTACCACGCTTTCGAATACATGAAAATATATCTGTATCACACACTTACATACATACGTTTAATAATAACCGACATACCTGATGCATATATATTATAAAATATGTGTTCATATTATAAGCGTTAAAAATACTAAAAGTGCACGCGCAAGGATAAATTCCCTTGTAATTTGATACGAGTAGTAAGCTTTTGCAAGGATGTTTTTAAAGAATAAAGGTAAAGTGATATTTATCTGAGCACAGTGAAGGCAAGTATCTATGTGATGAGGTGCTTTTCCAACTTATTGTAATGACATACTTTATTCAAGTAAGCTCTTGTATCAGAACTTTCTTGTGTTTCCTGAGTAAATTATGTTTCCATATTTAAGAATATTTATGAAATACTTATGTACTCAACATTTTGTTTGAAGATTATGAAGTTTTATGTCTCATACTTGGTATCAACGCCTGATAATTAGAATTCCTTACGATTTTTAAGTGTGCAGAGCTACATTGGCAATTGAATAATAAATTTTCGGTAAAGTTTTACGGTAAAGAACTGATAATCTAAAAATAAAACCTATGTATGATGACAAAATACCTTTAGCATCATTAGAGATATCTTAAGTTTGTATAACTAAATACTTTGTAATTATGATTTCAATAAATTGTGTTTTTTGGAATTTCTCCTAACTTGGAGTCAAATTATAACTATCAATTAAACTCTCCATTTTCTTTTTCAACTTTGGTGTTAATTGGTATTAAGGTTATGAAGGTTATGAATTAGGTTTAAAATATGTTTACTTGCTTTATAAGACTACTAAGTATTGGATTCATGCAGGAAAAAAGTGGGTCGGGCAATTCTGTCTGTCTGTCTCTGCATCTACAGCCTTAATAAAACTAGTAGGCCGATTTACTTCAAATATGGCAAGTATATGATTTTAAAGGTAATACGCCCAGAGTTTTTGTTTTTAGGTCCTTGTAATTCTAAAAATAATGGTATCTGTCATATAACGGTTATCGAAAATCTTATTTTTCTCGAAACCAACTCTAACGCTTTCAACCAAATTTTACGGTGAAGAAGGTCTGTCAAATAGTGAAAACCAAACTTTCAAGAAAATTCGTTTAATGGTACCTGCCATATAACGGTATTTTTAAATTTCGTTTATTTCGATAACGGCTGAAAATTAATCAAGTTATTTTACTTAAAATGGCATCAAACTTCTTTACATTTTTTTTTTTAAGTTTTAAATAATTTTTAAAAATCTCTTTTTGTGAATTCAATATTTCAAAAATCTGTTGACGGATTTTTAAGAAATTTAGTTCTAATGTAGGATAATAAATTAAGCTCAAAAATCTTGTATACCTACTCACTTAAAAAAAAAAAATAATTAAAATAAAAAATTGAGAAATATTTTTTTTCGTAAACTCATATTTAAAGAATTTTTCTTGGATACTTCGATTATGGTTTCAATCTTTGTAAGACATGGACTTAGAACTTTTAATAAAATTTCATAAGATTTTACCGTATGTTCCGTTTGTACTTTAAACCCTCTGGTAAATTGCCACAAGAGCAAGTTTGTGCGGTCCAGTTAGCCGAGCCATTTAATTTTATTTAAACAAAAATGACTCGATTTGTGCTTGATTAGCGTAATATTATCACTTTTGTGATCTCAATTATTATTAAAATAACAAAAAAATTTTAATGTTTCTTGGTTGTTTGAAATTGAAAAAAAAAAACATTTTTAATGATCAATTTTATTATGATAGCAATAACTGGCCAATTAAACAGTATCAACAGCAGCATGAGAGTTATACACTACCCTTGAAAACAACAGCCATGTCTTTGTAAGAAAAAAAAATCGTCCTTCTTAGAAAACCTAAACATTTCGCAGCGGTTTTGGGGCGTCAAATATGTGAACATATTGAGATAGAAAGCTTTCAAGCTTCCTCGATGAAAGTAGTATCACTAAAAGATAGTGTCTAGATGAATAGAATGGTGAAGCCTGTAGCTGTAGCCTGTTAAAACAATTGTCAAAATGTAGCTTATAAAAGTAGCAAGCTCATCCAGAATGGTGTAGCACAGAACATCAATTTTCATTCAGGCATTTCGCTTTGTTTCCATTTTTTTTATCGTAAAATGTCAAAAAGTAGCAGCGCACGCTTAAGTTGAAGTTGAGTGATTGTACTACAGCTACAGCTACAGCTACAGGTACAGCCACAGCTACAGCTACAGCTACAGCTACAGCTACAGCTACAGCTACAGCTACAGCTACAGCTACAGCTACAGCTACAGCTACAGCTACAGCTACAGCTACAGCTACAGCTACAGCTACAGCTACAGCTACAGCTACATACATTCAGGGCGAATTATAGGATTGGCATTGTCTCTTCTTTGATAGTGCTACAAGCTACAGCTACAGCTACACCATTCTGCCCAAACAGCAAGCGTAAGACGGCAACATTGATTTTGCAAAGCTGTTGATCCCCAAGTGGACAATGACGGCTGAATTCAATGAGATTATCATATACGCTGCTTCGTGGTTGTTATGGTTTCGGACTATCACGCCAGAGGTCTGGCTTCGAGCCATGAGTACACCTAAGGTTTTTGTATGGGCTTTTGCTTCTCGTCGGAAAATTAATATCTAGCCTCAAGCATCGATAAAAGAACTTGATTTCAAACTACAATCAATTCTTTTGAATACCAAGACCAAAGATTTGTTCTCCATTTAAGTGAAAATTAAGCTCCGGAAGCCGTACTTCCAGTTATTGAGAAACTTTTGTTCTTGAAAATATTTCTTAAATTAATTTATCAGTGTTTCCATATGATTAAAAAAAAAAGGTACGTAAGTGGCGGAAAAAGAAAATGGCCTGGCCAAAAACCAGTTTTCTATCCACTCGGAAAAGAACAAGCAGACTTTTTCGAAATAATGGAGAAACAACTATCCGAGCTTGAGGGTTTGTGAATGTTGAGATCCTTGATTACTCTTTGGAACTGTGTGCTAAAGAAAATTCGATATATAAAACCATTCACGCCCCCAAGTACAGAAGGACTTCTATCTCTAGGTGTAAATTTCAAGTTTGCAACGAATTGTGCAACAAACAAATTAGCTTTTCCGAATGTAAGGCACATTAATTGCCTTATAGACACATAAGTTAGGTGTTGCACTAAACTAAACCATAGTTAACTTTTATTTTCATTGCATAACCTCGTTGGCGGTCGGAGTCCAGATGAATCTGAGAAGTATCCTGAAAAGAAAAAAAATATCATCTACCCAGAGCGAGTATTGAACCTGCAACACTTAGCGTAACAGCCTCATGCATTGTACCACAGTATATATCGTATATTTCATACAAACAAACAAAAATATCGACTGCCTTTAGGAAATTGCAGAATTTTGAAAAAAAAAAAATAAGTTTTGAAATACAACAAAATGCATTAGTTTCATTCCGATATTTTCAGTTACAATACATTACAAGAAAAATGCCCGTTCACTTTTTCTCATTGCAGAATAGCTCAGAAATAAGTTAGACTGATCCATTTGACTTGCATGATACTTAATAAAACGTCCATCTACCCGACAAAAAAGAAGTTAGGAAAGGAATATCGAAACTTATATTGGAATATACATATGTTCGGACGGAACAAGAAAGACGAACCCGGGCAGCTACAAAGTGAACTACAAGTCCCTCATTAATGTATAGCAGCAGGACTATCAGGCATATGAAATTAAACTCCAACATAAAACCTTTGATAGCTTCTACCAATTAAATTACTACCACAACAATCTTTAACATCCCAACTATTATCAGAAAATAATCAAAAACAAATTGCTCAAGTCATCCTTTTGAAAGCCATCCCTATTGTGAAGATCCATTTTTCTTTTCCGTCGATATTAAAATCTAGATGCTACTCAAAAATACACAGACAATGACATTTTAATAAATCTTTTTCTTTAATCACTCAACCGATGTTCATTATTGCTCTTCAACCCCAAAGGCTCATGGATTTTCGGATAATATAAAAAGCAGAAAGTTTACTCCCTGCTTTTAATCCTCCAATGCAATGACAATGGATACAATATAATACATATATAATATTTCCTTGTCTATGATGAAGAAAAATAAAAATTTAATCGATTGTGCTGAACTGATGGATGACATTTTGTGACCAGCATTGTGTCATGAACTGAAGGCATTCAACTCCGTTTCTGATTTTTTTAGGTTGATATAATGGATAAAATCTAAAGAAGGAATGTGCTCTTATTGCGTTAAGTGAATTATTTAAAATAAAATATGGAAGTCTAAATATGTAAACCTTAAAATTGCAAAATAAAATAGAAAAATGTTCCTCTTCATAATGACCATATAGCATATAAATACAGACCATACAAACACATACAATACATATATAGTGGCAAGATGTTAACTTTGTTTTTCAAATTATTTTAAATTTTGAATACACTCGTATAAGTTTGATCCATCTTTACCTTTAACTTTAAGTTATTTTTCCATATTTCCCTACCAAAATGATAATATCACAGATTAACTTTTTAAAATCTCTTAAGACAATAAAACTTTTATCAAAAATTAAAAACAAACCAAATTTCAACTTACCAACAACATTCAGTCGAAAGCCTTGGCTAATTTTTGGTTCTGTTGAAACTTGACATTCGTACGTTCCTGAATCTCTCGGTTGTGGTGATGATATCCTTAATGTCCACTCATCTGATCCTTCAGTATGTAATGACTGAAATCTCTGGTCATTGGTGTACGTTAGAATTCCAACTGTCAGAATATGTAGATCTCTTTTTCGTATCCACGAAACCTATCAGATGCAAATGAATAAAATGTTATACAAACTTATTTTTCAAGGTCATTTAATAAAGTTATGACTAAGTTTGAGATACTATTGGGTTTCTTTTTAGTTTTTCTTTATGATTACTCGCCACAAGTTATGGTTTCTTTCGGTTGAAAAGTTAAATAATCCTTGGAGAATTATATTCAATGTAAAGTTTTTATTCTAAAAAATGATTGAATGCTGCATCTTTTACCATGGAACACGACTTTTTTCAATTTCATGGAACATAAAAAAATAGCCCTGTTAATTGGCATACGTTTCTTATGATATAAGGATAGGATAACAGTTTTATCTTGTTAAAAGTTGATAAAATGGAGAAATACGAGAAGAGTAAACATGTAAGTGAGAATGATAAAAAATAAATGACTTTTTAACTGAACGAACACTATTATAATTTTACAAATGAATTGTTTGATATCAAAAATTATACTTGCCAAAATTCTGCTTTTAAACCGAAAACTCTGCTTAGGAGCGTGCGAAATTTTGATTTAAAATTTTTTTCTTAAAAATTGTGCTTTTAAAAAGTAACTTCAGCTTTGCATAACTCTGATTTTCAAAATTATGGCTGTTAAAAAGAAATAGATTCCGCTTTTTATATGATTAAGCAATATATTTAACTTTTTTATCTTATGTAATTTTTTTTTAAATACTAAGATATTTGTGTATTTTGTTGCAATCTCGAAAAAAACTTAAATAAAGGGCACGACATTAGCATATGGTGTCGTGGCAAAGTACAAACGAAATAATTACGAAATAAAGAACATGACTGGGTGGCATAAACTTGCTTTGTGACAAGTTACCTGAAGATTTACAACAAACAGAACTTCGGAAAAAATCGTATGAATTATTTTAAAGTTTAAAAATCGAAAAAAATTATTTACTAAATGTGAGTTTAAGAAAGAATTTCAAAATCGTAGGACCGGTTTTCGAAAAAATCGATTTTTTTTAAAATATTTTTTCGAATATTTTTTTCTAAAAAAAGTTAGTAGGCAGGTTTTTTTACCTTGTAAAGTAAGCTTAAAAAACCTGCAAGCAAAATTTCATAAGAATCCGTCAACTAGTTTTTGAAATATTGAATTCACAGTTTTTCAAAAAAATATTTGAAGTTATTAAGCTTCAAACATTTTTGAAAAATAATTTGAAGCCATATTATTTTAAACAGTAAGAACAATTTCAGTATTGCGTTTCGTTTAAATCTTTTAAGCCGTTATCGAGATAGTCAAACTTTAAAAATACCGTTATATGACAATTACCGTTAAACAAATTTTCTTGAAAGTCTGGTTTTCACTATTTTATAGTCCTTCCACACTTTATTACACATCGACACCCTAATTCGCAAACCGGCTAACTCCACTTTTTTCCAAAAATGAGTTATTGATAAGGGATTCATCTTCAAAATATTCGGCGTATTTAATTATTTTTAATGCGCTATAAACAAATAGGTAGATATCTGTATTTTTTTTTAGTAAAAAACTGGTAACAAAACAATTCACCTTTGTCCATCCAATTAACATCGATTTAGAATTCTAGAGCCTAAAAAGGTGTAACGATTTATTTTAAATTCGGTACAAGAGAAATAAAGCCCAGTGTCTAATAAGGCCCCAATCGTAGAAAATACCGAAACGAACATATAACAGGACTTTTTTTTGCTTTGTACCTACATATATGTGAACGCTCTCTATAGAGGCAAAAATAGAATGATGTGCGATTCATGACGAAAAAGCTTATAATGCGTTATTGTGGTAAATGTCAGGTTTAAAATCTGTACCGAATTAAAAAGGAATCGGCTTAGCCGTTATCAAGTTATGGCCAAATTTGTAAGAACCGTTAACACCAAATCTCCCTTATGTGAATTTTTTGCCGAAAACCTGAAATGCTGTTATATTAAGAATACAGCAAATATAACGTACAGCCAGTTTTATCAAAATTTTTGAGAAAATTTGGTTTATAGTTGGGCTAAGACAAAAAATCCGCACATCCGCGCAGACAGACCGACGGACGGCATGACGAAACCTATAACTTTTAATGGCTTCTCTAGTATCGTAATGTCAGGTTTGAATCAAACCTCCCATTTTTTTTAACACGAAACCAATACTTGCCCTGTTGAGCAAGTAAAAATACGTTTAATCTATGTGTTTTTAGGAAAACGAAGTGAGTACATTTTTATTAATTTTCCCATAAAATTAATACAATTTCTAATTATATTTTATTAAAAACTTTTTAATTTTTATTTTTTACAATTTTTTTAACAAGTAGTGTCTTTCATTGTTTTAATATAAGTCCCATAAAAAACTTGGTGGGCCTTGAACTTCTCACGTCTAGTCCAGGCAAATTAACGAAAATAAGCAGTTGGCCAAAACATCGTTCAACTCTACTCTTAGTAGTAGCATTTTCAAATGTAGTCATTTAGTTCGGGTTTATCGAGTAATTAATTCGATTTATTTTCATATTGAACATTTTGTTGGCATCATATTCAGATAAAGTTTGCTTTTCCATTAATAAGATACGCATCTCCATACAGAATCTTCAATATCTTCGTGTGGATTCAAACGATTGTACTAATATAGCTGTTAAAAACTTATTCTTCCGTTGACGTAACTCTTTTGCTTCTGTTATGTTACTAGGTAATCTTTGTTAGAAGTTTAAACCAATCGTTTGCATGCGCAATTATGTTGTCAGCTAATGTCTTCACAATCCGAGATACCGTAGCTTGACTAATCTAAGAACATACTTTTCTGACATCCAGTATCACTGAGATTTAGTTTAGCAACGGTTTGGCTAAAAAACGACACTAAAGTTGCACTTCCTGAAAAAAAACCAGATGACGGTTTGAAAAACGGCCATCGTCAATGAGTTATTAGAAATTCTGCAAAAAAAAACCTTTTTGCGTTTCGACCATCCAAAAAATTGTATTTGTGCTTTAAAAAATTCAGATTTGTTAACTATCTGCGTTTTCGTGAAAATACATCCCAAACCAAAAACAATAATTTGTTATTATTTATATTTTTTTTTATTTATCTGCATTTTCTTTATTACTTGCTAAATAGGGCAAGTATTGGTTTCGTGTAAAAAAAAATCGAGGTTTTAATCAAACATGACATTACGATGATAGAGAAGCCCAAAAAAGTAGGTTTCGTCATGACGTCCGTTGGTCTGTCTGTGCGTATGTGCGGATGTGCGGTTGTCTGTGACCCGATCTACAGCCTAAACGGTTGGACGGATTTTGTGTAGTACTTTTTGGTGATTAGAGGAGAAATTCGAATTTTTATTTTAGCCCGGCTATAACGGGTACCCCCAATATAACGGTTTTAGTTTTTACCAATTTTCTCGAAATCGGCTCTAACGATTTGGTGTACGTTATATTTTTAGTAGTCCTTGTAGAACTGCCTTTCAGGCATTAGATAAAAATACACATAACGGAGATTTGGTGTTAACGGTTTTTCTCTAATGTGGCCGTAAATTGATAACGGCTGAAATGATTTCATTTAAATTTGGTACAGTGGAAGCATTTAACATAAGATGGCATCTAATTTTTTTGCCCAAATAGCCATTTAATGATAGCTACCATACAACTTTATTTCATATTTAGGACACTTTTCCACCTTTCAACATAATTAATTAAATTTTCCCAACCCCATAGTTTGCTACAAGAGCAAGTTCGTGCGACCCAGTCGTGTATTTTTTTTTTTTTTTTTTGCAAAAAAATAATTTTCATCCGATGATGAACAAATCAAACATAATTAGTGAAACATTCAGTCAGCACTCAATCAATTGTGAAGAATGAGAAATGAGAGAGGACTGTCAATAGAAATTATTTTATCTGTGTTCAATGCGACTGCTACGAATCGATATCGAATAGGATAGAACATGTTATAAGTGCAAAATGAGAAAATGGCTATGCTGAAATGTTCTGAAAGCTGCTTCATAGTCATTATCTGAACAGTTCCCAACCGTTTTGGGAAAAAAATTTTGGCATGCACCTTTGCCCGAATTCGACCGATTCAATCAAACATATGTACATCCGTAAAAAAAAGAAAGCACAAACCTATACACTACACCGCTTTAACCGGCATCGCCCGATGCTGTCATTTGATCACTGATCGACCAAAAAATCCAAATTTGTTTGGATTTTCTGTCAGTTTGCCGGTTATTTTATTCGATTCAATATCAAAAAAACAATTTTGGAATAATTTTGTGAGTGAATATATTTGAAGAAAAATTGTTTGTGATTGTTTTATTGTATATTTGTGTATATTTGTTGACTATGATTCAGTTTCAGTATGCCCGAAGCATTAAAATAGATTTGTAAAAGTATGAGAAATATGTTGTTTTTTCAAGTTCCGACCTCAGGGCGTCTCGTTGAACGGAACTTTTACGATAAATTGAAATTATCAACATTTGAAACTGATTATTAAAAATGCATTAAAGTCAATTTTAAATAATTCTTTTCAATTTTATTTTCATTCGAAACTAAATTCGGGTACAATTAACAAAATCAAAAAGTTTATTTTAAAGCACAATTTCAATGTTGTTGACAAAAAAAATTAAATGTTAAACAAGAACGGGTAAATGTGCGGTGTGAACGAATTTTGAGTTTTTGTCAAAAACCGTGTTTTTGATTCGGTGTGAAAAAGCTATTAAGACTCCCTCCGCAACTCATTCGTTGGATCCCCTAATAGGACTGATAATCCTTAATTTAAAGGACATGACATAAACACTTATTAGTGTCTATTAAAAATGAACCTTAGTATTTATTTAATACTAATAAATTATTATTTTTCATTTTATTATTGGGTCAATAGTAGCAGCCGATAAAAATATAGAAGAAGAAATACACGGGCGGCTTCTCAAATCCAACAGAGCCTACTACAGTCTGTCAAAGCTCTTCAAATCCAGAAATTTCACCATAACTTCAAAACTGCTGCTGTACAGGAACATGGTCCTGCGAGTACTTGTAATTTGAATATGAATAATAATTTTAACTTTTTCCGAAACTGATCGTCTAAGTGCTTCAAGATAGAAACTGTTAGCAATTTTAAATACTTGGGTGTGCTGATCGATAAAAATATGAGCTGGCTTGATCATATTTCTTATTTGAAACAACATCTCAGAATTGGTCTTCGTAGCTTTTACCGCCTTGAAAAACTAACAGATAACAAAACCCTTAGAAGAATATTTTGCAATCTTTCATTCAAGATTACAGTACGGTATTTCCTGTTGGGGTAGTGCATACCATTCAAAGCTCCACCCACTCAATGTGTTGCAAAAATGTGCTGTAAGAAAAATTTCGGGTGCAAATCGTCTAGATCATTCTATACTCCTTTTTAGAAAGTTGAGTATTCTCCCATTAAAACATTTATATTACTATAAAGTAACTTAAGTATTTTTTATGAAGAGTGGTTCCTTTGAAAGCCCTATTAATGAAAGGCATGACCTGCGCAGTAATTCTTCTTTCACTGTTTCTATTCCTTCTTTCTGAACTACTCATTTCAGAAACTTTTACACTGTAGTAGCCTGTAAATTTTTCAATAGACTGCCTTTTGAATTTCGTGTTATAAGAATCCTTAATCGATACTCAAAAAGTCAAGCAATGGCTTCTTGTTTTTGACCACAATGAAATTGAAACTCTGCTTCCTTATGTAACTTAACTATATTATTATGCTTTCAAGTAAAATTATTTTATCTTTTGTTTTTCCTTCTCCTAACTTCGTTAAATTAACGTTAACTGTGCTTCTCTTTTTATTTTAAATTCAATACAAATTGTAAACCATAAAATAAAGAATAATGTTATAATGTGTTCACCCCACAACTCATAAAACTCATAAAATTTTGTACTTATATTCAATTATTGTCTTAAGAATTACATACAATTTCTGAAGTGATTAGAACACTATTTACTTGTAAATATAATTTATCACTAAAGTTGTACTTCCGGAACTCGAAATATTAATAAAATAAATTTTTTGAGTACAATCATTTTTTTTACCTCAAACT
The DNA here is from genome assembly GCA_951217065.1 of Baccha elongata. Classification (NCBI taxonomy): domain Eukaryota; kingdom Metazoa; phylum Arthropoda; class Insecta; order Diptera; family Syrphidae; genus Baccha; species Baccha elongata. Next base: position 64,413,795 of record OX578272.1, on the reverse strand, counting down.
TATTCTTGATCTCATATTGTGAATTATCTTATTATTAATGATCTTGTTATGATCTCTGAATAATGAATAAAATAAATAAAACAAAAAAAAAAAATACTCACATATGGATCCGAGACTTGGGTGCTTAGCAAAAAGCACTCCAACCTCTTAGCCGCGTTCGAGAGAAAAGTCTTAAGGAGAATTGTTGGCCCCATATGTGAGAAAGGCCGATTCCGGAGACGGTACAATCATGAATTGTACGCAATCTACCTTGAAGCAAATATCTTAACAAAAATTAGGGTCGGTAGACTCCGGTGGGCAGGTCACCTAGCTCGCATGAGCGAAGAGGAACCTGCTCGGAAAGTTCTTTGTGGCACATTCTATGGCAGACGACAGCGTGGTAGACCATTCTTGCGCTGGAGAGATGGCGTAAACCAGGACGCCCGGAGCCTTGGGGTGCGCAACTGGATGGCGTCTGCTCGAGACCGGGATAGATGGAGATACTTGTTGAAGGAGGCCAGGACCGGACTCCGGTTGTCGAGCCGATAATGAAGATGATGATTTTATTAATACCAGCTTTCTCTTTTAATTAGAAGGATACATTTCTTTAAGAAAAAAATCTTCTCTTGAATTAAAGAATTTTTAATTTTGATCATACCTTGCTGAACATACTGTTGAAAACATTTTTATAAATAAAAATGCATAATAAATTCAAAGCTGTGTTTGCCCTAGAATGGGATCAAATAAGCCAAAGTTTCTCCGGAAGCAAAGAGCGAGCACGTTGTTGTTGTTGCTGTAAGTGTAGGGGGACACATATTACACTTTGTGTTACTTGTCTGCTGTGCAGCACTGAGTGACATGTTCCAGTTAAGGTAAATTTAGAATTTTCTTCCGCACCCAATCCAATGGATGTCCTTAACACATATGGCAAGCCAGGAATGTATAGGAAGGTACCATGTGCATTTATTAAATGTCTTTCAGCCTTTCTGCTGCAGTAGCTATATACCAAAAGAATGTCAACCGGGATAGATAGAGATAGTTCTAACGTTTATTGTAGGGAGACATGCAATTTTGTCAATTTGTCAATTTACGGACAAAGGAATAGAATTTGATGTGACTCGTCCTTGCTATGCTCTAATAATAGGATTCCTTCTTTTTTGTTTTTGTATTTTATAATATGGTATGAAAGAAGGTTTCTTCTAAAATTTCATGCAGACATGAGTTATAAAATGTTTTCTGCTGACAAATAATTTTTTTTTTTCCTATAAAATAAAAAAAAAAAGTCCTTGAAGCCACAACATTGCAACACAATATAATAAAAACCTATGATACAACAGTTTCCGTTCGTGCAACATCAATTATTTGAAGGTGAAATGGTTGTGGTCAAGGAAATCTGGTTTATAAATTGAGTGGCTTCGTGTCGAAAACGAAAGCAAACAACCCCTAGAGTTTCACATATCTATACAGTCCAAAGTCCGCAATATACTGTATGGTGCAATCAATATTTGTGCAATAGTCCAATACCAACAATAAACGATTTAGTAAAGTAATCCAACCGAACAGCATATGGCAGGCATATCTCTATATATTTATATCGTATGAACAGCTCGTATATAGAGAAATGACCATGGTGGTTAATGGAAACTGTTGGCAGTTTCATTGTGAGAATTATAAATAGAAATTTATTGGATACGATTTACCAAAGTAGAGGGTTTTTTTCTGGAAATCTGTAAAACTCAAAGTTCTTTCGATTTCATTTTAACCATTTTCATTAGCAGTACAATCTAAAACATGTCATTTAACTTAACGTTATTTTACGACATGTAATTAGAACGACATATTTTTAAAATCGGATTTTTGTATTTTGCTTTTAAGTAATGATTTTAAAGATAGTTCGAGCAAGAATAATAAGATAAAAGAAAAAATAATTTAACGAATAAAATTCTGTTGAAACAAATTTAAACTACTTACCGCTCTATCACCCAAATTTCTCACTCTACAGTGCAGCAGAGCAGCCTGACCTGCTGTGGCCGTCACGTCTCTTTTTGTTGTATTGTCGAAATATGGCTGTGAATATGGTGTTTCCCAATAATGTGTTGGAACATCGCCACATATTGATTTTGTTCCTAGAAAAATAGAAATGAGATATTGTTATTTTATTTTATATGTATAAAACTTAACCGTATATAGAATTTCATAAAGTTATAATATGTCAGAAAAATGTTTTACTTAATTTATTTAACAAAATTAAAAAAATATATGAATAAATATCTTTTGTTTAACATTCAACATATAAAATAAACAATAGATTTTTAAATAATATACATATTTTGATTTCCTATGCTTGATTCTATAATTGAGTTTTACCCGAAAAATACTTTCGTTTGTGGTCTGGTACTTGGTTTTGAAAGTATGAATTCATAAACAAAATGTTTTTCCTTAATACTGCAGCTGTTTTTAATACCCCTACATATTTTAACATTTAAGACGTCGTTGAAAGAACACTTCAAAAAATCATTTCCTCAAACATAAAAGTATCAACATTTAATTCGGATACCGCTACCCTCCATATCCCGCTAAAAAAACATTAACCTTTAATATTTTAAAATTAAAGATAATATTCGAAACCCTGTTTCTAAATTTGCTTTTAGACAAGCATGTTTCGAAGAACAGGAACTTGTTTACATTACATATTTACAAAACATGTTAAATGCTGGTTTCGTTGCATTAATGTTTTCCAGGAGCTCTTAAGCTTTGACTATTGTTTGCGATTCGAATGTTGTATGATAATTCCTTATAAAAGGTGTTATCTTCGCCATTCTCTAGTAAACGACTAGTACCTGCTGGGTTTGTTGTGCTGTATTTTACATACCATGGTGTTTCTGACATTAAAAGTTTTTCGAATCTTTTTATTTCTTGTGTTCATCACTTATAAGTTTGGAGATGAAAACCGCGAGCCATCTAATCCCTATGTCTATTTTCTTTTTCTAGAACTCATATGGTATCTCATCTGGCCCAATAGCTCTCCCTTTTTTAAGTATTTTTTTATCGCTTCGCTGGGAGCACTGACTTCTACGGTTGATATGCGGGGTACATCTTTTGAATAGTTCGGTGAGCTTCACTTAAAAGTTCTTATCAACACTGTAGCCAAATGTGAAGAATTTTGTCGTCATCCACAAGAAATTGACCACGAGCATTGTTTATGAACTATGGTGAACACTGAACACATCTCCTGAGCATTTCTCCTTTATACTATTTGCCACCAGTATACCATAGTTGGCATAGGCTAACATATATATACAGAAATGGCGGTTATTAGTTGCCCGATGCTAGGTTGTCACGGATATCTCCTCAGCAGCCACTGTCGACCAGCCTGCAACAAGCTGATTCCACACCACTCCACTCCTTCTGAGTGCATTTATATCCAGATTTGCTCCGATTTCGCCATCGGCTGCGCCAAGGAACACAGTCTTCTACTCCACCAATATCCTTCGAACATCACTTCTTCTAAGTGACCGAAGTCAGGTAGTCACTTCGACTAGACTAGACACCGTTATCTCAACAGCTGTGGACCAGGCTATAACAGTTGCTCCTTTAGGGTTTCTCTACTGATGTCTCCACGGTCCCTTCCACCGTTGCCGGGGTCAGCTAAGGAGCACATTTACTAAGCTTTGATTTCCTCACTCCATCACTTTTTGCATAGTAGGGAATTTCTTTTTTTTGTGGATCGCTCAAATGGTATAGAGATCCAAAATTCATAGTATTCTGTTTTACGACCATAATTTACAAATAATATCAGAACCCTTTAGTATAAATATTATATCTTTTTTAATTTGAGTTTGCGAAAGATTTAATATATCAAACACAAGTTAATACAAAAAATTTAAACACATTTAACATTCCAACATTATTGACTCTTATTACCTTTCTTTTCGTCAAATTCAAGCAAAGTCTATTTTTTTTTATGACAAAAGGGACAATTGGTTCAAAACTGACTTCGAAATGAGAACATCATGTCATTTGCTAAAAATTTAATATTAATCGATGAAATATCCCTAGGCCTATTCTTCCAATTAGGTCTTCCAAAATTACTACACAGCACAATGTCGAAGGGGACATGAGGCCACTCTATCGTAACACTCTTAAAATTTAATTTTCTAAAACTGTTAAAAACTTAAAGAATTTTATTTGTCGAAGTATTTCAATTCACTGATTTAAATACTGATGATGTTAAACTTTTAATTCAATTAATGATACAAATCCAAAATTCTTAAAAATCGATTATAAAAACTTGTCAAGACATTTATGTAAATATTCTAAATCAATCAATCAAACATAATTTAAAAAGAATTAACACAATTTGAATAAATTAACCAATTGCCAATAAACTTTCTCCCACCAAACTATTAAACTCACGTAAATGTTTTCAAGTAATTTTCGAATTAATTATTTAAGCAACAAAAATGGCAAAAAAGTTTAATATTGACAAATTACAGAAAACGAAAATTGCAAACTTTTTTTTATAACTTTAATAACCCACATTCACCTCGATTTCCAAAGTAGTTTCATTTCTCATACAGTATTACGAGTATATTCAAAATATTTTTCCTTTCTGTATATAAACGTTACCTAAGCCCTAGCAAACCATATGCTATGTGAACTTTTGTGTCAAAGAATTCTATTCTATACTGGTGACAATTCGAAAAAGGATGTTTCTGAATGTAACTGCGGTTTTCCAATTGAAGTTAAAGTGACTGCAGAAATTGTTCTACCGTAGAAACTACTTCTATTTAATTTGAAAGCACTGAGTACAGTTAAGTGGTAAATGTTGATGGTTTTCGAGAAAATGTTTGACTAAATTAATACACAAGGACTTCTGGGGGTAAGGTTAACTTTACTATTAAGAGAATTATAACTTGGTGAACATTGAAGTTACTATACCTTTTAACTTTTAATCAATATGAGAGTGCGACTTTTGTGTCATTGACATTCAGTTTGAAGGGTGTGGTAAGAGTTGTCATATAGAAGGAGCCTAATAATTCACATAACTTGAAATAAAGAAGACATTACGAATAAAACAGAGTGATTGTCTGCATGTGTGTCTATATACAATAGCATTTTTGGAGGTATATTTTAAATATTACTTCATAAATGTTCGTTAACGAAATAAATTATTGGATTTGACACATTCTAAGCAAATTGAATCTTACCAATTAATGTTTATCCCGTAAAATAGTACAATATTTTAATATTGTTTGTGTATTGGAAACTATGAATTGGAAAATCTAATTCATATTTTGATTAGATTAAGATTCAAGTACTTCATCGTAATCTAAGAACTTCGAACCGGAAAGTCAATTCGGCATAATGATGGCATAATATCTTTTCCTTCAGCAATTTTTTTGTATAAAAACTCTTAATAGGTATAAGGGTGGTTAGTTAAGGCCCCACGCTGGTCGCCATTTGTAGCGTGTCAGTAGAATTAGCTTTGAAAATTACAAAAAATACTGTAGCACAGATTATATTTTTCTTTTAAAGAGTAACATTTGAGTAACATTTCCACAAAGTTCACAAAAAAAAATTTCTTCGTCGTATAATAATTTACTTTTTTTTAGTTTTATCAGAAAAAATATTGCCTACAACTTTGTCTCACAAATATTTTTGACAGATCTTTTTCATAAAAAGTTATTGGCAAAAGCTGTAAAAATTCTTGAGATGGTAATCATTTTTAACAATTAGTTCGCCTCCCGTTGATCTACTAAACAAAATAATTTGTATACGAAAATATAAAATGTCTATTATATTTCTGATTCTGATTGTTGCAATATGACTTGCTCTTAATATCCCAGAAACACTTTTTTCATACAAAAAACAAACAATTATATTGTCAAATTCCATAATCAGTTCTGTGAATAACGCTGCAGAAATAAATAAAACTATCAATCTGTTCAGACGAACTCGTGCGGCTTCTGTTGAATAAAACGCGTGCACCGTAACCAATTTAATAAAAACCTTAATTTTTGTTTGTTCTGACGTGTACGTCAGATGACTTGTTCGTTAGAATACGCATGCACTGTAAGCTGTAACCGTAGCCTAACTAAATATCAAAAGAAAAAAAAAAAACCGAACCCGAAATCCAAATATATAGATACAGACAATAGCCGTGTTTTATTATCTGAGATGAACCATATGGATCATCAGTTTACCTGCAAACACAACAACACGACAAGATCCTGTGTTCTATCGGGTTCAATTATCGTGATCCAAAACTTAGTTTCAATTCTCACCGTGAGAGCATTGATTTCAACAATTTTCATTTTTCAATGTTTCTGTTCCTGTCTCTTATGTCAAGTACGGTGTTGCCATACATTTGGAAATGACTATATAATTTTTTTTTATTTGATTTCGTTTTGCTCGGATTAGGTACTTTAAATAGTTCCTTTTAGAATTTGTTTTGTGAATTATTGCATGAAACCGAAGAAAAACGACTTAATGCATCGGTGAAGTGAAAGCGCTCGAAGCACTCTGATCAGAGCCTGCTCGACATGCCTCAGCCTCAACTCAAAGTTTAAAAAAAACGCCTCCCTAGAGTATAAAAAAACATCTGGGAAACCGTATATTTTATATTTTCTTTTTCTTTTGGGAAAAATGTGATTTTAGTACCTTGCGGTGACAAATTGAAGTAAATACACCACATATGTAAAAATATATTTTGTTTTCTATCTGTCAAGTCTTAAATTGTTAAAATCTATTACAAGATCATTTGGATGTCAATGGATTAAAAAACCTCTTAGAGATTCGTAAATTTTCAACTTTTTGATTTCTTTTGGGAAAAAGTTGATTTTCGTGCTTTGCGGTGACATTTTGAAGTAAATACTTTACAAACGTAAAAATATAGCTAATTTTCTTTCGTTAAGCCTAAAAGTGTCGAAAGCTAGTGAAGTATGCCTATGATGTCAAATGGATTAAAAAACGTCTACAAAAGTATAGTTCTTTTAAAAGAGAAAATGAATAAAAATAAAAAAAATAACAACAACTATTACTTGTTGTTAAGTTTTATTTTTAATTTTAGTGGAGTATCAAATGAATGAAATTCAAATAATAGCCACGGGTTACAATTTTTCATAAAGGTTCGACTTTGACCAAAGTTTTCCTTTATACATATATAATTCGCAACGCTGCTTTGCAATGCGTTTTATATGGTCATTCTATCGACCAAAATAAAATATGTGTCTTAGGAGAGTGTGGACGGCCTAACTGATGATGCCTACCGTTCACACTCAGGCGAAACACATCGGAGTAAAGGGTTCTTTTAAAAGTTTACTATTTACTCTCTTTTTGATTCGATTTTTATTCCAATCCCTATTGTCGATGATCCTAATTGCTTAATGCAGTTTCAAAACAAATGAGAACCCAAATACAAATTTAGTATCGCATTTTAATAGAAAAAAAACAAAAAAAAATAAGAGCCAAACTGAAATTCCCAATAAAAATCGTCATCTAATTTCTGAAAGTAAACAAAAGACGAATGGCAACACCCAGAAAATATGAAAATAAGTAAACAGCTGTTGTGTCGAACCAAAATAAACGCAAGTGAGGGTAGTAAAATATTTATACTGAAAAAATTTTTTTTTTAACATTTTGTTCTTATTAACTACATTTTTAGTCACTTCACTTATATTTTTTCAGAGTACAATTGTCCAGGGCATAAGGTTTTCATGTGGTTTATTTAAAAATCAAAGCACAATTTATAGAAATTAAGGTTTAAATGAATCTGAACGGAATACTATTGCGGCAATGGACGAGAAGACAAAAAAACTCGTTGTAATGTAATCTTATTTGAGGTGAAATGAATTTAAATACACAATGCACAAACGAGAGAACAAAAATAAACACAAATGAAAACAATATTTTTAATTAAAACTTAAAACAACGCGAATACACGGTGATGAAATTAGTTTGTTTACTAAATTGATTCTTGCATCAAAATGAGAAACGTCAAAAGTTAATCAAGAGTACCAAAGTAGTAGAATAAAAACGTTGATCCAGAAAATCGTTTTATTTTCTTGAGATGACCTATATGGATCATATCGAATAATAAAACGCGGCTAATGTAACACTGATCTCGGTTATAATAAACTGCTTTCTCGACTCGAATCGAATGACAATGACGGTTATAGTACATTCCTTTTCAAGTGTAAAATTTGGTTCGTGTTCTTTTCGTTTCGCCAATTCGATTTTATATTAACTCGGTTTGACTCAAATTAGCTCTGAATCGGTTTGACATCACATCGCTAGATGTACCTAATTTTTTATTTATTTATTTATTATTTATTAATTTATGTTTTTATTTATTTATTATATTTTGTATTATTTACTTATTCATTTATATGTATATTTATTAATTTACTTTTTTGATTTATATGTCTTTATTTGTTTCTAAACTTATTTATTTTTTCGTTTACTTATTTATAACATTATTTATTTTTAATTTTTTTATTTATTTATCTATTAATTTTTTTATTTATTTATCTATTAATTTGTTCATTTTTTTTAAATGTAGTTACTTATTTGTGTATTTAATGAATAGTTATTTATGTAATTACTTATTTATTTTTATAAATTCATTTATTTACACATTTATTTATTTATTAATTAATTTATTATTTGCTTGTTTGTTTGATTATTTGTTTATGTATTTTTTAATTTTTATTTTATCATTTAATTATTTGTTTATTTACTTGTATCGTATACCTAACAAAAGCAACAAGTACCTTCATCATTTGACAAACTGAATTAATTAGAATAATCACAAATAGATAATTTATATTTAATAAATAAATTGGAACAAAATTAACAATATCTTAGTTATTTTTTCTCACCCTGTAACTTGGTTACCATTTCCTTGGGTAAAATTTCCTTTATGTAGAGATTTTTTTAGACCACTCTTGATAAAGGTTAATAATCAAAAAAATATGAAACAAAATAATTTCAGAATATTTTATACATGTGGGCGAAGTGTTGACAAGATTTTACTCAACTCGACAACAAAATAACCATATTCTTAAACATCATTGTCAAACTCTTTGAATCAACATCTCTGGGATATACCTATATACTAGTAAAAAAAAATATCAGTGAAATGACCTGCCTATAACATTCTTCACAGAAAATCCCATCGTTCCTTTCACTCGTATTCAACTGATAATCTTATAGCAAATGATTTTTTTCCTTTTTATTTGCTTTGCTACAATATTTACGAAGTTTTTAAACTTTCCCCCTTTAACTTATAAAAAATAAATCCATTTATGAAAAATAAAAAAAAAATCTATAGAGTGCATTGCATATGTTGATTTAAAAGAAGAACCACTCATCTTTGTACGTTTTTATCCTAAAATATATCCTTAAGCTCTCTCAGCCAAACACTTTATGGAACTCTGACATAAAAACATGACGTATACCTTTCACAAGAATGTTTATGATTTCTCATTTTCTCATTCATAAATATTAAAGCAACACTTTATGCGCGAATAGATATCTGATTGGATAATAAAAAAAAAAATACAACAAATCGGAAGTTAGGGGAAGAAAGCTTTCTCATCTCTAACGCACTGAAGTGTCTTAGTAAACTGATGAACTCAAGTATATATCCTTCCATATTTCCACTTAGCCAATCAAGTGCGTAAAACCAGAAAAAATATTTTTTTTTATTTTTTGTCTTCGTTTTATTATTTCTCTTATGTTTGTATATAACAAGAAGATAAAAAAACTGCCAAATGAAGGATGATGGATGTTTATGTATCTTGTGTTCGTTGGCACTGAAAGTTACATTTCCTCTATTATCCTTGGGACATATTGTCAAGGGTCGAACAAGAGAGGCGAAGGCACCATTAGCTGGCTTTATTAGCTTTGAGTCCTCAATGAAAGTCACTCTAGTGTCCTTTTAAAAATGTATCTAAAGAATAAATTCAAGAGGCATATTCAGAGTTTAAAATGAAAAATATGTCTTGGATAAAGGACTCATTTAAGCTTGAATAAAAAATTAGAAGAAAATAAAAGTGGTGATAGTGGTAGCGAAGATGGATGATCATCAGAGGGGAAAGTCGTAATGCATGGACAGATGTTTTATTTTAGTAGCGGTGCAGGTGTCCGCGATTTATATTTATATGAATCAACATATTTCGACACGAAATATTAAACTTTGTATATTCTTAATTTCAGTAAATGCAAAAAATTAACTAGTTTTCCATGTGAGGTATTGACATTTAGAAAAAATATTGCATAAATAAGTTAACACATATTTTGAACCACGAAATTTAATGTTTTTAAATCAATATGAGATGTCAATTGTCTATCTCTATATATATACTAATTACATAAACATAACGTACCCTTCATTCTTAAGCTCAGCGTCCAGACGTAAAAGTTTTAATAGTTTATAAACATTGACAGATGCGTATAGTAATTAATTTAAAATTTAACAAGCTTAAACTACGTTAATATCTTAATACGTAAAAAACAATGCCAGGTTTTGTTATATTTTTATAGCTCAAGAACAGGCTAACCTATCAAAACCAAATGCTTAGGCTTTGTTTGGACTATTTAGAAGATGGTTTATGTGAAGTTTGCATAAAATCGGTCGAGCGGTTCTTCATTTATCACATTTTTTGTATTAAAATGATTTCAAAAATGTCGGATCATTTAGTTAATAGGGATTTCGCTGTCAAATTGAAACTTTTTTTAAATGGGGACTGTGCTGTCAAATTGAAACTTACATTTGGTTTAGTTAGGTTAGTCCGTTCTTGAGTTACAAAACTACAACGAAAAGTGGCACTGATTTTTATATACTTAGATGCGTCATCATGCAAGAAATCCAGATTCGTTGATTACATTGGATATGTACAACGAAGGGTGCAGACAAAGCGTTGGTTATATCATTGATCTTATCGACTATTCGATCGGAACACAAAATTGCATTGGCACTTGCATTTTCGAGAATTGCTGCTACACTCTGAATTAAAATTGCCATTGAATGAACAGGTGATTGAAACTTCAACTTGCAATATTTCGAGAAAATCTGCTATGGCAAAAGTTCTGCGATTAACTTCAATTATTTTATGAGATGAGAGTACAATGGCGAATTAAAAAATCACTAGAAACAATTAATCGAACAATGAAAGATTTATATACGTGGAATAGAAAGATAGGAAAGAATTTGTTTGGGCTTTGATAATACTGCCAGGGGATTTTCGTAAAACATTGAATGTCATTCCTCGATCAACTCCTGCTGATGAAATAAATGCCTGTTTGAAGTCATCTGTTTATAGATATGTAAAAAAATTGACACTGAACATTAGTATGCGTATTCACCTACAAAACTATCCAGCTGTCTATTACTTTTCAAAACAATTGTTAGAAATTGGTGATAGCAAAATACAAATCGACAGAACCAAAACGGATCAATCGCTGTACCGAACAATTTTTGTACAATTACGCAATCAATAGATGAATTAATTGAATGTTTTTTTCCGAACATTTTTCAAAATTACAGAAATTATGATTGGTTGAGAGAACGCTCCATTGCAGCACCGAAGAACATTCATATCAATGCCATTAATTTTCAAATTAAAGTGAAACTGCCAGGTGTAGTCACGACACATAAATCAATTGACAATGTTAAAAATCAAGATGAGGCATGGAATTATCCAATTAAATTCATAAATTCATTGGAACCGGCTGGTATGCCACCGCATTGCTTGATTCTGAAAGTTGATTCTTTGATTATATCATTGCGAAATATAAATCCACCAAAATCATGTTTTTCACATGGCCAATTTTATGTTGCCTGTTCCAGAGTCGGTACCCCCAGCCGTTTGTTTATTCATGCTCAAAATGGGAAAATAGAAAACATTGTTTATCCAAATGTTTTGGATTAAGTTTAGAAATAGCAATTAATAACATATTTTTTTGTTTGAATAAATGAATTTGATGTTCCAATTAAATTTTTTTATTGTTTCACTTTATACGTAGCAAAGCACATACCAGACCGCTAGTAAATCATGAAAATAGTACGGTAAAACAGTTTTCTAATTGAACGATTAAACTAAATCAAGTGGATTCAGCAATTCAGCTTATTCACGTCGCGTCAGTGGGAACATGGTATTAGTCTCAGATAATTTTTCCCTTTATACTCCCTATGTAGTCAGAATTTATAGTATGTTGAATCTTAAACCAGTCTGAACAAAATTTCAAAGGAACGGCTCTCAGGTCCCTGCTCACGCACTCTACAACCTCTTTATTGACTGGAATAAGCTGTGAGTGGAATAAGCTGTTTTTCTTTTTCTATAATCAAAAGCGGATTTTACTATAGGGCGGTAAACCTGTACTTCACATCAGTTTTGATTTGTTTTTTTTATTTATTCCTTGCTTTTTTTATTATAAGTTGCAATGTTCTTGGTGAAGGTATATCTGCTAAAATCACATAAAGATGTCTACTAAGATTTCAACAGGTATAAGGTCTGAGATATCAAAAAAAAAAAAAAAAAAAAATTGCGAAAATGTTAAGGAGCTTAGAAGACCATCTCTACGTTGTTACTCCAACTGTTCGATTTAATGTTAATCGCATTCCTATATTACTGATTTGTTGTTTGCACTATATGCTTTCGAATATTCTTAAAAATATTTCAACGCATCTGGTAAAGTAAAATTAAAAATCAAAATTTCTTCAAATTTTAAATTTGTTAGTAAAAAAATAATGTTACTCAAATCTATCGACTTCAACTTAATTCATATATTCTTGTTCAAAGTCAAAATAGTTAATAACCAAAATAGTATAAATACATATTTGTTTTATATTTTCTTCTATACATTTTCTTCCTTACAAGATTCTTCTCTATTTGTTACTCATCATTAGTATAGAAATTCGTACGGTAATGTTACAGGATTTTTTTGCGCAGAAAAATGTCCAAAAACATTCTTTATTTTTCGTAGTCATAAATGAGATCTAAAAAATTGAAGAAAAAAATTTTAAAATTTTTAAACCTTGTAGGTATATAGGTAATTTCTGCTACATTTTATTCTTAGTGATTAAATGCATGTTTGTAGAATCCAGAATGAATTTTTATTCGTCCAGCGATGTTGTTATTGGATTTATGTAGTGTTTGTGTGGTTCCACAAAATTGGTTTTGTGAGAGAGAATGATTATATTCTCTTAGAAATTTTGGAATGATTCTAAAAATTTGCAACCCTAGGAATTTCAGATCCGCAGATACGCAGCTCTAGATAGCCCTTTTCAAATGGTATATTTTTCGGAAACTATATGCTACCCCTATCACGGATTTTTTTTTGAGAAGAAAATAAGAGCCTTAGATACTAGATAGTTTACTATTATATCACAAGCATATAACGAATGTATACTTTTGATCCAAATTTATCAGAGGTGACCAAATGCCTTATCAATGGAGGGAAAGTTATCTTCTCCCAATTTACAAGGGAAAGAGTGATACGAGGAACTGCGACAATTACCGATCAATCAAGCTGATATCACATACCATGAAGATCGTTGAGCGGGTGTTGGATGGCCGCCTGCGAAAAATAATACGGCTATCTGATGACCAGTGCGGGTTTGTCTCGGGCAAATCAACCACAGATGCAATCCAGAGTGTAAGAATCAGAATGGAAAAACATCGCGATTCCTCGAACGATTTGCATGCTGTGTTCGTTGATTTTGAAAAGGCGTTCGATCGACAACCACAGAGTTCCAGAAATCTACGTGCAGATGATCATGAATATGTACGAGCAAGTCAAAACAAAGGTTCGATGCACTGCAGGAGTCACCGAAAATTTCCCAATCGAAGTTGGTGTACACCAAGGAAGCGTCTTGAGCCCATTGCTTTTTATAACAGTGCTTGATTATCTACTTGAAGATAAGGTGAGGGACCCGAAAGTAACTCAGTTATTCTTTGCTGACGATGGAGTCATCATAAGTCAAGATCCTTCACCCTTGCAGCGAGCACTGGACGTATGGGTGGACGTTCTGGAGTGAAATGGGTATCGCATAAGCGCCAAAAAGACCGAATACCTTTGCTGCCCATTTTCTGATCCACTCAGGCCTATTCCGGATATTTATTTGAACGGAACTGTGCTTCCCAAGTGCGAAAAGGTCAAATACCTTGGATCTATGATCAATAAGATAGGAACTTGTGATGACGACGTCAACCATCGCGTAAGCGTAGGGTGGATGAAGTGGCGTGAGAACTCTGCAGTGTTATGAAAGCAAAATAACGGCAACTGATATGAAGATGCTTCGCATGAAAGGAGGAGTAACAAAGCTTGACCGAATACGGAGTAGAAAGATCCGGAAAAGCCTCCACGTCAAAGAAACCATCGTTCAAAAAATGCAGCACGACTGGTACTGTCATGTACTTAGGAGAAACGCTGAGAACCCCTTCCAAAAAGCATTATCATACAACGTTCCAGTACAATCGCGGAAGAGAGGCAGGCCCAAGAACTCCTGGAGAAAACAAATGCAACGACACCAGCATTCAGTTGCCCTCAGACATGGAACAATCCATAACCGGGAAGCTTGCCGACACTTTCTGAGGTCAACCCGACAAACCCCACAAGCAGATCAGTAGAGAAGTGGTGAAATGGGAAAGTTGTGATCCCACTCGAGATCATAATATCGTCGGAAAAGAAGAAGAAGAAGAAGAAGAAGCAGATACTTTTGATTGATGTATAATTTTTCGAGCTGTGATCAAAATGCGCGTTAGAATTAGAGCCGTGGCCATTTAGCCAAACCACAAGTTGCACAAAATTACGTAAAAATTTAATAATTCTAAAACATTACATATTTTTTTCTGTAAGAAGAATTTAAGTTCTTATAATGTAGATTAAAGCTTAATTTATTCTTAAATGTTAAGTATTTTAATTGAAGGAATTAATTGGCTTACCAAGTGAAGAATGAATTAAAGTATAATTAAGAAGTATGTGAAACTGAAATTATACTGCTTGTGCATTTCACCTATCAAATAATTATATATTATTGGCCTAATTACTTTGTACTTGCGATTATAGGTACTAGATATAAGGCAAGTTATGAATTCGTGCAAAAAAAAAGTTTCGAGATAACAATCAAACCATTACGATGATAGCGAAGTCGAAAAAAGTGGGTCAGGAAATTCTGTCTGTGTGTCTGTCTGTCTGTCATTAGCATCTGCAGCTTAAAGGTTTGGGCGGTTGGTTGTAAATTGCTAAAATCGGCATAGGTACCTACTCAAAATTTTTCATAAAAATATTTTAAGAAAGTTGTTTGAAAAAAAAAAATCGATTTTTCCAAAAACTGGTCGCACGATTTTCGTAAAAAAAACTGTAAAATATATTGTAATATTTAATAATTACTAGCATACCACGGTTTTCTCAGAAAACTCTGGTTTGTTATAAATCAATTTTCAAAGTTATTTATTTTTATTTATTATTTTATTTAATTATGTTATACCTACCTAATTAAATAAAATAATAAATAAAAAAAAACTCAAAATTTATTGAAGAAATTTATAAAATTATTTCATACACAGAAATAAAAAGACTACAACATCTACGAGAAGTACGCTCGACTCAATGCATTTTCGCAGTTAAGCCGTATAGCTCACTTGCCACAAGAGCAAGTATGTACGACCCAGTGGTGCCTTTTATTTTGAAACAACTCAAAAAGTAATATCATAATCACATCTTTGCAAAAAAAATATATGACAAAATCCATCCACTAATATCTTAATTTATAAACTTAATTTGATTATGATTCTTTCTGTTTCTGGCAACTAATGAATAAACAAAAAATCGTAATATTACATAAAAATCGTACATACATATTTTCATGGAAATGTCCTCTGACCCTCAAATATTGATGAGAAAGAAAAAAAAAATTGGGAAGATTATCAGATGATGGCATCTTGTTTCATGACAATCTGTCATAACAAGGAACAAGAACGTCAAAAACATACATCACTCAGATAATTTAGATTTTTTTCACTAACTTTTTCTTATCCATAAAAATGACTTTTCTTCAAAAAAAAAGTAAGGCAGGAGCACAAAGAGCAGGATGTCATAAAAAGTGTAGAAATTTGTTATGAATAGAATAAAAAATACGCTTGCCTGCGCCTTCTTGACAAGGACATTATGTATACATATATATCCTAGTATACGCCTATATAGGCCGTCCCGTCCTGTCTCGTCTTGTCTGAGTGAAAACTAGAAGACCTATCGAACCGGAATAATTTATTTATCGATTTTATTTTAGTATGCAATTTTGCTTGTTGTGAACAGGGTAGGATTCCAAAACAAAAAACAAAATTATAGGCATGGTAAGGAGTCCTGGAATTTGTTATTTGCTATTTCTTAAAAAACGAAATAACAACAGACGTGGTACATTTTTGTTTGTTTTATTAACACATAAAGACTCACGCCCTATTATGATAAACAGGAATAGTTTTTTCTGTCACAAATATCTCATATGTATGTTAAAATTAATGCGATGTACGTATTTTTTTACATTTTAATGTTATTGATTATATATACAAAACTTGCGTAAATGATGTTCTTCTTAATGTATATGACAAAAAACTGCTGAAGTAAATAAAACCCACAACTGTGCAAATTTAAAAAGATCTACCTTTTCTTTTGAACTCAAATGTCAAATATTATAAGAAAAAAAGTAAGTACGTTTGATAAGTTTAATAGAAAGAGTATAAGTATAGATATATCGTCGCCCTAGTATTGAAGTGCCGTAAACGCCAAATTGCGTTTTTTGAACTGGGTATGCAGTCTGATGTTTTCGGGTGCGCTCTTTTCAAATCTGTTATCTGTTTGTTCCTATATCGCTTCTAATTTGTGAGATATTTGACGTTAACGAAAAATGGTTGGCACATACGTCAAATTTCCCAAGGAGTTTATATTACGTTTTTAGTATTGAAATGCCGTATGTTTTCGATTTTTTCACGTACGTGTAGTGTATGGACCAAAAAGAAACTGTTGATTTTGGTGGCGTATATAGGGCAAACTCTTTTGGAGAAAAATATAAATATTTTTAAAACTAAAACATGCGGAAGGTTTCTGATAACAACTATTAAAAGAGGATTCACAAACAGATACTGTGTAAAAAAATTAAAAAAATCCTTCGGTCAGTTTTTCCACACTAGACTGCCAAACCTTTAAATGCGATTTCCCAAAAATTTCAAAATGGGACACGAGTACGATAACTTTGGCGCCAAGAATTGATAACGGTTTTTTGTAGAACAGGTCAATACAAGCATTTTTAACTATGGGTGGGGGGGTCTATCTCCCTCCGTTTGGGCGGGAGGGGCAATTTTATAAAAACAGTGCTAAAAATTTAAAACAAATATTAAAAAATAACGGTAATACTTACAACTAAGTTTTATATCTTTTTTTAAAGCCAATACTTTTTTCTATTAGATGTTTTTTTAATCAAGTGAAACCTATGCATAGTCTTTGAAAAAACGGACTTTTAACTCAAAAATTGCGAAAAAAAAATGTAAAATAAAATTTTGAAGTGTGATTTTTCAAAACTGTAAAACAAAATACTACTTTTTTTTATAAAATTCGTTGTTCATATTAATTTTAAATCATAAACTGAAAACAAAATGATTTTATGTTTTCTGGTTTTTGAGAAAATGGAAAATTACTAAAACTACTTTTTTATTAGAGTTTTCGGCACGAGTACGATAACTTTGGCGCCAAAAATTGATAACTGTTTTTTGTAGAACAGATCAATACAAGCATTTTTTACTATGGGTGGGAGGGGTCTATCTCCCTCCGTTTGGGCGGGAGGGGCAATTTTATAAAAACAGTGCTAAAATGTAAAACAAATATTAAAAAATAACGGTGATACTTACAACTAAGTTTTATATCTTTTTTTAAAGCCAATACTTTTTTCTATTAGATGTTTTTTAAATCAAGTGAAACCTATGCATAGTCTTTGAAAAATCGGACTTTAAACTAAAAAATTGCGAAAAAAAAGGTAAAAAAAAAACTTTGAAGTGTGATTTTTCAAAACTGTAACATAAAATACTCTTTTTTTTTATAAAATTCGTTGCTCATATTAATTTTAAATCATAAACTGAAAACAAAATGATTTTATGTTTTCTGGTTTTTGAGAAAATAGAAAATTACTAAAGCGTATAAACAGTGAGCTATGTAAGGGGGGGCATGCTGCCCCCCTGCAACCCCCCTGCTTGGACACACTATAGGATTTGGGGTGGGTGTGAGGTGGGGTGGGTGCGAGGTTGGGTGTATGCAAAGTTTCTGTTGCATTTAAAGATGCCCAAGCATCATTACAAAAACGAACCTACGTACAACATTCACCGTATACCAAAAAAAAAAAGAAAATTCTTATAAGAAAGTAGTTTTAGTAATTTTCCATTTTCTCAAAAACCAGAAAACATAAAATCATTTTGTTTTCAGTTTATGATTTAAAATTAATATGAGCAACGAATTTTATAAAAAAAAAGTAATATTTTATTTTACAGTTTTGAAAAATCACACTTCAAAGTTTTTTTTTACCTTTTTTTTTCGCAATTTTTGAGTTTAAAGTCCGTTTTTTCAAAGACTATGCATAGGTTTCACTTGATTTAAAAAAACATCTAATAGAAGAAAGTATTGGCTTTAAAAAAAGATATAAAACTTAGTTGTAAGTATTGCCGCTATTTTTTAATATTTGTTTTAAATTTTAGCACTGTTTTTATGAAATTGCCCCTCCCGCCCAAACGGAGGGAGATAGACCCCCCCCACCGATAGTAAAAATGCTTGTATTAAACTGTTCTACAAAAAACCGTTATCAATTCTTGGCGCCAAAGTTATCGTACTCTCCCCCAAAATGGCGTTAACGGCACTTCAATACTAGGGCGACGATATGTAGGTAGATAGATTCCATAAAAAAATATGTCAAAACGCCGCACATGGAGTATTTGACACAAAAATATGGCGAAAAGTAGTATTAACTTAAAATGATTTTTTATACGAAACTTACAAAATTATCCGCGAAGATCTGCAAAACTTCTTTCTTCAACAATATACTAGGGCACTTCTGCTTTATGATCATATAAAGAAAAATTACCCAATTATACCTACAAATGCAAAAATCTTAATAGAAACTGTTTAAATTAACAAGAGAAGGCAGACATTTTTATAAACTTGTATCACACAGTGTTAAACACAAATAATATTTATTTAAATTATGCAGACTTTCCCTTAAAATCTTCATTATCATTAAAACAATGACAAAATTACATCAAAATTAAAAATGCTTTTATCAGAGAACACAGAAAAAGAAAGGCGCTAAAAAGCATATTTTCAGGTTTTTTTTTCAATTCTTTGATTTCAAATTGTTATTTTATCAGTCGCCTGAGTTTATATTTCAAAATTGACTTTTGGTCATGTTTTCTTTCAAATACTCCTATGTTCACAGTAAAGAATATTATAACGGAACAAATCATCATTTCTAAATAGAAAACATTAATGCACCCATAAGCCTAACTTAATAACACTTAAGATAATTTTTGGTGATGGAGGACCATAGTGTTCCATACTGACTGTTAAATGTGCTTCATTTGCAATTGGGTCATTTGGCGGCGATCGATTGTACGACACAAACTGCAGTCTATTTATCAAAGTCAAATCAAATGAAATGTCTGTGTTTTGCATTGAGGCACTTCATAGATGTGGATTTTTATTGTGCGACAGCTTAACATCCTGTCAGCAACATTTTTAAACAATATCAAGGTCCATGAAGTCGGTTAAGATAAAATGCCTTAAAAATTATCTCTAGTCATTCGAACCTTGAAAAAAGATTTTCCTTGTGTAAAAAAGACATAAGTATGTTGACTTGAGGCAATGAAATAAAACGAATGAACAAATCAGACTCGATGCTTTGGTAGGTAGGTATAGCATATTTTTATCGTTTCCAAATATATACATACATAAACCTAGTATAGTAGATATTTGTTAAAAAATGTCTTATTTTAAATAGTTATAGGTTAAAAACGTTATTTTTTCCTGTCTGAATTCGTTCAATTATGTATAACAAAAACCTCCAAACGAAATAACGCCAAATTATTGCGTTTTCAAAAACGAAGCAAGACTAAATTTCGATGTTGTCTTAATTTCAATTTAGAAATCGAAATAAGGCCAATTTTGCGTTATTTCGTTTCCAAACAACAAGAACAAGGTATTTCAGGCTTTTGACGTATGCTGCCTCCCTGCCTGTGCCTTTCATAGGAATTGAGGTGTTTACGGATTTTTACGTATATGCAGAGTTGTTTTTTCATCAAAAACTGTGCATACACCCAAACTCGCACCCACCTTAAATCCATCAATAGTAGGCCCCTTACTTTTTATTATAAAATGATTTAGCTCTATTTCCAAAATTATAACCAAAACATATCTGGCATAATTTCGTTTACGACAAAGAAATAAATCCAAATTGGCGTTATTTCGTTTTAAATAATGTTTTTGTTATACTCGTAATACAAATTTTATAATAAAAATAATTTCAACTAAGTAGAAGTCTTTAGCATCAATATTTAGTGAACCTGTTGAATTATTGATTCAAATTAGCCTTTAGTCCATGAAAACAACAACAATTGCACTAAATATTTTTGATAAAATATTTGATTTTTGTGACCTTTGTATCGTATAGATAATTAATTGGTTTTTACAATAGGGTCCTCAAAGTCCAAGACTTGAGATAGTGTTAATCAACAATCCCAAAACAACATCTGAAAGCTTCATTGATCTCCGACCTTTTTCCACCTAAAACTGCCTGCCGACTGGAAAGATAGGTATATTATTTTAGTATTTTATTAAATTTTCAAAAAAAAAATTGTTTAACTAATATAATTTATTGTAGGAAAAATATGAAAAAATTAAGTACGCCATTATCATTCGGATATACCGTCCTTTCTAGAAATAAAATTGCGTTGAGATCCGCTGAGTAGTTAACGAGAAAGTAAAAATTAAAAAAAAAACCGTTTTATGGCAGGTACCATTAGAAATGTTTTTTAAGAATAACGGTTTCAACCGTCTAAAAGGCCTTTCATGCTGTATCACTCAAGTCAAATTTTATGGATTTCAGAGGCTTTTTTATTCGTGCAGGCCCTCGATCTAGTCAATTTTTCTGACCTATAGCCCACTTAAAACCAATTAACTAAATTTTTTTGTTTTGGGGAAACTAGCTATTGCAAAAGAACCAAAAACCATTTCTTGATTTGGGAGCCAGTTATAGCTATCAGTAAAACGTATCTGTAAAAATTTTCTTTTTCAATTTTATGGCAAATTATCCAACAATATTGGTGTTAATTGGTATTAAGGGTAGGTTTCCTTCACAGAGCTAACAGAGAGGGTAATCCTGCTATATAATTTGACGTTACCTACAAGCTTTGATATCAGCTGATCTCAGCTTAGCTGAGAAAGTGTGCGTGAGAACAAAGGAAAACTGCACACTCTCTCACCTAAGCTGAGTGGTGGATTAATTTTCCCGCCTTTTTCAAAATCATCAGCTTTTTGGGTCTGTTCACAAACTCGTTTATTTTTTGGTTAGGCTGTTCTTACACCGGTAACTCACTACTTCACTAGTTGCGTTTTCGTTTGTTTGTTTCGATATAAAAAGAAAATTGGGGTAAGATATTTCCCTGCATTGAACTATTAGTACCTAATATTTCGAAGGTTGAATCATAGAAAACAAAAATACCAAAAGCAAAACTTAAGGATGTAGTACACGGAATGTAAAAAACCACATGCGAATGTGCCTCTGATGTCCCGAACCAATGGTGTATTTGTGTTACAAGCGCAACATTTAGCGATGTTGTTATATTCACGAATATTTCGGTAGTACACGGCATGTTTACCCAAAAAGACACATGTGTAAATGTAACCAGAAGGGTTGCATTCAATGTGGTTATATAAGAATGCACATATATATGGTGCGTACGTATGGCTGGTATACGGCATGTAGTCAAATGTAGACATGTCATATGTGCACTGCACAGTGACTATTTGACATTTGAATGTGGTTTCCTAGTACACGATATGGAAACATTCATGCATAGCTTGATCAGATTTAGATACAACTTTATTTTCTATTAACATAATACATACAAAAAAAATTTTAAAGCATTTTAAAGCATCCTTCTTCCGAAAACAAAAATATATGAAAAAAAACTAAAATATTCTTTAAAAAACACGAAACATAAATATGTTTTCAACAAATATATATATATAACTTCTATTTTGCTTCTATTACGAGAATGGCGTTTTTAAATAGAGTACCAGCTGAAAATACAAGTGTGATCATAGCTTAGGCCGTGTGCGAACAGCGTTAAAATTTTATCCATTGACTAAAATTATGACACTAGTGTGGTGAATATAAACTTCAAAAATTTAGCCTGCTCTGGAGCAGGCTAAAATTTTAGCCAGTGGATAATTTTCTATGCTTATGAATTTATTTGCATTTATTTTTGTTTGTTTTATATTAATCATTAATGTCAAATTTTCCGTTTGTGTTTTTGTAAATTATGTTTAATTTTACTTACGTACGAAGAATTACTAAAATTAACCGATATACTTTTTTGTACATTAATATTCATTGTGTAACAAATTTTTTTTTAAAGTTCAGCTGCCAAACCAGTGTTCTGTACCGCGTTAAAACTTCCCATAATTTTAATTATTTTACAAAGTAGTTAAATTTTTTTTCTTTAACAAAATAAAATAAATCTATACACATAAATAAAAATAGAGTGTCTGTTTGTAATGTCAAAATAACAGTATTTTACTAACCGCATATGAGAGCATACACAGCCTTTATATCAAAACACACATTTTTAAAATGTTTGTCTGTCTGTTTGTCCTGGCTAATCTCGAGAACGGCTAGACCGATTTTGACGAGACTTTCACTGACCGATAGATAATGTCGATTTTTTTTCATTTTCGTAAATATAAACCGATCAGAATCTACAGGACCGATTTTGACGGGACGTTCAGTGCCAGATGGCTGATAATATAGGAAGTAACTTATGATGCAAATTATCCCCTAGGTTTCGCTATGGTAAAATTTTATTTTTAAACAGACGAACGCGACGACGGGAAACGAAAGTACCGGTTTTGAAGGGGCTTTAACTGGTGGATAGCTGATGTTTTACGAAATGACTAAGGCTATTTCAAATAACCGAATAGATTGGGCTGGGGTCGCTTTTGCGAAAACTCTTATATTATGAGTTTGAAAGCTTTTGGCAAAATGTTGAACCAATAGGTTTATAATAACTCTTTCAAAAACAATGTTTTATCCTTTATTATTGCTGCGTTTTTAGTTTTTTGTTTTATATCAGAACAGAACAGCAGCGATAGCGGTTGAAAATATTAAATGGGACCATATTTTCTAAACCACTGAACTGATCTGGATGATTGATACCATTCCAGACACATATTTGAACCGAGCCACTTTCTGCATAGTCAGTTTTTTATTTGTTTCAAAATCAAAAACAATTCATAGGATTTACAAAATGAAGGTATACGTTGAAAATGCTATATGGGGCCATAACTTCTAAGCTACTAAACCGAATTGGATGATTGCTACCATTCCTGAATCACCTAAGAACTTTCCTATATGGTGCGTTCTTTTTTTTCGTTTTTTCCAAAACAAATGTTTACATTTCTCCGTACCAAGAAATAGAAGGGGACATTTTTCAATTCTTGTAGGGAAATTTAAACAAAATATATTAGTGTTAAAAATCCCATTTAATCCAGTTCGCACACCAAAAAGCTAAACATTTATTCACCTCAACTTAAACGTCAAAAATTAGCCAGAGGATAAAATTTTAAGGCTGTTTGCACACGGCCTTAGTGTGCATTTATGAACATATTATCTTTATTCGGGAGAATTCTACCTCATTTCATGAACGAAATCCAACACGGCTCATGAGTTTAAGGGGAAAAGTGAAACTTAAAAAAAATCATTGACTAATTGCCTGCTACATATTGGAATTTTATTTAATAAAACAAGAGAAATAGTGAGTGTTTAAAAGCAATCTGTAATATTTACAATACGTTTAAAAACATTCAGAAACATTTATTAAAATAAATCTGATGCCGCAAATACTGTTAAATCAATGTGCATTTTATATTTATACTTCTAGAGTTTTCAAACAAGATTCAAACTTTTTGGGTCTGTTCATAAACTCGTTTATTTGTTGGTTAAGCTGTTTCTACACTGGTGACCCACAAGTTAAAGGGAGGTATATAGCCTTTTCACACCGAATCAAAAACCCGGTTTTTGTGAAAAATCCAAAACCTGCATCAAAAACACAGTTTTTCCCATACGTTTTCGGCAAGTAACAAGCTTACAAAAACCACTCGTTTTTGCAAAAACCTATCAAAAACCAGTTGAAATTGAGAAATGAACAAATCAAACATAATTTGTGAAACATTCAGCACTCAATCAACTGTGAAGAATGAGAAATGAAAGAGGACTGTCAATAGAAATTATTTTATCTGTGTCCAATGCGACTGCTACGAATCGATACTGAATAGAATAGAACATGGTATAAGTGCAAAATGAGAAAATGGCTGTGCTGAAATGTTCTGAAAGCTGCTTCATAGTCATTATCAGAACAGTTCCCAACCGTTTTGGGAAAAAAATTCTGGCTTGCCTTTAAATCAGAAGAGTTATGACTTGCGTACACCAAACCTGTCATCGGCCGAAGTACGCTTGGGCAATGGGCACCTTTGCCCAAATTCAACCGGTTGAATCAAACATAATAAATCCGTAAATGAATGAAAGCACTACACCGCTTTAACAAGCATCATCCGTTTATTTTATTCGATTCAACATCAAAAAAACAATTTTGGATTGTGCAAAATTAATTTTGCGTGAATACATTTCAAGAAAAATTGTTTGTGATTGTTTTATTGTATATTTGTGTATATAATATGTGGACGATGATTCGGTTTCAGTATGACCGAAGCGTTAAAATAGATTTGTAAAAAAGTGAGAAATATTGTTTTTTCAAGTTTTGGTTCCGACGTCAGGGTGACCTCGTGTTTTTGATTCGGTGTGAAAAGGGTATTATAATGAGAAATACTATATTTGTATTTGCATTTTCGTTTGTTTGTTTGTTTCGATATAAAAAGAAAAAGAAGGTAAGGAATTTCCTTCAATTGAACTATCAGTTCCGAACCTACTTGCGAAAGAAAAATGAAAAACAGTGCTTTTTTGGCACCATAGAAATCGACATTAGTCCTTTCATATTATTTGATACAAAATATTGAATTGAATTGATGACAATAATAACATAGAATTTTTATTCCGTTTTTTACAGTTTCAAACACATCAGTCAACATTTTACTTAAGCAATTTGAATCCAGAAAATAAGTTTAAAAGGATTTCTATTTCTGTTTATTAATATTTTTTTTTTTACTAATATGCTTCATCAATTAGTGCCCCATAATTTTTTTTGTAACGATCGATGGTAATTTAAGGCATAAATCTGGTTGGTTAAAGAAAAATATCAAGCTGATAATGATGTATGCTGATGATGATGTATGCGAATAATTATAATATTATAATGCGAATATTATAATCTTCACATAAGGTAAAACAGATAACACTAAATATTCGTTTTAACAAAAAAAAAAAAAAGAGAACAAAAAGAGGTACTTTTAATTTATTTTTGATATCTCAAAAACTAAGAAATATTTTAGCACCAAGTCTTTTTAATTTCATTTAAAACTTACATACATGGGCGTTGAATATTGTTTAAATATTTCACTAAATTCAATTAAAATTTTTTTTGTTGATTTTTAATATATTTTTTTCTATTTTAAGTCAAATAAAAAAAAAATTACCCCCACCCAAACGGAGGGAGATCGACACTCCTTCGATTTAATTTATTTTCTGATTGACCTTACCTTTTATTTGATTATGCATTTTTGCCTTAATTCCGTAAAAACACGAAAGAATGATTTTTAACGAAAAACACTAAAAATTCAAAATCAGGCTGAGTGAAAAAACTACCAAGCTTTGACGAGGAAAAGTTCAAAATTCTAAAAGGAAATGATGTTACCTTAAATTTGACACCAAATTCATCCCTTAACTCGTTGATTAAACACTCCCCCAAAAAAATTGCTACTTCTTTTAAGTTCCATTTGAATAAGATCTGATAGTGTAAAATAAAAAGTATTCAGTTGCCCTCAATCAAGTAACAATCCATAACCGGAAAGCCTGCCGACGTTTTCTAAGCTCAACACAACGAACTCTACAAAAGGGATTTGTATATATGTCTGACAAACAAAATCCTTCTCTGGCTTACATTTTTTTTATCTTCACAATACAAAATATTTGAAGGCTTTTAATAACAACTCCTATCTCACAAAATGATAAGTTGGTAAAAACGTTCATATAATCAACGTTCGGTTTATTTTTTCTGGTAAAGTTTGTTTATAAATCTGCATCAACTATTATAATTGAATATGTTATTTCAAATTTCAAGAACAACAAACTTCAAAGTCTATAATTCTATTTATGTATGTGTGAATTGTATATGGTATTCATGTACCCACCACAACTTACTGTGCCTGTGCTCCAAGAATACTATGTCATTAATGTCAACGTTGCCTACAGGCAGACTATAATGAAACGAAACAATTGAAGGGGTAAATTAAGTTACTCTGCATATAGCGTAAAACAAACATTAGCGAATTTAGATGATCGTTAATTGAATCTTGACTTTTGTTATGCTTCCGTTTTTGTAAAGAATATTTTTTCTCACGAATGTCACGCAATCAAACAAAGTTGAACTTTAATCTAAAGTAAGAACGTTGATTTTTCACCAACAATAATTCAACACTTAAGTAAATTTCTTTATTCAGTAGCAGTAAACACACAATTGAAACTACTAAACAATTTTTTTTTTTTTAGAAATTTAGGATATACAATTTCCTTTACAACTATAATCTATATAATATGTATAACAAAGCTATTTTAAAGACAGTTAGTTTTTATTTAATTAATAATATTGCAACACTCCCATTTCAATTTTTTTTTATTTGAACTAATTATACATTTACTAATTTTTGTATTTATAATGTTGATAGCTGCTTTATAAGTTCATTTTCAGATAAGTAACAATTTTGATAAAATTTTTGATTTGAATTATTTATGAGAGTGTCCAAAAAGTTGATATTAGATAATTTATGTAGTTTCTGAGTCGAGTAATAACGTGGTAAATTAAACATAATCTTAAGTATTTTATTTTGATATCTTTGCAGTTTTAACTTAGCTTAACACAATCGTACCAGACACTTAAGTAAATTAATGGGTTACGTATACAGCTAATGATTCATATTTCTAAATAAAACATTTACTTATAAGTCTTACATAATTTCCAATCAATAGCGATATTATTTTAAATCTGATCTCTTCAGCCACGGAGGTCATTCCGTAACTTTGAAAATGATCATCGTGCAGACGATAGCAGTAAATGAAAAATTTGCAATTTTACATTGTAATAGCTTTTATTTAATGTTCAAAATAAAAATATATTTTTAAAATACAAATATTATTTCCCAAAAAAATGACTGCACTTCCATTATAACAAAATGTATTAGGTTCCATTTTCATTTGAACATTACAAAGTGTAGTATGAATTAGAGGGTTCTAACTCGGCGGTTTTGCGAGTAATTTTTTGGGTTGTGCGATTGTGACTTAAGGGTGGAGCGATAAACCCCCACAATATCCATTCAGTCCCCAAAAAACTACGTTAGTTTAAAACCAAGCCTAAAGAGCTCCGCAGCATCGATGTGTCAAAACTTTCTAACCCGACTATTATTGCCTTTTTCCTATTATTTAGAAGATTGAATGTTTGGGAGTCCATATTCATCAATAAAGTGCATAGCGTCCTTAATGGCAATAACTTTATAAAATTATTCAAAACTTGAAACTTTGTTAATTGATATTTTTTTAAATATTTTTGATAAGTTGTAGCAAAAACCCGCTGCTACTAGAAACTAAGAATTTTATATGGAAATGTGTAAGTAAATGAGTTGATAGAATAATCTAAAGTTGGAATAGTTCGATAAATTCAGAAACGTCCAATTTTTGTGAAGTGATGCGGCATCAGATGTTTTTTTGTTAAAACTTGCTTCAAAAAACATTGTTACATATTTAAGAGTTGGAACTCCAAAGCCCCAAAATATCCACCCCCTCCCCAAAAGAGAGGACTGTGGGTCTTTTTGAATAGCATTGCCGTGACAGAACACTCTAATCGCTACTTCTATGAATCGGTGATTAAACTATTTCTAATGTTTACTCATCGATCTGTACAAAGTAATGATTGAATCGCTTATTTTCAAAATATGTTCTGTCCATGATTAGACATTGATTGATGATTAGACACAAAATAAACCTTATATATTTTTGTTTGTTTTCAGCCTTATTAATAAAAAAACCCCTATTTGCTTCTTTATTCATGAGTTAGCTAACACAGAGATTCTCTCTTTATTTATCAAATTGTACTAAAATTATGAGAAAAGAGAGCGTATTGTAAGAATGTGTTCTGTAAAGAGAACATTTACAAAAATTCGTGTTATAAAGTTATACTTTCCTTATACTGCTTTATTCGGTGAGTTAAATTTATTTTGTTTTTATTTCATAGTTTGAGGGTATGACACATTTATAATTGAAATTACGAGTTATTTGGTGTGTTAGCAATAACTCATTGATATTTATTTGCTATTTTGTGTTTATTAATAGAGGAAAAATGGTTTGAGTTGAGTGTATTCTCCCCTATAGAATCTCGTTTTTCTAGCTGATAGATAAAAAGATAAAAATCAAAAACCGTTTTGGACATATTTTGGAAGTAAACAAGGAATCTGATATTAAATAAACATTTCGAGTTCTTTACTTTCAATTAAGATACAGATCGAGTGAATACTTGATTTATAGGAGCATATGGCCATCCCTAGAGAGCAAATTTAAAAAAAGGGGTTTTGAAAAAAAGTGGACTTGTCATGTTTTGAAAATAAGTAATTCAATTGGTCTGAAGTTGTAAGCTACATACATTGGCACAACTTCACGGCTTGAGAATCAGAATTAAATTTGATTTTTTTCCAACTCTTGGGTAGTATTGCATGATAATACATGCCTTTAAGGTAAAATAATGAGTTTATAGAATAGGTAATCTATAGTTGGAATAACTGTAAACTTTTTTCTCATAGTCTTGGCGATATTCCGAAAAGATTTACTACACTTCTCAAATTACTAACCTCCAATTTTTTTTTCCATTGGCTACTTAAACATATATTTTCTATAAGTATACATTATTGAATTCTAAAAAATAATGTTCCGGAGTTTGAAGTACACCAAACAGTACTATGGAAGATGATTGACAAACATAATTTTCTTGAAAGAATAAGTGTATTTGATCTGTAGCATGAAGCTGAACAAGTATACAACATTTTATAATATATACGGACGAATACGGACTGGCTTATGTTTTCTTCAAAAGGTTCTCAGTATTTAACAATTTGTATGAACATAATATTTTTTATTTCCTACCCGTAACAATGTAATAGATATTTATTTAGATACCATTTATACTATCATTATCGTGATATTTCTTATTATTAATCTATTCGTAAATGTATATAATCTTTCTAGAATATTTCCTTATGCGTAAATTAGCATCTGTAACTTTCCATATAAATAAAGCTTTGTAGTGTGTCATTAAGTTTAAG
Source organism: Baccha elongata (assembly GCA_951217065.1). NCBI lineage: Eukaryota > Metazoa > Arthropoda > Insecta > Diptera > Syrphidae > Baccha > Baccha elongata. The sequence continues at coordinate 64,384,020 of OX578272.1, read as the reverse complement.
GTAGGTTTTTCATATAATTTCATACTTCAGTCAAAACACAAACAGAAACGTCAAAGTGAAGATGGTCATGCGGAAGAATACCAGCAATAAACTTAACAAGATCTATTATTATATGCAGCTTTTTCAAATTTTTCAAATACCTACTTTTTGCTAGATTTAAAAAACCTCTCTTGTGGAGATACCGTTTCATAACAAATATTCAAACAAACAAATAAACAAAAATATCATGTGTGGCCTTAAAATTGTTTTTGCTTTTTAATGTAAGCTTGTGTTCCAAGAAGCTCAAAGCAAGTCAAGAAGCATTCACTCATATACAAGAACAGTTTTATTTGCGACTTATCCATTCCACCACATGCAATTATCTTTTTCAGTTTTTTTTTTTTTTTTTTTTGCAATACAAAAAAGTACTGCCAATTTAAATAGTTTCTCTCTCGTGTTATTCTTTCACAGTGCTCCTCCTGTTTTCCTTTATAAAACAACTTACCATTGTATTCCGCTTGCATGCAAGCACTTGTTTCTAGTTTCGAAAACTATTTCATTTCATTTCTGCAGCACAAAATGAAACATGTTAAGGTAAAGTGCCCATTGCAAACTATAAAATTGGGGCTCTCAATACAACCACACAATACAATAGGCGTCGTCGTTCGTCCAATAAACACCAACTCAATGTAAAGTAATGCCAATATCAGGTATTGGATACAAGTACTAGTTTCTGGGTTACATTCTTTACCTGGTATTCAAGATGAAAAAGCTCCTGATGTTTGCATAGTAAAATTGTACGATGAAAACACCGGCTTATGGATAAATTCCTTTTACGAAAACAAAACTAGACAATATCTATACCAACATACGTAGAAACAACAAAACACTCGCTAACGCGTCTTGATTCCTTTTTACACTTGTTGGGTGCATTTTCATAATGGTTGAACTCCTTATCCTCATCGTCGTGTTTCGTTTCACCACCTCGCTTCATTCACCTTCTTTGCTTGATAAAACTTCAATAGAACACGTAATGCTGTCAAAATTGTGGTAAATGTGCAAAGCGCCATAAAGAGCAGAACAAATGTTTGAAACTGTAAAATTGAGCAGGCTCCCCTCTTCTATATAACACGTAATGTTACCCAATGTTAGGCGTTGAGGTACATTCATTCATACATACACCTATCGCTCCTCAACTACTACATGCAACAAAAGGGTTGTTCGAAGGCTTGAAGCAAAATCGCTGCATTGTTCTGATGGGTTCAGGGTTATAGTGGGAACATGCTTCAGTTTAATGGGGTTGCTTGGATCCTTTTGAAAAGCAATGAATGGTAAAGCGGCTACTTGTGGTTGATTCTTTTTATTTGTTCCTTGTTCGAACATGCACTATTATTGTGGTTAGGTCGTTTTCTCTATAGAGCTTTGGGTATTTCTAGTTCAAATTGACATTTATAGTCGTTTAAGAAGAAACTTTTTATTTTGGGAGGTTAGGTTTCATTTCCAGTCCATGAAGTAATTATGTGTGTTGTTTTATTGTCCCTTGTTGTTTGACCGTTGTTGTTATGGTTGGTTTTGATGATTGGAAATCGGGACCGGAAATTATAGAATATTACTTTCATTGCAATTTTGTACAAAAGGCAATATCTGATATAATGTCTATATCTTTATCTATACGAAGACATACCTCAAACGTAAAGAAGTGAGACAAGGAAATAATCCATAAACGACTTGGTGTAAAATGACAATTGACTGCCAAGGTATTTAAAGGAGGCGTTTACATTAGCTCAGGCAGAAAGATAATGCCGAAAACATCTGTCTCCACCAATAGCAGGTACAACAAAGAAAAATGTGAGTCAGTTAAAATTTTGGAGGAACAGATAAGACCAAAAACAAAGAGAATACATGAGGCATGTGAGTGGGAAAGTGGCGTAACCATTCTTTTTATTTTTTTACCATAATAACGAAAATCTAAAGATTAATCTATGCAAAAGTAATGCAACTCATTATGAAAAAATCAGAAAATGATAAAATGTTGCTTTAGTCCTGGAGCATTTCATTGGCTCGAGCATTCTATAAGTTCTGTTAGTTCAGTCTTTAACTAGATGCCTCCAGTTACGCACACAAAGCACACCTTATGTGGTTCCTCCCTCTGCTGCGTATACCATCAGGGGTAAATTTGGTGGAGTGAAATAAGGGCCGCGGAAATAAGGCCCGTGCGACTTAATTCCCACTGTAACAGGAAATAACATACACGCGGGCATTAATTAATTCCTTTTCAAAGTAGCAAAAAAGACTCTCTACAAAAAAGCACTAAGACCCGCAGTACTTGCAACCACACCAAATTCCATAGTGGCCCAGGCAGGGGGGTCGCAGGGGGCAACATGCCCCCCTTCCCAATCTGAACTGTTGCGAAATAACACCCGCGGATTTAATTACCATTTTTTGAAGGAATTGATGCCTGTGGGCGTTGTTTAATTTGAAAGTGGGAATTAACCCCGCGGGAATTAATTCCGCGCCCTTATTTCACTCCACCGTAAATTAGAAGTGACGTCGGCTAATATTTGTACGCTCTATGTGTTCCAGTCATCTCAGCCGGTGTATATTTAACTTTCTGACCGGGGCCCTATTGCGCCAACTTACATATTTTAAATTTTAATAGTTTTTGTTGCACCAGCAAGTTATTTGATAAATATATTTTTGAGTTTTGAAAAGTGAAAAATAGACATTTTATTAGATAAGTGTTGCACCAAACAATAATTAAGTGGTCTTAAATTTTGAATTTAAAAAGTGGTGGGATGACATAAGGTCCGCGGACACACTGGCTATGGGCATTATGACTGCTTCTTTCGGGACACAATGTCCATGGACATTAAAACCGATACGAATTAGTCATGTGGTCCAAGGACACAAGAGCCATAAGGTCCATGGGCCTTGAAATATTTAAACAAGCACCAACTCAAAATCAGGTCAATATTGTTTAACCTTAATTGAAAATTTACGTTTTGTTTTCTGTTCCGGCAATTCTGTCTCTCTGTCTGACGGTCTGTTTGTCTGTCTCGGAAACTATACAGCCTAAACGGGTGGGCCAATTTACTTAAAATTTAGTAGGTATGGTTTTAAGGGTAATAATGTGCCCAGTGCATTTTTTGGAGGTCACTGTAAGTCTAAAAATAACGGAATTTGTATTTTTCTCGAAAACGACTCTAATGATTTCAAACAAATTTCACATGTGTAATAAAGTGTAGAAGGTCTATAAAATAGTGAAAAATAAACTTTAAAAAAAATTCGTTTAACAGTAGGTAACTATCTGCCATATAATGGTATTTTTAAATTTCGACTATTATACGATAACGGCTTAGGCGATTTCAACGAAACTCAATACTGAAATTGTCCTAGCTATTTAAAAGAACATGGCATACAATGGTTTTTCAAAAATGTTTTTGTTTGTTTTTTAAATAGTTTTTAAAAAAACAGTTTTTGTGAATTCAATACTTCAAAAACTTGTCGACAGATTTTTGTGAACATTTAGTTTAAGGTACAATAAATTAGGTTCAAGAAACTTGCATACTTATTTTATTTAAGAAAAATATTTTTGAAAAATTATTTTAAAAAAATTGAATTTTTCGAAGACCGGAGCAACTATTTTGAATTTTTTTTTCGTTAACTAATTTTTAGTAAAGAAAGTTTGTTGTCTGCTTTGATTTTGGCTTGAATCTTTGTAATTCATGGTTTAAGAACTTTTAATAAAATTTGTTTTTATTTTATTTTTTAATTCCTTACTTGAAAGTTTACTTTGACTTTAATTTGGCCCTAAGATAAGCTTTTTCCAGACGTGCTTGAAGCCATGAAGTGCTCTCTCTAAATTGTATTAAAAATTAAGTGAATTCCATGGCATTGTTAATAGACTTACAACATTTCTCGTGTAATCAACCTTATTTCCCTCAGGCAGAAAATACATTTACAACGTTAATACTCTCAAAGTCTTTATATATTAGCATCTCTCTTGCTAAATTGTTTTAAAATGTGACATCGCATTAAATAAACAAAAAGAAAAAAAAAAACAATAATCGAATCTTCAGGTTTAATTCTCTTCCTCTCTACCTAAGTTTCAACGTCCATTTATTTTCATTTGTTTCCAGAAAACTAGATGTCTTATAATTAAATTAAATTGAATTCAGAAAAAGATTAAAAAAAAAAACACCTCCTCCCCCAGGAATGTTAGTACAATATAAACGATATCTACTGACAGAACTCACACCAACCCCAAGGAACATACCATGCCATGGTATCCAGGGCAATCTGTAGTGTTCAATGTTCACCTTGTTTGTGTCTTGTAAAAACAATTGCTCTTGATCAACTTTGTTTTCAATTAAGGACATTTTTTGTTTGAATTGCAAATTTCTCTAATGCCCCAATGTCACACTTTATTCCTTTGCTCGGTGCGACGCGTTCAGCAATCAGAAACACTTTGTCGTTCGTAGTTTGTGCGAGAGAGTGTATGCAAAAAGCAAAAATTTATATTCTAACAAATTCCTGCCTTAATTTGAGTGTTAAGTGTTTCTTACAGGCAGAATCTTAAAAATCTCATTAGGCGCATTGGTAAACTGGCTTTTGATTTGACTTTCAATCTGAATAAATATTTTAGTGAACAAAAAAAAAAAAAAAAACACTATAGGATATGCAAATATATTTCTGGGTATGCGAAAGTTAACATCCCCTATTTCTGTCGTTAATGATGCTTTGCTGTTTCAGCTAACTCTCCTCCATGGTTTTTCTATACTTAGTATACCTATACGAAAAGCTTTAGTTTAATTTTTGTTTTGTTTTTATTTTTTTTTTTTGGGTATGAGCCAAGTTAAGGAAGCACAAGCCATGTGAAGGGCTAAAGTTGGCGAAATATCCTTAGATAACATTTTTTTGTTCAAGGGGGCACAATAAATTTGGCAGAAAATGTGAGGGACGAATTGAATGCACACACAGGCAATCAGGTAAAATATTTTATATCCTGGAGGAGAGAAGAGTTGTGTGTGTAAAAAAAAATGGGTCGCAATATATCTTCCAACATATAGGCCAGGCCCAAACTCAGGACACCACATGGATGCAGGCGAACAAAAATTGGCCGTATCCTCTTTGTCAAGTAGACTGCTGATACGTGCCTCAAATAGAAAATGATGCGGCTGATTTAATTAGGACAGTTGTTCTAACCGTAGGCTTTCATACACGAGCAGGCTTTCACACAAAAAAGGGTATAGTTTATGGACTGGAATGTTGTTTTTTGTTGTCAAACGTGGCGCTCGGAAGCTCCATAGAAATTGTTAATATTTTTTTTGTTTTGGTTTGTATTTTGTGGTTTAAAAATGTGACATTGATGGTTTATTGATTTTTCTCAATGGATTGTTTTTTTTGATGAATTTACATAAAGCTTGTGTACAGTTTACGGAAAAACAAAAACATTAAATTACGGAAACAATGGTTGATGTATAGAAAATAATTTGCATACTGTTTATTAGTGTCATAAATTATGAACGTGTTTGGGTGTGCTTACTTAATTTCCTTAAACATTTATCAAGTGTAACCATTTAATATATTTTAGAACTTATTTTAATGGTTGATGGAAGTTCTAGATGAAGCATTTTATGAAATGATTAGTTAATCAATTTGGGGAGAGTACGATAACTTTGGCGCCAAGAATTGATAACTGTTTTTTTTAGAACAGATTAATACAAGCATTTTTTACTACAGGTGGGGGAGTCTATCTCCTTCCGTTTGGGCGGGAGGGGCAATTTTATAAAAATAGTGCTAAAAATTTAAAACAAATATTAAAAAATAACGGTAATACTTACAACTAATTTTTATATCTTTTTTTAAAGCCAATACTTTTTCCTATGAGATGTTTTTTAAATCAAGTGAAACCTATGCATAGTCTTTGAAAAAACGGACTTTAAACTAAAAAATTGCGAAAAAAAAGGTTAAAAAAAACTTTGAAGTGTGATTTTTCAAAACTGTAAAATAAAATACTACTGTTTTTTATAAAATTCGTTGCTAATATTAATTTTAAATCATAAAGTGAAAACAAAATGATTTATATTTTCTGGTTTTTTAGAAAATGGAAAATTACTAAAACTACTTTCTTATAAGAGTTTTCTTTTATTTTTTGGTATACGGTGAATGTTGTACGTAGGTTCGTTTTTGCAATGATGCTTGGGCATCTTTAAATGCAACTGAAACTTTGCATACATCCAACCTCGCAACCTTTGTTTGTTTTTTTTTTTTTTTTTTAGAGGCGCTTAGAAAAATGTTGAAGCTCCAAATGCGTTTGTAAAAACAAACAAACATAACATCTCGACCTGTGTCGTCAGTGGTCATAAGCGGTGGAATGCGTAGTGCATACGACTTCGAAGACTGAGTAAATCTGAAGGCGTGGGTTCGAATCTCACGGTGTGCATGTGAAAAAGTTTTTCATAATAAAATTGGTTTAAAGCTCAATACCACTAAAAGGAGACTGATGAAAGGAATTGGCAATCCTTGAAATAGCTATATCTCCAGCCAAAGATAGAAAGAAACGAATAATAATATTCGTAAACGAGTAAATAAAATTCGTTTAAAAATTGGTGGTAGCGCCTTTAAGTTGTTGTTGTTGTTCAAACACATTCAAAGAAAATTAACAGAATGGTCAGTAATAAAAAACTGACATTCTAGTACGAATAGTACAAAATAACAACAATAATAAATAAAATCATTTTGTTTTCAGTTTATGATTTAAAATTAATATGAGCAACGAATTTTATAAAAAAAAGTAGAATTTTATTTTACAGTTTTGAAAAATCACACTTCAAAGTTTTTTTTACCTTTTTTCGCAATTTTTGAGTTTAAAGTCCGTTTTTTTTCAAAGACTATGCATAGGTTTCACTTGATTTCAAAAAATCTAATAGAAAAAAGTATTGGCTTTAAAAAAAGATATAAAACTTAGTTGTAAATATTACCGTTATTTTTTAATATTTGTTTTAAATTTTTAGCACTGTTTTTATAAAATTGCCCCTCCCGCCCAAACGGAGGGAGATATAGACCCCCTCACCCATAGTAAAAAATGCTTGTATTAATCTGTTCTACAAAAAACAGTTATCAATTCTTGGCGCCAAAGTTATCGTACTCGTGCCATCAATTTAGATCATACCTTCTTCATACTTTATATCTTGTTCGTATTGCTCTTTGCAAATTAATTACAGATAACGAACAAGGCTTTGGCGGAGAATATGTTAAGAATTTCCCCACCGGGATTTAGATTTTCAAAATGAGCCTTACAATTTATGTTTGCTTGTAGCTGTTGAGCTCGGGATACTTCCTACATATGGGTTTTATGATGCAACAAATCTTTTATTGTCCTCACCCGAAGCACTGAAGCTGGTTGATTTTGTTTGCAGTAACTCAGCCTACTACCTTTATACCCTCCAACTTTTTGCTTCGCTGATGTATAGTGAGATTGCTTCTTAAAAACGATCTTGTGTTCTACGGAAAGTTGTTTCTGTTAGTTCTTTGATCTTCGGACTGATTGAAAAGATTTTTTTTTTGTTCATTGTTTTGTTCTTCGAAATATTCGTTCTTTTGTTCATTGAAGCAAGCCAAGAGAAGAACTATTATGTTTGACAAACCGATGCCTAGTAAGTCTGTCATTTCAATTTCAATGACAAAAGTGTATTGATTTTTATCTTGTCATCCTGTTGTTGGCGGACCAGTGATCAAAAGACAGTCAACCAAATTGACCACATCGCGATAGACGCAGCACCAGACATGCTTCGAGTATATTGGACGTCCGAGCATTCCGGGGGGCGAACATGGACTCTGACCACTACTTGGTAGTATTTCGAATACGTATGCGCATATCCATGGCACAACAACGCCGAGCTGATACCTGTGAGAAAATTTGATATTGCAAGAGAACGCAAGAACCTTTGCTGACCACGTTTCTACTAATCTCTGAACAAGTCCACCATTAGCAGCAAGTACAGAGGACCAGTGGAGACTTTGTCAACAAGGCATCAGAAATGAAACTTATGCAATTCGCTGGGTTTCTCTAGACGTCCACAAGGAAACTCCTGGAGCTACTGAGAGAGCAGCCCGGAAGCTCTACTCTCATGCAAAACAGAAGGTAGGAACGCTTACTTCTACGGACGATGAAGAGAAAGCACGAGAAGCGGGCGGTCGAGTCTATTGAGGGTTGTTCCGGAAGGAGTGATGTTAGAAAATTCTACCAAAGGGTAAAAATAATCTACACAAATCTTTAAGGCCAGAACCGAAGCCTGCCAAGATGAGAGGGGGAATATGGGTAATATTAAACATTCAGTGCTGAAGATCTGGAAAGAACATTTTTCTAGATTGCTAAATAGTGAAGGTAGCCAACCTTCCGCTGAGATTGAAATTTCAATGATCATTGAAAACAAATTGAAAAAACAAAAGTATTAATATTTTGTGAACTTAAAACAAATTGCGTTATTTGTTTTGTTCGAAAAATTCTATACCTTCATTTTCATACCAATCAACATTAACATTGTTGAATAATTTGCCTTAAAATTGAAAAAGAAAATTTTCAATGATGAGTTTCAATTATAGCTATAACTGCTTAATTTAATAAAATTCATTCTGTTCAAAAAGTGGCAAGAGGTTGATCCATGTTATTAATTAGGAATTCTGCAAGCTTTTGGCGAGTCATTTCAATATCTTCTGTAATAACAGCGCATTTAAAAAAGCGATTTGTCCTTGCATGACACTGATGCAAATCCTTATTTTTTTATTTCGCAATACCAATATCGATTTTAAATTACAAGAATATAATTACAACTTTTGCAAAAAAAAATGTTTCTGCTTTGTGAAGTTTGTGATAATTATTTCGTGAGAAAATTATTTTGTTTGTATACCTACTATGAATGTGGAACTATGAAGTAAAAACATTTTTTATTTGTTTATATGAAAACTGTCATAACCAGTCCCGGGGATAACTTAAAAAAATACTATCATAATTTATGCCCTTTCGATCCATATAATGTCCTGTTTTAATCGACACTGTTTTTTTTTTTTGGGAATCCTCCTTTGTATATCAATTTATTGTTAATTTGACTTGAAAAATTATAAACTTTTTTTTTACCGTCATCAATTTGTTAGCAAAATTTATTCATAAATTTTATTTATCAATTTGTTTACAAAAATGAACAGCAAATTTTTCTTTCCAACTTTTGCTGTCAATTTATCAGCGAATTTGGCAGCAAATATCATTTAATTTCAATAGTCAAATTACTGTCAATTTCAAATTAAAGTCGAACATTTAAGAGATTTCAGCTTATAGTTTTATTGGTTGTTTTTGTATGAAGTCCTTTTTAAAAATTAATTTTGTTAGTAAATCTTTACAATTAAAAGACATGGATCTATGTTAAACGCTGGGAATTGTTGAACAAATGCTGAACTTTCTTAGAAGAATATAGAAATACAAGCTTTAAAAAAGCCATTTTAACTGCAATCCAGTTCCTGATGAAGAAAAAGAAATCGAAATTGTGTTTAGAGCTACAACAAGAATTCTATTTATTAATCATCAAGCTGGTAAAATGAGCCTATAACTTTTCCAGAAAAAAAATTGAGGTTGAATTTTTCAACTGTATTTTGGACACTACATTAATTTCAGTCAATGAAAGAATTGAACAGAACGTTATTACCTCCTCCACGACCAAAGAGAAACGAACACGAAATTGTTGTGACGGCGAAGGGAAAACAGTGTAATTTTCTTGGAAAAATAATTGAAAATCGAAAGTCAGAATGAAAGCAATTGGAAGTCAGAATAAAAACTACCTGGAAACAGCAGCCTTTTAAATGGAAAATGAAAGTACAATTTTCGACCTTGTTCGCATTTGAGAATAGCCTAAAGCGAACACAAACGAAAGTTGGTTATCGCTTTCAAATCGATCCGCCGCGCATTTTGGAATAACCCCCCTGATATGGATTGTTGCAAAGAACAACAATAGAAGATTCAGCTTTGTTTCTAGATTCTGCAAAATTCCTATCCGTTTAGGTTTTGAAGAGTTGCTTGCTGCTGGGGAGAGGAGTTTTTCTTAGCTTAAGCGGATAAAAACCTATCTGCGATCGACAATATCCATAATCTATATTGTCAAACTTGGCAACTTTGTCAGTCGAAAAATTAATTGCTGAAAACATCGTCTTTGATAACTTAATAAAAGAGTTCGCCTATATAAAGGCTTAAAAAGTAAAAATTTTTTAGTTTATTTATTTTTTATAAATGTATGGTTGGTTCATTGTATCCTTTGCCTATTTTCGTATGGGTTAAAATTGCAGTTAGGGAGCGCAGCCGTAGAAATCTCGTCCAGGGCGCTGGTAGTGCTAAAATTGGCACTGATAGGTTGGTAAAATGGCGGTTTCGCGAAACAACTGTTTCGAAGAAACCCAATTATCGCAACCGGCACGACACTGATACACTGTTAAGTTTTAAATATATTTTCCAAAACTTTTTTTTAAGTCAATATTTTAAAAACCTGTGGATGGATTTTTATAAAACTCAATTTTATGATATTCTTAAAACGTGCGTATTTACTTTCTTTACAAAAAAATGTTTTCGAAGAATTATTTTAAAAATATTGGTCCAACAATTTTTTTTTTTAATTTCATATTTACCGACTATTTTTTTTTTCATACTAAGATTTTTTTTGTGTTAAGCCCTCAGTAAATTCGCTCTCTGAGCAAGTTTGTGCGACCCAGTCACACTCTTTATTTTTTCAGGGGCGGATGATCATGAATAATTGTAGGTCTCCTCCTATTATATAGAAGTAACATTATTTTGCGATTTAGGTACCTTAGTACAAAATGTTGGTTACCTATATTTTATTTTGTTTTATATTTAAACAGTGTTATAATTTTATTTTGATGTGTTTTTCTAATAATGAGTAATGTTTTCTAATGAAAAGTGAAATTTATGTGAAAAGGTACCAGTTTTTAGTCATTAAAAAGTATTTTTGATTGACATTGATTAAAACCCAAATCCCGATACTTTAAAAAAAAAAAGCAACAATTGTCCGAATGAGTAGGTAAATAATAAACATTGCGCATGTAGGTACCTCACACACAACTTAGTTCATTCCATTCAAACTTCTACCCCCCCCCCCCCCCCTTATTGAAAACTCTTCTTTCCGATTTATTCTTAATGTTCAAAAACCACAAAACCATAATAAGAGCTTTGATAATAAATAATTAGTTACTAAATATTGATTAATGTTCTCTTACCTTTTATTGATTTCTTTTTGAAATCATCTGTCCTTTATATCCGTCCACGTTACGAATGAATATATTTTTTATGGGATCGTGCAATGGTTGCTTTATTCTTAGTTAGATTTTATTGGTAAAAGAACAACAACAACAACAAAGCTATCGAACACTCTTACTTTCCAGCTTTGCCAAGTAATTCTAGAAGCAATATCCCTAAACTTGATAATAGCTTGTGCTGCCTGCCGGCCATACTCACTTTTTATATGGCCATTGTTGTGTGTTCCGTATATTCATTAGGACAAACACCAGGCACACCGGCAAGGAAGGTAGGGTACGTCCTTAATTGCGATCGTTTGTTGAATATTTACACCCACATATACACATCAAGATTCTAACAACCATTGGACGCGTTTAAAAGGAAAGGCACAAAGGATTTTTGCAGTTGTAATAAATTGATTATACACTTGTACAGATTGTTGGTTCTTTAAATTTATTGCCTAAAACGTATGCTCCTTGCTGCTGCCTGACCAACTCGTCGAACAAAGGGAAACAAAAAGGTGGACCAACCATATGATGGATACTCATTGCATATTCTATGACACGTCTGGGTTTAATTTTATGATCCTATAGGAGTTTATGTTTACTGGGAATGTGCTTCTCTGCACTTGCGGATAGTTTAGGCTAACCTTATATTGAATGAGGTCAATGTTTTGTTTGTGTGACCATTAAAATTCTTAAGAATTTATTAGTTACACTTTTTGGTTGAATGTTTTTTATACTTTGCAATATTTTCTTTTCATTGAACATACAATTTTAGAATTTTCTAATTAAGCTTATGAGAACTTTAACATACCTACAACTATTTTTCCCCCATTAGGCGGGAGGGGTAATTTTCTCAAAAAAAAAAAAAATTACTTCAAACAGAAAAAAAACTAAAAAGAAGGTAAACTTTTTCCCCTATTTTTTCAAACAAAAAGATTTTTTTAAAGTGGTTTCAACTAGTAAAAGTTTCAAATTTGTGACAAGTCAAATTTTAAAGTGACTAGACTAATCTAGCACTTACCAAAGACTAATACAAACGAAGTTTGAAGAAATTTGTATTTTGGTGAACGCACATCTGCGCACACACGCACAGATTGACCGACGGATGGCATGACAAAACCTTAATTTTTAGGGAACCTAATATTAGGTTTGCCCCAACATTCTTTACCCGGCATGTTCTTTACCTTTCTTTATAAATTTATTAGGTAAAAACTCAAAGTCGAATTTAGATCAAAGCCGCCTTCGTATAGTCTGAAAACATTTTCAACCGGTCAAATTAAAAAAAATGTTTCTTAACCGTACATATAGCTGTGTAAATTGAGTCCATCATGGCAACTCCAAGCCCGTTGGCCGCCAGTGGCGTTCCAAGGGGGAGGGGGTCACAAAAAATTACATAAACCTTCATGGTTTTAGCAGAAACGCATGCATTCTTATCTGGCTAAGGATCAAATTTCTGTCTGAAGAATATATCATATCAGCAGAAAACCCTGAACTCATTGCTTCGATTCCGAACTGCACGAGATTGTCAGAACGCATAATATGGGTGCATTGAATCCAAAATCACCATATGCAAGGTTGATGCAAAATGCACAAAATAATACAAACGGTTATTATAAGCTGAAACAAAAACAAACGGGATCATTTGATGGATATGCAGTAAATCGAGGACGCTCCAAGAATAATAATGGTCGGATAATCATTGTGAAAGGGACAGTCGACGCAGTTTTTTAATTCCATGGACATACCTGAATTTCCACCGTTACAATTTTTTACAAAAAATCTTGTTAATAATTCACCCAAAGTCTCTGGCTACGACCGCGCCTGACTTAAGCCAGCTCCACACAAGCACAATACACTACTTTAGTGTGAATTGAGGTATACTTACTTAAGAATTTTTTGAAAAAACCAAAGTGTATTCATAAACGTTTATCCAGTTAAGCATGCGGTATGGTCAGTTGGGCTAATTAGATATTGTAAAACATTCGATTGTTGGCAAGATTTTTCCCCTGATCCCCACACACTGTACCGTATCTCATCAAGCATACAAGTACATAGTTCTAAAGGGTTTTTCAATAAGAGGTGTTATTTTGATATTCAAGGACCCAATCAGCAAAGACGCGACGTTGTTGATGATCAGCCGGCTTGAGTTCTTGTGTTAACTGAACTTTATAAGCCTTAAGACCCAAGTCTTTATGCAAAATACGGTGTAATGACGTTTGTGGAATGCCTTATTCCAAAGAACGATGAGGAATGGACAAACCTGGGTTTTCTTCAACACTTTGGGCTACAACAGCAATATTCTCAGTTGTTCTTGAGCGACGTGCACGGGTTTTATTCTTCACATCACTTACTTATCCCAACAGCTCGAATTTGTCCACCAATTTCTGTATTGCGGTCCGACAAGGTGCTTCACGACGACCCAAAAATGTTTTAGTTTTACGAACCGTCTCTGCCAAATTTTCACCATTTTTATAGTGAATTTCGATGCGTTGTTGAAGCGTGTATCGTTCCAATTTTATTAATGGCGTAGTTTCTACTTGTCAAATGTTAAAAAAATGACAGCTTCAAAAGTGACAGCTACCGATATAGCGGGCTATTCAAAATAACACCTCTTATTGGATAACCCTTTATTTACATCACCCTGATAATAGGTTATTTAACCACTCGTGCAAATTCTCCCGTTTATGTTTATTCTATCAATCATATACCGTACTTGAATTAATGAATGACATTTATTTTCAAAATCTTTGAATTACTTCCTGTAATCAAAAAAATACTTTGAACAGGTGTGTTGATAGATTTTTTTTCCATCGAATTTCCACTGGCAAAATCCTTATTTAACTTGTTATTTAATTATGCAGCAAACCAATTTGCAAATATTATAATAAAAAAAAAATTCAAGTCAAAATAAATCATTTAGAAATATATAGCATTTCATGTAATAAATATTGCAGAAAAAATATCTTAGAGAATATAATTTCAAATGAACGGGAAACCGATATTTTAAAAGCGATGTATATTAAATGAGTAATTCAGTCATGATTTCCGGCATAGAGTCCTCGACGTCCTTTTGTATAATATTTTTGTACTTTCATTCACCGTTCGATTCGATTTTTTTATTTGTGCCATATCAGTATGCTTTCGAATTATATATAAAAATCGAATGGATATGCGTGTGTTGAGGACCATTGGAGCGCTATATAAAGAGAAATAAAAATGCGTTGCCTAAGGGTCGATGATGAATTCATCGTTGGTATAGAATAAAATTTATGAGATTTTTAAATTACGATTTTACTTTTACGTAATTTTTTTTTATTTCATCGTTTTATTGTATTGGTTTTTATTTTATACCGGAATTCCTATTTGGTTTGGATTTCGTTATGTTTTTTTGTTAATAATAAATATGTAATGAAAAAGGGATTTTCGTGGGTAATGTTTTTGACAGTTTCGAAAGTGGAAGTTTTAATAATTATTGTTTCCTTTTTGTTTTGAATTCCGAATAAAAAAGATTATTTATTTAGTTGTATTAATTGAAATAACGACTAACTTCAAAGGATTCAAAATACAATTAACATGATTTAAGTTCTTAAATCAGTTACGTGGAAAAAAACAAAATAAAAGTTTCCATTTAATTTCAGAACATTATCGGATTTTTACAAATATAAAATTAATTTATGTGAAACTTGATTTAAGACTATTGAGCACGGAGTAAAGCCTGAGCTTAGTGAGTATGCTCTGAGCAGATGACGAGCACTTCACTCTCGTATAAAAAGAAATCAACACACATATTGTCATATCACATGAAAACTACATTAAGTTTGTCGCGCTCTGTCTATTTATTTATTTTTATTTATTTGGTTTTATTCGTTTACTTGCATTCTTACATACAATATCTTATAAGCTAATACAAGTTTCAATTTCAATATGTAATACCGTTCTAAGTCATTATACAATACAAATTTGAAATTTAAAAAGCTTAAGTTATTTTAAATTCATTTTAATATTGAAATTAATTACAGTTTTAGTTTTTTTTGAGTTTTGTTTTGTTCTATTTTTACTCCATCTTCATCATTTTATCCTGAGCTCAAAGAGCGCGCTTCGAGTAAGCTCTGATAGAAAAAAGAAACACAAGTTGCTTAGTGAATTGATCCCAGCTTGACAAGAAAAAAACCATTTTGGCTCAAAATTAACGTCATGCTAAGAAACTCGGGTTTGGGACCCGGTGGGGGCACATTCATTTTTATTTGCGATTATAGGTAGGTACTATAAGGCAAGTTATACATTCGTACAAAAAAACAAATTGAGATAACAATCAAACATGCCATTACACCAACAATTCTGTCTGGTCTATCTGTATGACACCTAAAGCCTAAACGGTTTTACCGATTTCCTTCCAACTTGGTAAAATTTCTTTGAGTAATATGCCCGGATGTTTTTTTATATTTTTTCTATATCTTAAAATAACGATAGGTATATACCTACCATATATAAGCTTTACCCATAATTCCAATTTTCTCGGAAAAAATACGACCGATTTTGATAATATTTTATGTGAGTGATTTTTAGCCGACGATAATGTCTTTCATCTAATTTTTTTTTTTCAGAAAAATCCTATTAACGGTACCTGCCATAGAACGGTACTTTTTTGATACTGACTATCTCTTGAACTGATTTCAGCGAAATTTTATGTCCTAAGTGTTCTGCTAAACCTCATTTATACTGTAATCAAACATTTAGGAAAAAAGTATTTTCTATAAAGTTAGTTTTTTGAAATCCATTTTTCTCAAAAAACATCTGATCAAAAAATTCGAACTTGCTCTTGTAGCAAACTATTGGATTGGGAAAATTTAATTTGCTGAATTAGGTTGTATGGTAGCTATGACTAAATGGCTGCTTAGCAAAATACTTTAAATGTCATCTTTTGTTGAATGCTTAGATTATTATATACTCTACTAAATGAAATCGGGTAAGCCTTCGTCAATTTAAGGTCTAATTTGTTAAAAACCGTTAACACCAAATCTCCGTTATGTGCACTTTTAGCAAAAAACCTAAAATGCGGCTATATTAATACTACTAAAAATAGCACGTACAATAAGTTTTATCGAAATCGTTTAAGCCGTTTTCGAGAAAGTTTGTAAAAACTAAAACAGTTAAATTGCAGGTACTCGTTATAGCCGTGCTAAAATAAAAATTCAAATTTGTCCTCTAGGGAATCACCAAAAAGTACTACACACGAAGTTTAAAGAAAATCAGTCCAACAGTATAGGCATATCCGCAAATCCGCACAGACAGACCGACGGACGGCATGACGTAACCTACTCTTTTCGTCTTCTCGTTTTGATTAAAACCTCGAATGTTTTTTAGCAAGTAAAAAAAAACTTTTTAAAGAATAAGTAAAAAAGGAGTTTGGAAGGAGTAAATAGTTATTCACATAAATTTTAAAAATCCAGCTAGAGCGAGTAGGTTGGGTCAAGACTCAAGACAAGAAAAAAGATGTAAGGGAGAGGGGGTTCCCCTCCCGTTTAGTCGGGAGAGGCAATTTTTTCTAAAAATTTACTTCAAACTGAAAAAAAAGTATTAATAAGTAACGGTAATACCTACAATGCCTTGCTTTACATATTTGGAAATCCAGAAATTTATAAATCTTCTTTAATTTCATTTTTATACAAAGTTGTTTTAGTGAATGGTTATAATAAATTTTTAATAATTAATTTTTAAAATCAAAACTTTGAAAAAAATGTAAACTAATTTTTTTTCCAAAATTTTACGTATTTAAGTAGTTATGTACTTATTTTGTTATCAAAATTCAATGATCCTAATTATTATTAATCAAAAACAAAAAAAAATTGGTTGCTTAAATATCAAGATACTTAAGCTCCCGGTTTTTACTCTATGAAAAACAAAAACCACATCTTCTAAGAAAAACAATTTTTTTTTTGTTTTTCTTAGAAGAGGTGATTTTTGTTATTTTTAATTTTCTCAAAAAGAATAAAACTTTTGAGCATCCGGTTTTCTGTTTTCGACTAAAAATGAATTAGAGCATTTAATTTTGAGTACACAAGTAGTTCTTGATAACGTAAAATTTTGAAAATGTTTTTTTCCAAAATATTGAGTTTCAAAATAATCATTGATGTTGGTATTAATTTAATTTTCCAACGCCTATCTCAAAATTATTTCGTTGTTATTTTTAAACAATAAGGGCCAGTGTTTTTAATTCTGGTTATGTGTAACAATATGTTATTTCAGTTGTTAGCCGTAGCATTGTATATAAATTTCTATAGTACAACCATGGAGCAGCGCCATATAAAAAAAGTTGTGAACCTCACATTTGGAGGTTCTTACATTTACTAAGTGTATATTCTGTTACCCTAACAATAGTCGTCAACAAAACAAATTAATAATATATAATGTATTTTATTGGCTCTAAAATTCATATTTCATTGCCAAGAGTCGTAAACAAAACAAAAATCATATATGTTTACGACTGTTGTCAGAGTTACAGAATAGACAACTAGTAAATGCACGAACCTAAAATTGTGTTATTCAAAAGTTTCTTAAGATGGGCAGGCGGTGATTATTCAGCATGAAAATACTATAGAAATGTATATGCAATGTATGTGTATCTATATGGTTACCAGCTAAAATCAAAAATGGTTAAATTTAACCAGAGCTGAAAAAACTGGCCCTAAAAATAAAATAAAGAAATATTTATACAGCGTTTGTTTAGTAATTCATTATCTTTTCACTTGCAAAAGCTTCTTTAAGTAAAATGTGCGTAAAAATAATGGGAAATCTTAACTGAAAATATGCAAAACTTTTTAATGAAATGGTTTACTTTGAAACTACTTTACAAACTATTTGCCTTCTTGCTGAAATTATGGATTTATAAAACAACTCTTTTAAATAGTTCAATATTAATCAAGGACTTTGAATAACCTATAGTCAGAGTCACTTCCCGTTATTAACTTCATTCTTTGATATAAACAACTAATTAACTTAAAAGCGGCAAACTCTTGTCATTGTCAGGAAGTGGGTGCCAAACTTTGATATAAATGGCATAAAATTCAAGCCAAAAATTACTCCTTAAAACACCTTGAACTGGCATGACTTTCAACAAAACAAAAGTGATGTTATTTTTGTTTGTTTTTCCTGACACAACACGCAATGCGTTTCATAACAAAACAAAAACCCAAATAAGTGTTGTGAAATATTCGAAAGATTTAAGTGTTTTATTTTGTGTATAGTGAGTTATTTATGCACTTATAAGTATATATTTATAAACAATATACATATGTGTATTTGCATAAACATATTTGTACACATGAATATTTCATAATTGCTTTGTTTGAAAATAATAATTAAAAAAATTTTAAGTTATTTTGTTTTGTAAATATGTCTTTCTTGTCTATCCCATTATTGTTGTCAGAACTCTCTCCCTTTCCAAACAATTATTTTCATTCTCTCATCATACATTTGATATCCCACTTCATATAATTTGAATTTTCAGTTTGTTTGCGTTGAATATCTCAAAAACTGCTTTCATTTAAATCGAAGTTTGTTTCGTGTGTAACCACGGCTTCCTTTGGCCAGGCACTTAGAAACTACTAATTGAATCTATGCCCTCAGTCCCTCACCTATATTTTTTTATAGTTTAAAGACATATAACAGCTCGCATACACCAAACCCGTTATAGGTTAAAAAATTATCGGACATCGTCGCCCGAACTTGACCGATGGAATCAAACATAATATGGAAACGAATTAAAGCCCGTACACCGCTTTAGTCGCCATAGGGCGATGACGGCCTATTATTACCGATCAACCAACAAATTTGAACTTGTTTGAATTATCTGTCAGTTTGCCAGTAATTTTATTTTATAACTTAATTTGTTGTGAATATAATACGCAAAAAATATAAAATCAACAATATAATAATAAAACTTAAACAAATACTAACATCTGACATTTGTGTTTCGAAATCAACTGAAATCTGTTTGAGTGAATGGAGACATACGTCCGGGGTAGTCGACCGAGTTGTTCCGCCCCGAAATCAGCCGTTGATTCGGTTTTAGTGTACGCGAAATACAATCGTCATGTTTGGACCGTCATGTCATTTTGTTAGGATCGTCATAATGTTATCGTCATGTTGTTTGGGTCGTCATGTGACCATCATGTCATGTTGTTTGGGTTGTCATGAATCACTATAGACTAGAGTACAGTAATCAATATAATTCAGTCGGGATAAACATGCAAATGGAAAGAGTTTGATTGTAAACTTTTTATAACAATTCGTTGATTCAGGAGCCTACACGGAAAGAATTTTTTGAGCAGATCATAAAATATGTGCTTCAATTCATGAAAAATTCGTCTAGATTTAGACCTTAGCTCATGTTATCCTAATTCAAAACTTTTTGTTTGCAATTCTTAAAAATGTACGAATTGATGAAATCAAGACTCAAAAGTCTCAAATCACCAATGTTTGTTGTCAAAGATCCGACCGAGCGAAAAAAGTATTGCAGTAAATAAATCATAATTTAAAACAATATTATATCAACGTATGCATTTATTTTTTGCAAATTAGCTATGTTCGTAAGGAGCGAATTGCCAGTCACTTCAGGCATTTTTATGCAGTTTACAAAAATGCCATCATGATCTTAAGAAAGCATATCCTCGATTTACGACTTATATTTTGTATTTTCAGAACTAAAAATTAAAAATCATAGTTTCGCTAAATGCGTCTAGTGATTTGCATGTTTTTTTTTTGTGATTTATGATTATTAAGGTGTAATTTGCGCCTGTTACATGCGAATATGAAATGTTGAGTAATAATTTAAAGAAACCATGTTTTCAATTAACAACTTAAATTGCTTATGTTTTTGTATTGAATCATTAGATTTTATATTGAAATAAACAATATTTTACTTACTTTGGCCCCAGTAGGGATCAAAGTAATCTGCAACATGATTTTACTGTTTCAATCGCAAAGATGAGAGCTCCAAATTATGAGAGCTCCAAAATATACTCACCTTAAAACTCTAGTTATAGATTTTACGGGAGCTTTACGATATATTGTAATTTAAAATCTCGAATAACGAAATCTCGCTTTTTTTAAAATTCCACCAAATAAATGCTAAATCCAAAAAAAACTTGGATACACCCAAACTCGCACCCACCCCAAATCCTATAGTGAGGCCAACCAGGTGGGTTGCAGGGGTTGCATGCCCCCTTTACCAATCTCACTGTTTTTACGTCGTAAGCTGAAGACACTACTTTTACTTTGGTGGTATCCTTTATTAAATGTACTTATTGCGACACAGTCTGTCTGTTGCTAAAGGGTTACCAGAGGATATCAAAGATATAAGGGCTCGAGTACAATAACTAAGGCCGCGCTAAATAATAGATGCTAGATCTAATAGCTGCCAGCGGCTAATAGCTGCCAGATCTTTTTTTTTTTTTTTTTTGTTTGGTCTTCATCCTCAGCCGAAGACTATTTACAAATTTTTTGTGCACTAATTGGTTACCAAAAACGTTCACCAGCTTCTAAACTATTATCTCGAAAACCGTTCCCCAATGTAAGATTTCGTATGTGTTTTTGTCAATTAAATCAGAAATGTTTCCCGTTTGTTTAAAAAACATTTTAGAAATATTATACAGACATTTTTCATCTGAAACTCTTAAAGAAACTTTTTCCATAGCTAGTGGAAAAGAGAAAAAACAATGAGAAATGTTAACGGTGACTGCTACTATGAACAAAACCAGCACATATAACAACATATTTCGATTTGGATTTGCCGTTATAGGTAGACCTAGGTAATAAGATGCATTTACTTTCAAATTCATGAACGAGTGCCTTTAGATTATTTGCATAAAGGTTAAATTCGCCAACATTAACCTGATGCGTGCACATGTCGTGAAATAGTAAAAAATTGTCTTAATGGCCGGTTCACACAGTGAGCGGCTGAGCGGTGCGCGTTGCTCTGCATATCATAAATTTGAATTTGTTTCGCTGCTCAGACTCTGAGAGGGACTTCGCTGAACCGCTCTGACGCTTGCCGCTCATTTCGTTTGCGATTAAATTGCCACCTCTGACCATGGATGCAGGCTCAGTACGTATATCTTACATCTCAATATTTACAATTTTTTTGTTTGATTTTATTATTTTGGCTAGATTTAAGACCAGATAAAATATAAGATTAAGGTTTTTCTTATCGCGTGAGTTATATATTTTAAAGATTAATGTATTTTCGGAACTTATTCGAAACGTCGAGAAAAAGAAATTGTAAATATTCATTAAAATTAAACGCGGTAAGTTCTGAAAATACCTTAATCTTTAAAACAGATAAAATACGACGATAAATGTATCGTATTTATTTTTTTTAATAACATTAATTTTTTTGCATTAAGGCCGATTGTATTGGGTAAACCAGTTAGAACTCGTCCTAAGCAAGGGCGTCTCTGTGTCTCTGTGTGCATATATTATTTAAAACGACGCGCATACTTATGTGAGGCATTAAATAGTTAAGATTTATGGTGTAAGTATTAATTCTAATTGGCCATCCGATACCAAACAGAAGAACCAAAGATTAATTAATTACGTTAATTCCATCATTGTTTTAGTAATTTAGTCGATTTCTACAATTTGTTGATTCTTCACCCATTATGGAGTAAAAAAAGTGTTGTGCAAGATGAAATAAGGCTGGCTTAGTAATGCTTTTATTATCCAAACCGTAAAATTAATTTTCAAGAATCCAATACATAGCCCAAAGAATCAGTTCTAATTAAAAAAGAAACAGAACAAAAGAAAATACATTCGTTTTGTTGTTGTTGCTTGGATCAAAATATTGCGTAATTATTTTATGTTTTTTTTTTTTTTTTATTTTTATAATTTTTTTTTAATTCTACTTATGATTTTGAATGTGTTTAAATATAATAAGTCTATTAAGTCTAATAGATAAAGCAATTGAAAGTAGGTACTTCAATGAAAAAGCTGTAAATAAAATAAAATGAATATTTGATTTGAATGTTATCAACCGGATGAATTAAATGAAGTGTTGGAAACCACATGTTTCAGGTAATTTCTTTTATAAATAATTGATATCTTTATCTCCTTTGTGCGCATTCTCAACTTTTCCAAAAGATATATTTGAAATGGCTACTCAAACTAACTTTTATCTAAATTTCGAACTTACTCAGAATAACTTTCTTTAAAAAAAAACAAATTTTTTTCTTATCTGGTTTTAAATATACAATACATAGATATGGGTTAGTTAAGTTTATAAACATAAACAAGGATAAACACAATATTTACTTATTTACATATGCTTTCTTCTTATTTTTTTCTGTGACTTTATGGTAGTTTTTTTTTTTAGAATATATATTTTTTCTCTTCAACAATCATTTCTGCAACCATAAACATTTGTAGTAGCCACTTTGTTTGTTCCCGGAAGGAAACATGCTCTTCCTTCACCCTTAAATGAAAACTTTTTTAAAAGTTTCTTCTTTTCACTCGAATCAAAGAGCTCTTTGGAAAGAATGTTTTGTTGAATTTTAAATTATTTATGAATAGAAGAAGTATATAGCACTGCAAAATCGAAACACTGATAGAAGAAAATAGTACATAAGAGTAAAGTATAAGGTAGTAAGAGATTTAACGATATATTGAAAGAAAATTGCTATCAGCTTTTTAACAATAGTATTGAAATTTATTTGACTTATTTTGTTTCATATATTTATACATATACATAGATATGCAGATTTCGAAATTAAAGAGCAAGAAGATTTGGATACGGTCAAAGGTCTTATAGCCTTTTCACACCGCATCGAAAACCCGGTTTTTGATGAAAACTCAAAAACCTGTATCAAAAACACAAGTTTTCCCATACGATTTTGGCAATTAGCAAGTTTTCGTAAACAACTGGTTTTTGCAAAAACCTATCAAAAACCAGTTGAAATTGCAAGATGATCAAAACTAACACAGCTAGTGAAAAATTCAGTGCTCAATCGACTGTCAGAATAGGTTAGTGTTGTATTCTTTCATTTATATGTGTCATTCTTAGCTGATGAAAACTGTCAACAGAAATTGTTCAAATTACAAATCCAAATATTGTAGATCAATTTACAGCTGCTCGGTAAGTACCTAGTAATATTATTGTATTTATAAATATGTAAATGAATTTAATAAATTAATAACAATTTTTATTTATAGAAAATGGACAAGAAAAAAAAAACAAGCAAAAGAAGTTGTGGAGCATTTAAGATGAGGCCTATTTGTTAGAGTTGTGGGTGGAGAAGGAGCCGGAGCTGCGAGGCAACCGCAAGAACGGCCACATCTATAAGGAGATATCCGCCGCTTTTGAGGGGCGGCTGCAGGAATATACTCCAGAGGAAATAATCATATAAAATAATCAACTACATGAATGTGTTTTTTACGTGTGAGTTTTATTATTGAATATTATTTAAATGTATCTTTAATAACAAAACCAAAATAATTTTTTTAGGTAAGAACTCTTTGGTTATTGTCTTACAACTGTTTACAACTGTACAGGTTGTATGTGGTTAATTCAGAGTTCTGGAAAGTTATTTAATATTTATTATTTATAAACAAATGTGTTGATTTTAACCGCTTTCCTTTTACTATAGACTAAATAAATATCGTACCCGCGAGGACACCGGTTACTCTACAGCAAGTTTTCAAAATCTACACTCAACTAGAATTATAGAAGAAAAGTCTGGAGGATGGCGCAAGGACAAAAAACCAATAAAGAAACACAAAAGAGATCCCAGCACTTCGCAAAGTGAAACCGAAATCAAAATGAAGCGCTTAAAGAAAAAAACAGATAAATCTGATCATCGGGTCGATAAAAAGTTGGTTAGCATCCTTTGAATAATTTATAGTTGGAAAATAAAGATTTTTTTTTTCTTTGCTTCGAAATTTTATTTTATTTATTTTATAAAGATTTAAGAAAAGAAGATGAATAGGATTCATAATAATATTTGTGTTGAAGTTATCAGCGTGTTTCGATTTTTAATTGATGAAATATGATGAAATTCGACAACTGATGTCAAAATAAGTGAAGTGTCAAACAAAAACAGGCAAATTTTCAGTGTGAACGTATTTACGAGTTTTCATCGAAAACAGGGTTTTTGATGCGGTGTTAAAAGGCTATTACAACCATAAGTTTTTTTTATTTGAGTGCCTTACCGTTTGGTTTGCCTTACTTGGTCGCACAAACTTGCTCTAGTGGCAAGTTAATTTTAAAGAAATGTATGCAATGAAAAAGATTTATATGAAATTAATCGTATTTTTTCAACCAAAATATAATTATCAGTTTTTCGGAAATATCTCGGTTCATATCGCTCCAATGATGTTAGCATCCATTACAAAATTATAGACCATACAAATTCAAACAAATTTTGTTACAAAAATTTTTACATACGATCAACCATTTTTGAGATAGGGGACATTTTTGTCACGTGTGCCGTTATATATTGCCGCCAAATTTATCGTTTTTTGTTTAAAAGATATTTCCGCATCCAGTGGTCCGATTTTCATTTTTCATTTTATTTGCGTTTTAAAGCCAAACAAATTTTATCAATTTTTACAAAGTTTTTGCTTAATCAAGACTTGCAGAGATATTTAAGATAAAAGTAAACAAGTATAGTACAGTCATTTTAGGCAAAACAAGGGGTCAACATAGAAATGAGACAAATGAGCGAAGCCAATACTTGCCCTATTCAGAAAGTAAAATAAAATGTACGACTTGGTTGCACTACCATCTTGCTATTGTAGCAAACTTTGGGACAAAAAAAAATAATTTTATCACATTATGTTGAAATGCGAAAAATATCAAAAAATGGCCTAAATGCGATTTCAAGTTATATGGCTATCATAAAACAGTTGTTTAGAAAAAAAAAACTGTGAATTCCATCTTATGTAAAATTTCTAAATATAATTTCATACCAAATTCAAATGAAATCGGTTTAGGCATTATCGAGTTATATCCGAATTTGAATCATAAAAGGGCAATAAAATTCATTGGGCTTTGTTGCATTTGTTTATATTTCTGAAATTAAATAAGAATAATGTGAACAAGGTCGCGTTTTGTCCAAATCCGTTTTTGAAAAAAAGTGAGATATGTATGGGCAAGCTGCCGCCTCCTCTCAACTCCCCAGTCATAGCCTACTATAGGATTTGGGGTGGGTGCTAGATTGGGTATAAAAGAAGGGGGGGGGGAAAGCCTCCTATGAAACATTTTTTGATAATATTTCTTTTTTTAATCTTATACATATACATAGATTATTTTTATTTATTTTATTATTTGGCTTTATTGCATTTTCAATTTTGACTTTATTTCACTTTTAAGAGTTCAATAAGACCCAAAATCGTTTTACCGCGTATTGGCAATAAATGCTTCTCCTCAATGCTTCTTTTCAAAACTGTTTGCAAAAAAAGCAACTTGTAGCTTGTTTAACTTTCATTAATCTAAATTATTTTTGTTCAAAAAAAAAAAAGAAATAACAATTTCATTCTCAACTTTGATTTGATTCCGAATATCATAAAAGAAATTTTAAATCTTTCATATTTTCATAAAATGTGCTCATTACTTTCATCAATATACCAATGAATGTAACATACCAATGAATACGTTTTTTTATCCTTAAGCTAAATTACATTAATTTACCTAACTTTCATGTGCTCACATACACTGCACATGTATACAGCTTAAAGGTTTCATTTATTTATCTTTATCAATTTTACTTGGTTCTTACAAAGCCAAACAACGAAATTCCAAGGAGTACCTACTTAGCATTTAAGTTCATTAAAAATAACGCCATAAAAATGGCATTGGTATTTATTGATTAGAATGGCTTTTTACGGCCGCCCGTCCCTCTTAAACGTTTCAAATACTATTAACTCAGGAAACTCACCTAGAAGCATCAACAACAGCAGGTGGGTGAGTAAAAGTAATCCAAAACGACGCAGGTATTCCATCAGCATTTTTGTTATTTTTTTTTTTTTCAAATTATTTTGTTTTTTTTTTTTTTTTTTGCTCTATGTAAGAGTATTTCTTTTTTATAACACTAATTAAATTTAATATCTTTTTCGTGTATCTCCTCCTCAGTATACTCGCTCACAGTGATGACAATTTTATGACATGTTGTTTTGTAAATTTTGCACTTTTTTTTATTATTATTATTTTTCTTTAATACTTTTTCATTTGATGGAATATAATTTTATTTTAAGGACATGGTTAAAAAAAAAAATATGTACAACAAAATTAATATAAAAAATGCAATGACTTCGTATGAAAAATTAAAAAAAAAACTACTTGAAAGAAGTACTATTTGATAGTGATGTGCATGAGATGAGACTGAGAGCACACATATTTTTCATGGGTCGTTAAAACTTTGCTGAAATATTACGAGCTTCACTGCGGACAATGTAATGGATATATTCATTTTGTATGTACTTTGAAATTTATCTACTGCAGACGCAATAAAATTGCTAATATGGCAGGACGCTCGGTTTGGAATTATAAGGGAATTAAGGAAAGTGTCGTTGTATTATGGTGAATTTGTGTTTTTTTTATCTTAAATAGTCAAGTAGTACTTCTTTAAATACTAATTTTGTTGGCTGGTTCATTTACATGGTCACTGGTGGCGTATACGTACGTTTTATATTTTTATTTTTTTGTTAATGCATTTCCCTTGAAGTTTTTTTTTGACAAAAAAGTTTTATAAATTGTACAACTGTATATCATTTTACATGAGAAGTATAATGATTATAAATAATTTAAAAAAGGGGCTTGTTCAGTTCATCCTGGGGTATGAGTAGTATTTGAGTTTTGTCCACACTCTTATTAGTAGGTACACTACACATTTCACAATTTAAATATTAAATGATATGAAATTGTGGTCGACTTATTGTAAGTTTGTGTTTTATTATGTATCTTAAATAATCAAGTAATACTCTTTTAAACACCAATTTTGTTGACTTGTTTATTTACCTGGTTATGTGGCGTATACGTACTTTTTTAATTTTTTATTTTCGTAAGAGCATTCTTTTTCTAGTTTGAATTTATAAAAAAGGTTTATAAGTTGAAAACTTTAATTCATTTCACATGAGAAGGATTATAAGAAACTTCAAAACAAATAAAACATATTCAGTTCACTCGGGCGTATATGTAAGTTTTAGTTTTGTCAAACTACACATTTAGATATTACTTGAAAGCATGTTTCCAATATGCGAGTGTAGGTATGTTTGTTATATATATATTTTTAAAACGTTTTAGTTATATATGCTTAATTGAAGTCAACTCAGTCATCCACTTTTTAAGAAGGTTTTAACTAAAAAAATATTTTTATTTAAAGTTCTAAAGTTAAAAACATAACTTCTCGGTATATAAAAATTAAAAGATAATATTTTCTGGCTACACGGGAGCATATGCTCCGCAAAAAAATTCCAACCACATGGAATCTTCGGTCAAAATTGTAAAAAAAAGTCAAGGATAAATTTATTCACGGCATGTCTTTAAATAAGACTACATTAGTTGACACACATATTAACAACTAAATTTGATAAATTCTTCTTAATTTGCTATATAACTTCTTCTACCGGTTGATTCACACACTTCAATGTCCTTCAAATAGGACTAATTCCTTGAATAGATAAAAAATGTATGATACGAATCAATGAATTGAAACTTAAAATAAAACCCAAAAAAATTATTTCAACTTCAATAATCACCACGTGAACAAACCTCACACCATCTATTCCGACACACAAATGACAAATCATATCTTTTTTTGTGTCGGCACATTACACTGAAACACATTTTTCAAATCATTTATTATTACTCTCGGGAATAAAATATTCTACCTCCCGAATAAGGGTCAATTACTTGTCAACAGTCATATCTGCCTTCAACTTATTTTCCCCGTGAATTATTTACAATATAAAAAATCTAACGTAGGTAGTTCTTTGAACAATGAGAGTGCTTCAAATTTAAAATACGATTTACGCACGCAACCGTTTAGTTGTTGGAAAGGAAAATTCGTTCTCACACGAATAAAAAAAAAATTGAGATAAGTGTGCTAGAAAGTATTTCTAACATGAGCACCCTTGCTGGAGGATTTTCCAAGTAATACTGTTTTGATGAAAGAGAAATTGTTTGAAAATTTTAGGTTTCCATGAAGATATTCCATGGACTTTGTAAATATATTTGGAAAGGACGACCCGAAAAAGATATCTCACTGCGTGTGTTTCGCATGCGAAAAGCTTTTCTCATTTCCATTACCATCAGCAGCAGTACTTGGACAACTAATATGTGCTTGTAAATATTTTCTCTTTACGGTTCACTCAGTGGAATGAAATTTCTCTTTTGATGATACACAAGTTCGTTTAGTAGTAAGCTACTTCGTTTAGTGTTTTTTGATTCAGCAATTGGGTCAAACAAATTTGTGTTAGGAAGGCCATGTATGAATTGGCACTGGAAAATTTTATTAAAATCATAAAATGTATTGTTGTAATCATTTATAATGCAAGAAAATCTGATGTTGAATATGCAACGACCTCAGATTTTTAATTCATTAAATTTGTTTTCATATGAATGTAAATTATTAAACAATTAAATTGAATTCAGTAATTTAATTTTTTTTCCTGCAAACATAGCGAAAGAATTAAACAACCTTCACGTGCTATTCGAGAATAGAACTCTTCAGAACAAAGCTTAAAGTTCTGCGTGAACATTAACAAGCATTTGAACTTTTCACCCTCTTCACACACCATAGAACTCAGTTTCTGACAACTACAACACCACTAACAACTACGAACAAAAAAGAAATCATCATGGGAGAAGAAGAAGTTTTCCATTAGCCCTGAGGGTTGCGGTTGCAACACTTACGAAGCCGCAGGACATCACTGTACCGTGAAGCTTTTGATGAAATGCGTTCAACAAAAACTGACATACATAAATGAATATATCTAACATCTCTTCTTCGTGTTGATGCGTAGTTAGTTGCGTTGTATTTATGAATAAAAGATTGTTCTCAACCGCAAATCTCTGTTGTGAAGAAGAGTTGAATTTTATTTTATCTTCTCCATTTTTCGATTCATTTGTTGGATGAGGAAAAATAAGGATGAATATTTATGTAGTGATTTTAAATTTATTAAATTCAGGGGGATGATGTTGTATCATAGAATAAATACAAAAATAAAATGATGTTGTTTATGAATTAACTAGATATTGTTTGCTGTGGGAGAAGAAATCAAAATATTTGTTTCAATATAATTGGATGGGTGAAAATGCAAATTAATTGTTTTTTTTTTTTTATTTTTTATATCAATATTGATTTATAAGTTTATTCAACGAAATATCTCAATCAAAAGTTTGAATTGTATGTACAAATTTAATAAAAAAGAAATCATAGGTATCGATTTTTTTTCGAGTTCGACAAACAATCAGAAAAAGAATTATTCTTTGTTTAGTTATAATATATATATATTTTTAAGTAGAGTGGATAAAATGAAAACATCATGACAATTTATTTAATACGTTGAATGCTAACGTTTAATTTACAAAGTTTACTTAAATCTTAGTTAATTATAACAAAGTTTCAATTACTCAGAGAAATAAAAGGTATGACTGGGTCGAACAAACTTGCTTAGTTTACTTAACAAGAAATAAATAACTGCAAGTAAAAATAGAGTTTCTAAAGCGTTTATATGGCAAGTACCGTTAATCAGGTGGTTTTGAAAAAAAAAAAATACTAAAGAAAAACTCCGTCATTGCCAACAAATCAGTCACATAAAATTTAATCAAAATCAATCGTTTTTTTTTTCGAGAAAAAGGGAATTATCTGTTACGCTTATATGGCAAGTACAGTTATTCAAATATACGTTAATCAAAAATACGTCTTGGTATATAACTCTAAAAATACAAAATACCAAGTTTGATCTAGTCGTGCCTTTTATTTCTATTGCTGATAACCCCGATAAAAATAAAGGGCCATTTGAGTAAAGAAAACTTTGAAGATTTCCATTCCTGGTTTGACTTCTGTGTAATCATCACATATTTGATTTTGCTTACAACACTGGCCGATTTTGACTTCTTCCCATGGAAGAGCCCCGAACAATAACAATAGGAGATTTGAATATTAAGGTAACATTTGTGTCGCTCGAACACCTTCGTCTTATTAATTATTATTTTTTCATACTTCTGTGGATACTTCTTTAAAAAGTGATAAAATAAAAAAAGGTGCTATAAAACATTTCTCTCCTGAAACAGTTCTATCGATTAAC
The DNA here is from genome assembly GCA_951217065.1 of Baccha elongata. Lineage (NCBI taxonomy): Eukaryota > Metazoa > Arthropoda > Insecta > Diptera > Syrphidae > Baccha > Baccha elongata. The sequence goes on along the minus strand of OX578272.1, from coordinate 64,353,441 downwards.
CAAGTGCTTAATATCATAAGTACTTTGCAATATTGACATTCTCTTTGTCTGCACTACACAAATGTAAATCGGTAAGCCTTTCTCAATTTGTCCATCCCTTGTGCTATTCAAAAATTGTGATTTCTTGCAATTGAAAGTTTCAAAATAGACAAACATTTGTAAAATATGTATGAAATATTAAAAAAAAAATTGCAATAGTCGTGAATTACTAATTCATCGAACAAATATAATACGACATCATTAAAACGATATCTTTATGCAGATTTTCTTGTGGAAAAAGTCAATTAAAATAATCGCTCCAATTGCTTGTTATTTCCACGAAAGAATTTAAATTAATTGAATAATTAAAACACTCAAAACAAAATGCAAAAATAAAAAATAAATTGATTCGCAGAAATTTCTCGCATTGCCTTAAGTCAGTGACAAAATGTCAAGTTTAAAATCATCAATTTGAAATGCTTTTCCTCGATCAAGATGCTACTCTCGACCTCAATTCTGCACAACACCACTCTGTCATCAAGTTTTCACACTTAAAACTGTAAATTATTTCCAAGTAATTGACTGGTGCAAAAAATATATCTCCGATTCCCCTTTTAATGCAATTTTCTGTTCGTTTTGTCAAACAAATTACAAATTGGATGAGGAAAATTGAAAGAAATTAATACACAAACGCTTAAGATGCTTGACAACTTTTTCGTTGGAAATAATATTATTATATCCTTGGGTGAAAGGTTCACTCTGGTGCAGGACAATGATGTCTATATTTCATACCGAACGAGGGCAAAAAAAAAAAGTTGGAAAAGTCCTGAATAAAACCTTCAAATTTTTTGTGTGGTTTTAGGCAAATGGAGGGACGGTTTTGTTGACTCTCAATCAGGCAATGCAAGTTTTTGAGGACTGAATATAAATCGGAGTTCTATAAGATTTGCATTTTGACTTTTAGAAAGCACAAATATTATGTTATTTCAAGAATATATAACGGTTTTTTTTTCTGAAATACTTTTTTTATAGGATTAGTACATACTTACTTCGAAAACTGCTTCTATTGTGATTAAATAAACGTTTTTGTAACAGAAAACGAGTCACCAATCTTCATTGAGTTTCTTTAAGTGGAATGATTAATATTTGCGTGCAACAAGAGCTTGAAATGATGTATATACATACAAAATTAATTTATGTATGTACATTGTACATTTATTGAACCAATTCAAAATATTTTCTTCTACAGTCATTCAGTAATAATATTTTAAGAATGAGAAATATTTTAATTTGAAGTTACTTTATTTATGAACATCATTTTTAATGAAGCTTATGTGGCTTATACAGACACAGGTCAAAATCTTATTAAACATGAGATAGTGTATTAGTGAAAACAGCACCAGGTATCATATAAGTTGTGTGTTTGCTTGAAGCAAATAAATTTTTTTTTTAATTTTGCTGAAACTCATTGAATTTGAAGTTTTGAATAAAAATTAACTAAAACATTCTTATATGCATGATGAGAATGATTGACCTATGTATATGCGACTTAGGAAGTCGTCTTTTTATTATAATTGTTTAATTTTTTGTTTTGCGGAAAAGACACGACTGGGGCGAACGAAGCTGATCTTGTCGCAAGTTCCCATTAATAAATATCTCAACTGAGAGTTTTATAAAAACCAAAAATTAAAAAATAAATTATTAAGATCAATGCTTATTTCAAGTTAAAATTTTCAAAAATTTAATATACTCCCCGCTCTTGGAGCTGGTCTGGTCCTCCAGGATGGGGCCATGGGGGTTGTGCGACTGTGCGTCGGTGTAACTTCCCTACCATGGAAAAAAATTATTAGTTCCAAAACACCAACAAGCCTCGGATACGGATGATCTTAATGTTGACGACCACAGCAAACAAAACAAGGACAACAAATTTCGGATCTGTTCGTGGAATGTATGGTCGTTGTACAGACCACGTGCAGCCGAACAATTAGTGAAAACCCTGGGTAGGCTAAAAGCGGATGTAACAGCTAGCGAGGAAATGCGATGGGATGGAGAGGGCGTACGAAGGATGACATCGTATGATATCTACCACGGGCCGTGCTACAAAGAACAGGGTCAGCGGCTTTTTGGATGCGGTTTTGTGATACGAGGAACACTTAGGCAAGAAGTCTTGGGCTTTCGCAGTTTAAGCGATCGCTTGGTCACAATCCGCATCAAAGCGAAATTCATGAACATCTCGCTGCTCTGTGTTCACGCCCCCCACGAAAAAAAGGATGAACCAACCAAGGACACGTTCTATGATCTCCTTGAGAATATACAAATGCATATATGTACATCTATATTTGCAACTGCACTGGGTACGTATGCATATACATTTATGTATTTTTTATTTTAATTTTTTTTGTGCCACCGTCAACTGTTCTAACATTTATTTACCTTAGAACTATGTAAGTCGGCCAAAGCAACAATGTTGTCAACTTTCAATATTAAGTTGGTCACCCAACCAATAGAATTTTTTCACTTGCTTAACTATTCTACTGAACCGCAGATGTTCTGCTCCGTTCCCAGAGCCTACGTCGACGTGGTAGATTAACGGAACTGCCAATCTATCCTGTATCAGCCCCCAGCTCTTTAAAAAGAGGAATGTCTCGGGCGGGATGAAACCGATAAAACGAACACTCTCACTATATATTCTTCATTGGGGTAGTAAGCCTCGAAAATAAGTCCATTGGCTAAGGTCATCGCTCTTGCAATGTGACCCCGAATCAGCTTAGTTAAAAAGTTATCTATCCTGTTTATATTGGCAATGTTGTATAGAACCTCGTTGTCATAGTAATGTGTGTACATCGACTCCGATGTGCTGTGTAATCCAAGTCAGCGTCTAAGACACTGCCTCTCAAACACCTGAATCTTTTTCATTTGAGATGAGGCAATGTTGAACCACAAAGAGCATCAATAGGCAATCATTTCCCGGATTTACTTTGCTGTCAAGTCGGCTGCTATAAAAGAGCTTGTCAACCCAAAGGCTCCCCTAGCTCTGGCTAGAGCAGAATTTACAGGTCGATTGAAAAAAGATACTGATCTAGCCAGATGCCAAGGTACTTTACTCGTCAGTGGACGTCCACTTGGTCCAACGATCACTATATTTCTCCAGTTCTTTCTTGTATCCCTAGAAGCCTTAGACAAAGGGGTTCTAAACAGGATAGTTTCTGATTTCTGAAAGTTAATTTTTAACTTCCAGTCATCACAATATCGCTGAATCTTGTCGAAATCACGCTACAAGAGAATTCTGATGACTTCAACTTTTGGACCCGACAAGGTCATCGGCATACGCAGTTGAATGAGTTAGACTACCTATCAGATCGCTGGTGTAAATACTAAAAAAAAATCGGGAGTTCACAGCTCCATGCTGTTAACCGTTTTTATTATCAAAAGTTGTGGTAGAAGTTACATTGCCACTTTTGACAACAAACTTTCTACCATTGAGTATATGTCATGAAGCATGATAAAAAGTGGTATCTAGTTAATTTCCGATAAAGAACCTCTAACCATACGGTGTCGAAAGCCTTCTCTAAATTAACCAGAACAGCACCCGTTCATTGATTTTTCGCTTTGTTAAATTGAACATCAGAAACTAACTTAGACGCGGCATGAATAGTGTCATGTCCCGCCTTAAAGGCCAACTGTTTGTCTGGAATAATATTTTTGTCCTCTGCCCACTTGAACAGAGCTCTATTGAGAATCTTTTCGAATACCTTACAGATACTTGAAAGAAGACTTTTCGACCAAAGATTTGGGGATTGGAGCTGTCTTTTGGGGAGAGGATGGACCACAGCTGTCTTCCAACTCACTGGATAATATGCATTATTCAATGCGTTGTTAAACAGTATGGTATAAATGTCTACTGCTTCCTGAAGGAGATGTGCGTAAAACAATGTTGGGTATACCATCGACCCCCGCAGATTTCTTTTTCTTTAATGTTTGAAAAAAATAACTGAAGTTCTACCTTCGAAATTAACAATGAACTGGGTCCATTCACCACTACGCCACGGGGTACTCATTAAACTCCGATCGAATTGATATAATTCAGACATTTTTCAGTTAGAAAAATATATTAATTTTGGTTAGTTTTGCAGTGAATTGCGCACAGTGAATTAGCCGGCTTCTGTTTGGTTCTTAGTTTAAGTTACCCAGATAGATGGTGGTGTTATAGGTTGAAGCAAGCAGTTTTTCCTTTTTATTAAAAAAAAAATAAATATATAAAACATAAAATCAAATACTACTCACAGCACTCACCCGTTGGTATCGGTGTTGTCGAAATTAAGAGTTTTAATGTTATAACAAATTTGTAATTTAATATTTCTCACATTAAATCAAAGATCTAAAAACCTTCTGTCCTTTTTTTATACTATTTTCTTTTTTTCTGACCAGCACTTTGCGCATGATGCAGACAATATTAATAAAACAAAAAACAGGAGAGAAGGGAACGAAATCTGCCGAGACAGCTAGTACTTTTATATAATTTTCTTCTTTGTCATTGAAAATTTGCTATTTGTATTAATGTGAACTACCGACTTAAGCAACGCATGCCAACAACATTAAACAAATATTAATTGCTATCAAATTCTACAAAATATGACTTAATTAAAAATCTATCCGTCAATTGATGTGTGATAAGTATAAAAGTAAACCGAAAAAGTCTGTCTTTATTTCGACCAATTAACTTAATCCAATATTTAAAGTGAAATAATAATTATTGTTGTCTGACTTTTCCATGTAGAAACAATGGAGGATGATTTTAATCAGAATGATTGAAGTGTTCACAAAAAGAATGAAAGAGATATTTAATTTTAATTATTTTAATCCTTAAAATACTTTTCTGGCGTTAATTATTTTGTTTTTATGATACAATATTTTTTTTTAGGTCGTAGTTTAAAAATACACATACATGGAAGTTATATGATATGAAATGTTTGCTTTTCTTCACGCCTACACATGTAAAACAGTGATAGCAAACATCAATAAAAAATTTTATTTACATAAACTTGAATTTAACCATCGTACCTATGAGTATAGTAAAAGGGCCGCATTTATTTACCTTGCACTCGGGTAATATGAACCACAACCTTGTCTCGCAGCACACAAAAAAAAAATAAATTCATCTGAAAACTTCTTAAACTGAACACAGTTAGTATTATTCGCATCTGAAAAAGCCTTTATAAATTTTGTGCAATTTATCAAAATTGAAGTTGACGTGTATTTTTCAATGATTTTGTTTGTTTTGTTAGTGAAATTATATTTTGAGTAATTATTATTTTTTAAACAAAGCAATGTAACGTTAAATATGTTATTTAAAAATAAGAACTTTTTAAAAGATGAATTATTTTAGATTATTTTTTAAAACATTGGGTATATAATATGGTCCATTTGCGTTAGGGATTGTTTCTCAATCTCTATTTATAATATATTATAACAAACATTGAAATTAATTGCTAAGTTAGTAGCTAAACATATTCAGAATTTGTGAAAAAAAACTCTTTATATTATTAACTTTTTACTTGCGATTATAGGTTACAAGACTCCAAAATAGGCAAAGTGTATTTCTTAATATATTGTACAGAAAGCTAAACAAGTGGGTCCGTTGGAAAAATATTTTAGGTCTTAAAATAACGGTGCTTCTAAATATAGCTTTACGGAAAATCCTATTTTACTCGAAAAAATATCAAAAATTTTGATCTTATAATATTGATTTTTTTTCACTGGATTTTTTGTCCCGAAGAAGCTTAATATCGGTATACCTGTCACCTGTAAAAGAACCGGTTTTGTTTTGTACCAACTTTCTTTAAAAAGTACATATATCTAGTGAAAAAAATTTGGTCAACAAAAATTTGGTCTTTCATATTAAAACAAGATATTCATTAATAACACTAAAAACATGGCAGAATCATGTAAAAATTTCTCAAATTTACAAAAATTGTGTAAAATTTAGTCAATATCACAAAATATTGACAAAAACGCTGTTTCATGACTATGAAAAACAGCGAAATTTTTTTTGTTAATTTTTTTGTGATGAAGAGAAAAAATTGACATAAAATAAAAAATCTTTTCAGACAAATTAGCTCAAAATTCGTGAAAAAAACAAAAAAAAATTGCGAAGTTCCTGAAAATTTGCATTCTGGCGGAATTCTGAAGAGTACCCAGTTCTAAAAGATGAGCTCGACTCTTCAACTCGGGTTTAAGACTCCTCTGCGCTCACCACCACCGGTGCGCGCAGTGGTTTTTATGAGTCTAACTACGTAAGTTTGGACCAGTTTTACTACATACGCAAGTTGAGACAAAACAAAAAAAAAATAGTATGGGAAGGGGGCATCTACTACTCCTTATTTTACCAGAAGTGAATACTTACAATTCATATGTGATACTAGAAAGCTATAGAAACCTGTTCATTTATTTTATAGACAAAACGAAACATAAAAAACCAGATTTTTTTTTAATTCTCAGCTGTACAACACCACAGTTGTACAGTTGTGAACAGTTTTTGAAAAAAATATTTAAAAAAAAAATTGAAGACAAATTTAATTTTTTTTTAAATTACGAGGGGTTTGTCAAATGAAATCACCTGACCACTTATACTTGCAATCATTTGAAATCACCTTGAAATCATGTGCAATCAATATTTCAAAGGATGAAATAAAAAAAAATTTGGTTATCGATTTTCAAATGATTACTTGCAATCATTAAAAATATTTGAAATCACTTTAAGTGTTTTTTGCAATCATGCAATCCAAAATGGCACAATAAATCACCAATTGAAATGAAAATTAAATCCACTTGAATTAATTTGCAATCATTTGAAATCAGTAAATTTATTTGAAATCAATGCAATCACAAAATGTTTAAATATTTAAATACTGCTTGAAATCACCTGAAATCATATGAAGTCATTTGAAATATCCTCGTTAAATTACGTATTTAAGTAGTACCTACCTACCTGGTTTCATCTCCAAAATGTTATATGTGAAAATGTATAAATACATACCTCAGATAAATTAATTTTAAATCTTGTAATAGATTAAGTAAACAAAAGTATTATACAAAAAAAAAAAAGACAAATGAAGAACGTTGGGCCCCTATTGTTGGGCCAAAAAGATTTAATATAGTAATACGTTTACTTTTAGGTCAAATTGTATAAAACAAAATGATGTATAGAAATATTCATTATTATAGAATTACAACTTTTATTTCAGTTATTTTATCTGTTAACCTAATTCCATATATACAAATTGGAGTACCTACCCATATAATGTGCGAATGAATCGGTAAATTTCATTTTTGCACTAGGACAATGATTCGTTTAGAAAAAAAATAGAGGTTTTAATCAAACCTGACATAACGGTACTAGAGAAGCCTAAAAAAGTAGGATTCGTCATTTTTTCCGTGCGTCTGTCTGTCTGTGCCTTGTGCTAATGTGCGTATGAGCGGGTGTGAGTAAACGGTTTATACAATTTACAAAATATTAAGACAAACCTTCCTATTGTGTATTTAAGATTATGTTAAATTTAATTTTAACTCACCTTTGAATATGTTATTTAAATATGCCGTTGCATTAATTCTGGGCTTTTCTTTTCATTGCTGTTGCTGCGTGTTTCGAAAAGTTATGTGCGTTCACCAAGCTACAGGCTAAACGGTTTGACAGATTTTCTTCACACTTTGTGTATATCACTTTCAGGTCATTCCCTAGAGGCCTCGAATTTTTTGTTTAACCCGGCTATATCGGGTACCTCACATATAATGGGTTTAGTTTTTTCTCGAAACGATTTTAATGAAACTTGGTTTAAGTTGTATTTGCAGTAGTCTTAATAAAACTGCATTTCAGATTTTTGGCTAAAAATACAGATAACGGAGATTTAGTGTTAACGATTTTTACAAAATTGCCAGTAACTTGATTACGGCTTAGTCGATTTTTTTAAATTCGATACAGATCGAAAGTTTGACATTCAACATAAGATGACATTCATAGCTTTTTTAGTAAACAACCGTTTAATGATTGCAACTTGATCGCACATTTAGGCCATTTTTTCATATTTTTCGCACTTTTTACATAATTTAATGAATCAAATTTTTTGTGTATCGATAGTTTTCTACAAGAGCAAGTTCGTGTGACCCAGTCGTCCATTTTATTTTTGTAGGAATACAAATAAAATATTAGTAATAAGTACGCAAATATGTGTCTTCTACAAATGCTATTGGTGGCTGGAAACCACGAATAAAATTCGTATAGAATGGACGCAGTAATTTGTTAAATTTACACACGATATTTTTTGAGTGTAAGTATAGATATATTTAAAAGAACCAAACAGAACAGATTAACCAGAGATAATATTGAATTCATACTTAAAAAAATAAAATGCACAACTGGGTCGCATGAACTTGCTCTTATAGCAAACTATGGGACTGCAAACAAAAATTACTTTAAATTATGTTGAAGAACTTGAAAGAGGAAAATATAAAAAAAATGGCTTAAACGTTACATCAAGTTATATGGTAGCTATCATTAAGCGATTGTTTAGCCAAAAACTTTAGATGTCATTTTGTTGCAAATATTCAATTCAAGTGCCATACCAAGTTTGAAAGAAATCGGCTTATAGCCGTTATCAATTTATAGCCAAATTTGTAAAAAAAAAACAGCTAACATAAAATTTCCTTTATTTGCATTTTTAGCCAAACACCTGAAATGCATTTACATATGTTAAGCGCATTGCAAATATAACGTTCAAAAAGAGCTGTCCTCGAGAAAATTAGGAAAATTGGAGGTACCGGGTTAGCCGGGTGAAAACAAAAAAAAAATTATTTCTCCTTTGGGGAATCACCGAAAAGTACTACACACGAAGTTTGAAGCTTATCCGCCAAACCGTTTAGTCTATAGCTCGATGAACACACAACCACACAAACGCACATCCGCACCGACAGACCGATTAACGGCATGACGAAACTTAGTTTTTTGGACTTGTCAGGTTCGATTAAAACCTCGAACTTTTTTTTTACGAAACCAATACTTGCCCTATATTGAGCAAGTCAAAATTGAAATTGCTTTTCTTTTTTTTATGATTGATTGACAAATTCCTCGCAATAATCTTAATTGTTCGTAATGATGTTTCACATAAGATAACGAATGTGTCCGCAAAAATTGAGGTTGATTAAAGATTAGTAAAATTTCAAAGATTAAAATGAAAATACAAGGATGACATTGGATTTTTTCTTACATTTTGTTTTTTTGAATGCTCACGTCGTTTTTTTTTTTAACTATTCATTCTACTTCGCCATTACCTATACGCTCATATTCACTATAAAAAACTTATTAACGAAACCCATTAATTAGCAAAACTACATCGCATTTTCTTTACATAATCGCAATCGCACTAAAAACTAGAGAGGGACATCATTCAATATAGGTAGGTATGAGAATGTGCACCAAAATAGTGGATTCGTTGATATGTAACTGAATCTATTGTGAGAACTGTGTATCATTCTTACACAAAGTAGAGTGTGACAATAATTTCACATTTGGACACACAAAGAACAGTGAGTGAAAAACGGTAAGTGAAGTGTAAGGTTCTAGTTCTACTATAGCAACGGTCGGCGGCGGCGGCGGTGTGGTGGCGTGGTGCGGCGCGGAGGCGGCGAATGCCAGCTCACGCAGCATTATTCTCCTTCTATCCTTTTGCAGTGCCGTGTGTCTACTATGAAAAGACAGGACACAGGACATACAAAGAGGTGTAGGGATAAAGTTAGCACATTCGCTTATCTTAATCCATGAAAATACATTCAACTTCATTGTCCGCTCGTTGCTTGGGTAATGTTCCACATGAAAGGTATACTCTTATGTCTAATGGAGTGTAATTAGTATTGTGGTTTAATGGGAAGAATAGAAGAGCTTTTGTTGACCAGCTCGAAGGCAGCACCACCAGCCAGCGCCAGAGTTAGCAAGTCAGATTTCACATTGGAAAATAACTTTTGCAAAGAACATTAACCTGGGTGTATTTCTATAATGACTTGGATGACAGTTGTGGCTGCAAAGACTTTAAGTAGGAACATTTCATAATTATAATTTAATGTGGAAGCGTATAATTATTTGAATTATACTAACCACCACACATACACACATCAGACAAAGCTGGATTCAACTTTTTTTTCGACATCAATTGTGGTATACTTATAGTATTACAAAAATTTTTAACCTTTACGATATTTAAAATGTGATCTACCTAGGGGTTAATTTTGAGTAAAGAATTACTTTATAAATTCTTAATAAGTTCCAGAGACTTAACATTTAACAACTGTAATGTTTTAAATGACATAAAATATCAAGTAGCAGATTAGAGTTCATAAAAAAATTCACGGAGTAGAATAAAAATAAAATGCACAACTGGTTCGCACGAACCTATTTCTGGGGGACTACACAAAAATAATGTATCAAAATGCGAAAACTATCAAAACAATAGCCCAAACGTGAGATCCAGATGTATGCTATCTATAATTTAAAAGTTGTTTAGTCAAATACTTTTAATGCGATTTTGAGTTGAATTTTTATATTAAATGCTATAACAAATTTTAATGAAATCTATTCAACCGTTATCAAGTTGTTGACAAATTTGTAAAAACCTTTAACACCAAATTTCCATTATGTGCATTTTTAGCCATAAACCTGAAATGCTGTTATTTATATATATTGATGTTTTATCTGGAGTTCCCCAAGGCAGTCATATTGGACCTATTATCTTTATTTTATTCATCAATGGTTTACGCACGGCTGTACTTTATAGCAAGATTTTGATATTTGTTGATGATTTTAAACTTCTTTATGGTTTCAAAAACAGTAATGGATATTTGTTTCTTCAACGGAATGAACCTCAAAGTTAATAAATGCAAGGCGATGACCTATTCCAGGAGACGCGATCCAGCAGTTACTTTTTATTTCATTGATGTTGTTCAGGTGGAAAAGGTGGACATGTTTAATAACCTAGAAATGTTATTTGATGTTAAGCTTTCATTTAATCCTCACATCGATACAATAACTAGTAAGGCGAGGGGCCACCTTGGACTAATAATAAGATTTTCAAAAGAGTTCAAAGATCCTTATATCTTTAAAACACCTTATTGTGCACTTGTTCATCCTGTGTTAGAATATTGCAGCTGTGTTTGGTGCCCTTTTATGATATGGCAACCAATAAACTGGAAAATGTTCAAAAACGTTTCTTGAACATATAACTCTTCGACATCTCCCTTGGAATGCAACTCAACATTTACCACCATATGAAAGTCGATTAAATCTTCTAAATATGTCGACACTTGAGAAAAGAAGAGAGGTTAATAACGTAATGTTCCTGTTTCAACTCTTATCAGGATCCATTGACTCAGCTTATATTTTAGGTCAACTCAACATAAATCAGGATCCATTGATTCAGCTTATATTTTAGGTCAACTCAACATAAATACCCGTCCAAATTAACTACAAGTCACAATTAATTACAATTTGAAAAATTTTCTTTTGGTGAGTAAAAGTAGGGAAAAAGTCTACCGAGTATTTTTGCAAGCATAGAAAGTTAACAAATTACGAAAAATAGGGTTTTTTCAAATGGTTTAAACAAAAAAAATATTTTTACTGTTGATTTTGTTAGAAATTTCATTTTATATTCAAAAAGTATAGTTTGATACATACGAACGGAATGTTAGGTAGATGCTACCGCAAAAAAAAACAAAGAAAGGCTAAAAATCAAAATTTTAATCATTTAAAAATCATAGTTTAAATAATTAAGGTTCTTAAAATCTGATTCTTCGATAAGATCTTTCTACGGAATCGATTAATACATGAACATTTTTACAGAATTTAAATTGCACTGCAAACAGATGAAAAAAAAATTTCATTTTTGAAAAATTATTATTTAAAAAAGTGGTAACCTTGAAAAACGTCCATAACTACTTAACGGTAGGTCCAAATACCAAGTCGTAGGTTGTTTTTTGTTGCAAATCGAAAGATGGCGCACTTAATTTTTTTTAGTACGCCCTCTTTTAAATATTTTTCGTAATTTGTTAATAACTTTTTATGCCGGCAAAAATACTAATACCACTAAAAAAAAATACTAGACTTTTTTTTCCTTATTTTTACTCAACAAAAGAAAATTTTTCAAAGTGGTTCCAACTTGTAATTAATTTGTGACAGGTTGAAAACTAAGATGACTGGACCATAGCGAAAGATATCTATTAGTAGAAGAAGCCATAATTTTTTGGGGGGAGTTAACTCATCCAGTTAAGGGATGAATTTGGAGTCAAATTAAAGGTTATAATAATAACATTTTATTTTAAAATTTTGAACTTTTTCTTGTCAAAGCTTGGCAGTTGTTCACTCAGTATAATTTTGTGTTTTTCGTTAAAAATAATTTTTTCATATCTTTTACAGAATTACGAAAATGTATATTCGAATAAAAAGTAAGGTTAAGCAGAAAATAAATTAAATCGGAGGGTGGGTTAATTTTTTTCAAAAATTGACTTAAAATAGAATTTTTTTTATTAAAATCAACTAATGCACATAAGATGATTTTATACTACATTTTTTAAAGTTGAGACCCCATGATTGTTTTTAAGTTTGACTCAAGTTGTTTCAGTAAGCGGTTTTTGAGAAAAAAATTTCAAAGGCATAGTAAAGAGAAACTGAAAAAAAAATTGTTAATTTTCAAAAAATTTCCAATTTTCCTTGGCGAATTTGATTCAGTCAATACAAAAAGAAATATAAGGCGGCCATAATATGTAAAACAGCACTCAAAGACGCTTATCATCGTTAAGTTTGTAATATTGTAATACTTAACACACGTTCTATTATATCGCTCTCATTAGGTAATTGGTGCGATGCGAAAGTGCAGTTTAGTGGTTTGGTCAGGTTATTGTGTCACTCCCCTGGGAGGTCTATAAATTTTAAATTCATTTTGTTTGCATTTACTAAATAATTTCAACAATTTTGTAGGTATGTATGAAGTGTGATATAATTTTTGACAAAATATTAACCTAATTGGTTAAAATTTTTAGATTTGTCAAATAAACATCACTCCCCTGCCGTATTTCCCCTGGCATGATTGCAACCAGAGAGATACCCACTCACCAGGGAAGCTCTCAATAAAAAGTTAGCATGTGAAAATCGATAAGTTAATAGAGCGTCTGCAAGAGAGATTACGCTATCAAAAATTTTAAAATTATCGAAAAAAGTATGAGTTGCTAAAATAAAAAAATATTTAAGAAGAAAAAAAAAGGTCAGAAAAAACTGTCTACCCTTCCCAATTTATTTACCCTGGCGATTTTACGATGCCCACTCGTTACACTAAAATGTTCTCGAGTCCTGACATTACTCTAAATTTTTATCTAAGTTTTTTTTTGAAACTGAGATGTTTATTTTTACCAAGGTACTTGCTTATATAATTTGTGTGTTTTCAAATTACCAGATTTCCTGAATTCGATTTCCTAAACAAGTAAAGAATAGCAAACCATTTACGGAGGGTCTCATCCGATTTAAGTTTTTGTCTACAACATCATCATTAGGAACAGAACTATTGAGGAAGGAAGTAAAACAGTTTTATGGTTTGAACTATGAATATGGATAGATTTCCACTTTATGAGGCAAACACCTTAAACTTACTTATATTTACCTTAGATGGAGCTCACATGTCCAGGATGAACTTCGGCTTCAACCAACATGTCTCTCCGTCTCTAGCCGTTTCCAATTGTTTTCCACTTGTGCGCATCTATTGGGGGTCTTTCAATGGTGTGTACACCATCAGGATTCGACTCGAAGACTCGTTAGGCTGGTACGTTGGTGTCTAATGTCCATATGCACCTCATACAGCAGGACTGGGATGATTAAGAGAGGGCCTTACTACTTAAATGCCAAAATGATATCTTTAGAGTTTTTAATTGATATCAAATTCGCCGAGTGTTTACGACATGCTCTATAAGTAGGAATTCTGAGAACCAGCCAGATCCAGCATTCTGCTCTCCGATTAACATTATATTGGGTGGTGTGAATACAAACTGAGGGAACACTCGAAGTGTGCACTCTTAATTAAAGAACACTCAATTCGGTGTGAATAAAGTTTTCCCCTGAAAAAGCTTCGTTCAATGTTTGGTAACTTAAAACACTCCATAGCGGAGAAAACTACACCATGACCAAATCAATTTTCGTGTTCATGGTAGGTACAACAGTTAGCGAGTCGACTCTGGATGCTCGGTATTCATTTAACGTCAGAGTGCCCACGTCTAAATATTACAATTCTTTTGGGCGATATGACATTTCCTCATTTGGGCTTTGATGACATTTCAAAAATTACTTTTTTTGGGCTTTTTGTCGCTTTATAGCTTTAAATTTTCAAGAATTTTCCAGTTTTTGGTGTTATGACATTTTGAGATTTGGGCGTTATATGACCTTGGGCGACAAAAAACCATTTTTACCTGCCTTCAAAAACTTTAAAAAGTGCTCATGAGCCAATTTTCAAGTGAAGTGTTTTCTTCAAAAGTTTCGGCAAATCTTTTTATTCACACCGAACTGAAAGTTTGCTATTAAAAGTAAAACGAACCTGCACACTCGATTTTTATTCACACCACCCATTATTTGAGTTTAAAATAAAAAACAAAGGAAAATTAAAAACTTCCTTTTCTCGTACAAAATTTTATTTCGAAATTATTTATAATCTTATCATCAGACAAGCAAAACTAAAAATAATTTATTTACAAATATTTTTGTCAATGAAATACGGTCGTAATTAAAATACAACCGACATACTCAGCTGGTACTATATACAATTCATAACCGGTAGTCTTGCCAATTTTTTCTGAGGTCAACCCTATGAACCCCCAAAAGCAGATCACTTGTGATGTGGGTGGTTGTAATCCCATTCGAGATCATTTATAACATCGTGAGAAAAGAAGAAGAAGGAGAAAAACTGAAAAAGTCTGAAAATTCATTAAATAGGCCCTGCTCATTAATCAAACTCAAAATTAAATGAGATGTTCTTAAGCTTTGTGGCTTAATTGCACTATGAACCGCCATGCTGATACTGCCTGATGAAGGATTTAAAATATTTTCTAAGAAAAAAAAAATCTATCTCTGGTAGTAAATTGTGTAATTCATCAACATACCCATTGTAATGATAACGAAAATTTAATAGTTAAATTCAAATGCATTTACAGCCATCAATAAAATATTCTTTCAAATCACAAAACAGAGTTACAACAATATTTAAGTTTTGAAAATGCATGCAGAGAAAAATACTGAATTTAAAAAAAAATTAGTAAAAATTCTTTCCTCAAAAAGTTTTAATTGTGATATTTATTTAATATTTAAGTAAAACGACATGTACGCCTATTTTTCTTTTAAACATCATATTATCCACCATATGTCATTATAACTTCACTCAAACAAATAAATAAAAAAAAAACTTTAACTTCATGAGGAATAAACTTTGTTTTACTATTCAATTAACGATTTACTTAACATTAAGCCAACCCCGTAATTTGCATTTGTAATTATTTTTCTTGTGTGTTTCTCGCACGTAAATTATTTTTGTGGTAGTAAAATGCTTGCATACATATTTACATACATACATATATGTATGAAGTTTTAATCAAATGCGAAAACCTCTCTTCCAGAGGAATGAAATGGGAACAAAAAAATTCAATGCGATTTATGTGCAATAGTATAATGTAGTATCGGATTTCAAACAAAAAGAACCCTTTGCTAGTTTTCTGGTGTATATACGTACTATCAATTTCATAGAGAAGCAGCATTTTTTAAATCCTTTGTTCTCGTCCTTGTTGTTCTTCAAGAAGGATCTAAGCTTTAACATGTTGTTTTTGTATGAACTTAATAAGTTCGAGAGTAGGAGTTAACTTTCCTATTCAGCCTTTTTCAAGGATCCCCTCCACTTTTATTTTGTATTCAAAATTAATTTTCATTTCATGTTAGTTTGTTCAGCTTTTTTTTCCTTTTTTTCTTTTAGATATTCAATCCTTAATAGATTGTTTCTTCAGTGTGTTCTATGAAAATACTTAAGAAGGCTTCCTTTTTCCATATATATTTCCAAAAAGAAGAAGTTTGGTGTTCTTTTTATCATCACATCCTTACAACACTGCACATTCATTTTAAACTTATTGGATAATGTTGCTATCTATTTCCATGAACACCGTATTTAGTATATGGCAAGGTGTAAGGATAAGGGTGAAATAATGGTCACTTCCTTGGGAAGAATAGCTTCGGTTTGATAAGGGAATCCACCGCAATTATTCGAAAGTTGTAAAACACGTTGTTCTCCCATTCAGCCACTATTATTGGTAAAACTTTTGTGTAAATGTTATTTCAATGGTGTATCCACAGACCGCGCGTAAGGTTTAATTAATTACCCAGAGTGCATGTGATGAAGCGATGATATCATAGTCTTCGAAGTGAACTATATAGGGCGGGAGAATTGCAGCACAAATCTAAGCTCTCGTTAGCCGAAACAATATATATATTTCCACCTTCAATTGAATGCTATATTATATAGTATCCTGCCGTGTTATATGGTTTCATAAATCTTTCGAATTTCACACATCAGAACGGCGTCAAGCCAACTTGTACAAAGCCATGTCATAACACGCCATCTGGACAAATCCACCCCATCAACTTCACATGTCATCTGAAAGTAAGCCCATATTTTGGACTACTGGACATTTCGTTGCATCGAACTGCGTGTGGCTTTTAGCCAACCTAGTCAAACAAGGGCGGTTGTTACACCTATATAACATGAAGGATATCTGGTTCTTCGTATTGGAATATTGTTGTTGTCAGAGACTTGCATTTATTTTATTGGCTTAGGTGTTTTGAATTCACTGATACACAGTGGTGAGTGTGTACAATAATATAAAGAGTTAGGGGGAGAGCGAGAAAGATTTTTGAGAAGATTTAAATTTGATTGGTTTCGTTTGGTTGATTGCAAATCATTTCTGTCAACTTCAAAGGTGTTTTGTGTTTGTTGATGGATGACAAAAATATAGGTATTTAGCATGAAATTAGGCAGACACAGAGTTATAGCTGTAGTTAATATTCTAGTTTAAGTTTCCCGATTAAGTAAGTATAGGAACTTAGTTTCTTTATTTGTATGTAAGAAGGGATTTGAAAATGGAGTAAATACAGTTAAAAGAGAATATCGGCAAGTACTTACCTATATTTTGAATAGTTTAAAAAGCGGTGGTATGAATGGAAGAGGAATGTAGGTTCCTATCTATTGGATAATAAATAAATTTTGTATTTGCAACATGTAGGTAAGGTAGGTACCTACCTAGATATCTACATATAGTTATTCTTATTAATTAGATACCAGGTAGGTATATATGTAGGTAGGTAACTAGACAGAAAATGCAGTTATCTGTCATATTTTAATAGTGTTTTCTTCGTCATTTAGTGGTTTGAAATAAGTTTTTTTTTAATGAAGGTATCTAAGTAGATAGGTAGGTAGGTACCTAATAAGCTTTATTTGGGTTAACAAAATGATACATGTTTAGGTATATCTTGCTTGTTGTCGTTGTAAGGAATTGGAAATTTGTAAATACGATAGCTTTTGCTAGAGTTGAAATCGCTTTGATATTGATAGTTTTGCTAGGTAGATATATCTATTGATAAATTTTGGGTATAGATAGGTTTGGTTGGGTTAATTTAAAATTTTTAGCATTTTTCGATAAAATAATGCTTCAAATGTTAAAAATGGCACTTTTGACTAGTGTATTTAAACGTAGGTACCTATCTATATGATGTATAAGTAGGTAGGTAGGTAGGTACCTACTTTTAAATGGCGTCGAATGAAGATGAATAGTAGGTAGGTATATTTGAACTAAGGAACTGGACAGAAAATACACTTATCATCATGATGATAATGAATTTTACCTATTTTCATGCATATTCTTATTTTTATTTATTGCAAACCTAACCTTCATTTTGAGAACTTGAATTTACATAGGTACGAACTGCAAAAATAAATTACTAAAACAAATAAAATACATTAAATTAAATTTATTTTTTTAATCAGAATTTTATTTAAAATATGGAAGAAAATACAAAATTCTTGAAGGAAATCAAAAAGTCTTTTGATTTCCGCAAAGGCAGGTTCTCAGTTCTCAAAATATTTTTATCTTTGGGTTAGTGGGGTATCTAGGTTTATTTTCTTGGGGGGGCAAACGATATCTATTACCTATGGTGTTTTTCCTTGTAATAAGCAAGGGCAGCCACTTTCCGGATATGGCTTTGTCATCATTCGTTCACGTCTTATTTACGTCTTATACACCATATTATCATTTTTAAAACTAGTCTTGTATAGATGACTTGATAAGTATATTATTATTTATTTATTTATTATTTATTGTTTGTTCAACAAATGCCTTCATTTAGCATTTAAAATTGGCGTACTTAAAATTTTTAAACAACCATTTTATAAAAATTATTAAGTAAATATCGAATAATTTCAAAACCGCTCAAACGCTTTTAGAATAATTTTTTTGGTAAGTTTATATTGATATATTAATATAATATATTAATTAACTCATTAATTCATTCAACGCTGGCAAGATAATGACTATGGAATAGTAATAAAAGCATGTATATTAAAAAGTTGTAATTTCTTATAACTAAGCAACGATAGGCCCAACTGAGTTGAAATTTGACTCACAGTTAGAAATGGGCTCAAGAAATCTACAAAAATAAATTCAAGGTCATAGGAGACACGGGGGGCTTGAGAAAAGAAAATGAAAAAAACACCTCCCCTCTTTGAATAAATCAGGAACGGTTGGTCTAATACAGTTAAAATTTGGACCACAGTTAGATATTAGGTCCAATTATCTTCAAAAATAAATTCAAGGCCATAGGAGGAAGAGGTGGCCTGAGAAAAGAAAATAAAAAAAAAAAAAAAATTACTCTCGTGGCAAGTTACCTGAGGGTTCAAAGTGCAAACAAAATAATACGTAAAAACCGTATGGAATTTATTGAAAGTTATGAATTCATACCTTATAAAGATTCAAAACAAAATCACTGCATGCAAATCATTTTCTTTACTAAATATGAGTTTATGAAAAATATTATGAGAAATATTTAAGTCATATTCCTATGTACTTTTATGTAATGTACCTACTTAGGTATAAGTATACCTTGCTAAAAAACATCATTCGACGACAATGAAAATATGTGGTTGGTAGAATACCCATGCCATTTTTAACATTAGGAGCATTATTTTATCGAAAAATTTTCAAAATTAAAAACTAACCCATACCCAAAATTTATCAAAACTTATCTCCAAAACTATCTATATATCTACCTAGGTATCGAAGAGATTTCAATTCTAACAAAAGCTATCACGTTTACAAATTTCCAATACCTTACAATGACAACAAGGAATATATAGACATGCATTATTTTTTAACCCAAATAAAGCTTGTATCTAGGTGTCTATCTAAACTAGGTGTCTAACAAAACTATCAATATCAAAGCGATTTCAACTCTAGCAAATGCTATCGTATTTACAAATTTCCAATTCCTTACAATTACAACAAGGACCTTTGAGTTAAACTATACTTACACATAGAGGAATCAAGATGGTTTCAAACTCACAGAAGTACCTAGGTATATACCTAAGTAGATGTCGCTTAATGAGCATAGTAATTATTATTGCTTTAATTCGCTGTAACGGAAAACACTTAACCGGAGACGAACAAAATTCTTCTGCATACATTTGTATTTGTTTTTGTTTATTTCTCTTGCCTTTTAACTCAAGTATAATTGCTACAAGAATAAAAAACAAAACAAGTCAATAGTAACGAAAATTTGAAACTTACTTTTAAAAAGATGATTTCTCTATGTGTATAAACTCAATGGTATAACCTAAGTATACCTACCTATGTTCCTACCTAGCTACATAGGTAACGCTCGTATCTGTACTGTTTTTCGCAGTATAGTACTGTTTTTTGCTCTCAAAAACTGCGTAAAATATTTTTTTCAAAAATACTGCTTTTATTTTGAGATATACCTACAGAACTTCAAATCAGCAGTTTTTTGAGCTTGTAAGCAAACGTGAATGACAGTGGGATATTTCCATCTTTACATTGTTAATCTCCAAGTAGGAAATTTGCTCCTCAATGAAAAATTTCTTGGTGAAATTTATACCACTTTTATATATGAGATGAAGTTCCCTGATTATACACTCATTAAAAGTAATGCAAACATTCAGAGGTTCGTCATTGGCATCTAAAACTCAAAGGAATTAATGAACGCAATAAATTTCATGTTTTAAGGAAATAAAGTAATTAAAAATTAAAAAAAAATTAGGTACTGCGGAAAATACTGTTTTTTTTATCGACGTACTGCTATTTTCAATTTTTGAGGAAAAAGTACTGTTTTTCGTCCAAAAAAAGATACGAGCGTATAGGTGTTGCAAGTAAAAATATACCTATCAACCCTTTCCATTTGTTGTTTACCAGATGGGTACCTACCTACCTACCTCTTCGATGTTTACCATCTACCAGGGCTTTATTTAAATCATTCGAAATATTGCAGCAATTTTTGTATTCCTTCCTCTCAATCTCTTATAGTCTCATCAACCAAATAAGAAACTTTGTCCTTATACCTATCTACCTAAACCTACAAAACGAAAGAATCTATTAACTTAAACGAGAACAGGTATTTACTACACAGCAGCAAACTATATGTAAGTATGTAGATATCTATATAGGTAGGTAGGTACCTATCTGCCAATCAACCAAAACAAACCAACAGAATTTAATCTTCACCCATATTTTATCCGCCTCCCCCTTTCATCATTAACCTATTAGGTACCTAAACAATCGCTATGCATTAATAACACGTAAAAATAAAAATCTACACACTCCAAACAAATCCATACAAAAAGAGTACCAATTACTGTAGTAGGTATAAAGGTACATACATATATAGAACGCCAATCTAGTAGATATAGAATGCCCCACTCATCACGAAACTATGAAAAAAATCTTTATACCTACCTACCACATTGAAAGAATCCAATTAAAATTGAAAATTAGCTACAATTACAAAGGTACCTACCATTAAGGCCCATCTCATTCTCTCAACCATAAAACAAACAGATGACATAATGTCTTCCGAGTTGACAGCAAAAATTACAATCAACAAAACCAAACCAATCGAAATAAAATATTCGGATGAATTTTTCCCGCCTCTTCTATTAACCTTATAATATTAATTATTCTATGCCTAATAGGAACGTATACCTACCTACTACACAATCACCAGTATATCATTCCATTAAAAACTATTTACCTAATAAAGTCACACTCCAAACTACGATATTCACTTTTAACTGTACGCCATTTACAAATCCCCCTCTCATCAACCAATCAAGGAACTTAGTTCCTATACTTACTTACAACGGACATATATGCTAAATATATTTCTGTTCCCCATTAAAAAAAAAAACACAAAACATCTTTGGAGTTGACCGAAATGATTTACAATCAACCTAACCAAACCAATCAAAGTTAAATCATTCCAAAAAATCTTTCCCTTTCTGCCCTCACCATTTTAACCTATTATAGACACACGCCAATGTATCTACATCTACATCAATGCATTCAAAACACCTAATCCATAAAAAACCACACACACCGAATCCTTTGAAAATGAATTGCAGTTTCATATTATAACCTACATGCAAAAACAATGCAAAATAACACAAAAACAAAAGAAGTATGCCTTTTATTACAAAATGTATCACTCAAATACCATTCTTCTTTTCCCTGTCCCTTTCTGTTTCCGCCATAACTAATTCCTATTGCTCACAACCCAAATAATACGAATTTGTTTGATTAGGTTGGTAACTGCCCACATACAACATAATAATACTATTGCGAATGTTCGATGTAGCGAAATGTCCAGATGTCCAATTTGATGTGCTGGCGAGAAGATTACTTGGTTCGTGAGATGGGGTGCGAAAATACTAGTTGGATTTGTCCAGATGGAATCGTATGACTTGGCGGTGTATGAGTTATACCCAACCCATCAGAACGAGTAATTGGCTGCGAAATGCAATTGAAGGAATCATACTGATTTGCATGCACGAATAGATGGAAATAAAACCTACAGAGAGTTGTTATTTAATTGCATCGGGTGGCAAGCGAATTCATTTAAATGTGTGTGGAGGAATTGCTGCCGGAAAGTTCGAATATTTCACTGAAAATTTATTACATTTTCAGCGGGTGTATCTTTTTAAATTATTTTACACTTTAGGTGTTTGGCATTTGAATGCCTTTTTAGGTTTAAACTGATTGGAAACTTAATGTTATTGGTTCCAGTTAAAGAGAATATAAATGTGCTGTAAAGAAAAACAATTTTTTGAATTTTGGAAAAATTGGTAATAATTAAATTTGTATACTAACCAAGAAATATTACGTGATGACGTTATCAAAAATTGCGTATACGAAAAATGGATTAAGTACCATGACCTTGAGAACTTTACCTTCGTCCTGGGACCAACAAATATGTCTTCTTAAACAAAAGGAAAGCAAGCTGCACACAGCACTTGTTCGTCCAGCGCAATGTTGGACAATGTAAAAGAAGTATAAGAGTTAATTGACGACAGCTGGGATGAAGATGAATACAACAGAGCTGGGATGAACATGAATACAACAGAGGATTTAAGAGTATGATAAGAAGCCTTCACGTAAGTAAATCCATCGTAAGTAAAATACAGGATGAGCAACTTAGCTGGTACTTTTAAAACTCTGGGAACCATTTTTTTTATATAGCTACGGCATTTGAAAATTCGCGCAACGATCTTCTTGGCATGTGACATCAGCTTGATTGAATGGTAACTATGGCAGTTTGAGAATCACCCTTCCAATCGTAAATTGGGAGAAGGTGATCCATGATCAAGCATTTAGTCGATTTCGATTCCTCCGGAAATGTTAATCTAGAACCACATACGCCCCCCGTTTTTTTCCCAGAACTGCGAGGGTATCCCGTGTGGCCATCGCATCGCCTTGCTAGCTTAACCTATGCACAATTTTTGGAAATATTATTAACTTTTTAGGAATTTTTAGGAAATTTAAGAAAAGTTTTAGAAAATTTAAGGAAATTCTAGGAAATTTTAGGAACTTTTAGGAAATTTTTAGGACATTTTAGGAAATATTTAAATTTAAGAAAATTCTAGGATCTTTAAGGAAATTTTAAAAACTTTTAGGAAATTCTAGTAAATTTTAAGAAATATTAGGAAAGGAGAATGCCCTTTAATGTATGGGCAAAATACCCAGCGTCGATTAAAACAAGATAGGCATGGATCGAAAGGGCATTTATTTGTAGATGACAAATATGGTATTATTTTCTTAAAAAAGTTATCCCCGGAACTGGCTATGACGGTTTTATTTATTTGAAATAACAAAGTGTTTTTTTATGAAAACAAATCTATTTATCGACATTACACATGGGGTTTGTTCTATAATATAACTAGATTGACATTGAACTCTATTTGAACCAGTCCAAAAATTAAGAGTTTCCTCATATTATTGGGGATAGGGACAAAATCCCGACTGCCAAAATCCCGACTGGACAGATTTAAAAATCCCGACTGCCAAAATACCAACTGCCAAAATCCCTAAATGGAGCAACGAAGTTGCGTGAGCGGGACTGACTACAGAAAAGGAGTTTAAATCACTTTAACCCGCGAAGCGGGCCACCCAGGTGCTGAGGAATATGGAAAAATTGGACTCAGGCGCCTGCCAGACGAATGGACATACCCTAAGCCTACAGAAAGGATTTTGACGAACAAATATTGAATATCATAAATGCTACCCCAGATAACAAGTTAAATACAAGAAAAATAACTGGTTAAAACGATACCTACATGACATTATTGAAAAATTCAGTTTTAAATTGCCTTTACCAAAAAAAAAGGAGTTAGTCAGTCGGGATTTCGCCAGTCGGGATTTTGACAGTCGGGATTTTGGCAGTCGAGATTTTGGCAATCGGGATTTTGGCAGTCGGGATTTCTAACCCAACCCATATTATTGATTAGGAACTCTGCAAACTCTTGGCGATTCGCTTCAAAATCTTCAGTTAAACAATGGCGCTTGTCACCCATATTGACACATCAAGTTTTAAAAAAAATATAATAGTCAATGAAAAAATAATCGTGAAAAAACTGAAGCATTAAAATAGCAATTGGTCCCTGCATGAGCCTGAAGCAAATCCGTCTGTCTTTACCTACATAGATACATATATCGTTTTTTTTTTATTTGTTTATATGAAAAAAACACTTGTTATTAAAAATAAAAAAACTGTCACAGCTATAGTCCGAGGGATAAATTTTAAAGAAAATAATATCATATTCATTATGTACAATTAATGCCCTTTCGATCCATACATGTCTTGTTTTAATCGACGCCGGGGGTTTTTTGGGAATTATGGGAAATATTACGAACTTTTAGGACATTTTAGGAATTTTTGATTTAAGGAACTAATAGGAAAATATAAGAAATCTTAGGAATTGTTAGGAAATTTTAGAACATTTAAAGAAATTTAAGGAAATTTAAGTAATTTTAAGAAAATTTTATAATTTTTATCAAATTTTGGAAACTTTTAGGAATTTTTAGAAAATTTTAGAACATTTAGGAAATTTTAGAATTTAAGTAATTTTAAGGAAATTTTATAAAATTTTTAGGAAATTTTGGGAACGTTTATAAAATTTAAGGACCTTTTAGGAATTTTAAGGAAATTTTAGGAAATTTATGGGAATTAAATTTTAGGAAATTTTAGAATTTTTTGTTTTGGAACTTTTAGGAAATTCTAAGAAATTTTTGGAATTTTTAATTTTTTTTAGGAAATTTAAGTTATTTTAAGCAAATTTTATAAATTTTTTTGGAAATTTTAGGAACTTTTAGGAAATTTTAGAACATTTAAAGAAATTTTAGGAAATTCAAGTAATTTTAAGGAAATTTTATAAAATTTTTAGGAAATTTTAGGAACGTTTATAAAATTAATTTTTTTAATTTTTTGGGGAATTTTAAGGAAATTTTAGGAAATTTATGGAAATTAAATTTTATGAATTTTTAGGAAATTTTAGTAAATATTAGGAACTTTCAGGAAATTTTAATTTTTTTTTGTAAATTTTAGGAAATTTAAGTAATTTTAAGGAAATTTTACAAAATTTTTATGAAATTCTAGGAACTTAGAGGAAATTTAAGGAATTTTTAATATAAGGAACTTTTAGGAACTTTAAGGAACTTTTCGAAAATTTTAGGAACTTTTAGGAAATTTAAGAAAATTTAATTTTAAGAAATTTTAGGAATTTTTAGTTTAAGAAACTTTTAGGAAGTTCTAGAAACTTTTAGGAAATTTTAGATTTTAGGAAATTTAAGGAAATTTTAGGAAATATTAGGAACATTTAAGAAATTTTAGGAATTTTTAAGAAATTTTAAGAAATTTAAGGAACTTTAAGGATATTTAATGAAATTCTAGGAAATTTTAGGAATTTTTAGGAACTTTGAGGGAATTCTAGGAAATTTAAGGTAATTCTAGGAATTTTTAGGAAATTTTAGAAAATTTAAGAAAATGTTAGGAAATTTAAAGAACTTTTAGGAAATTTAAAGAAATTCTATGAATTTTTTGAAATTTTAAGGAAATTCTTGGAAATTTTAGGAATTATTATTAACTTTTAGGAAATTTAAGGAAATTTGAAGAAATAAGGATTATTCCTTCTTTGAGCGAAAATTTCAAAGATATTTGCGCCTTTGTCAATGTTGGCATGTTGCAGTTCCCAAAAAGCCTGTTTCGCATCATCAGAGCCATCATCATCTTCTGACACAAATGTTCTTCGTTTTCTCTGCTTAAATTTGAGCACACTTCATTTTTTCTTCTTTTCTTAAAACATCTGTAGACGGCTTTTAAAACCTGCTTTGTGATCTATGTTATGAGAGGGCTCACTGACTGTGAAAGCGGAAGCTAAATTTTAATTTGACTTCATCATTCCATCGCAAGGTTAAATTGTCCTGTTGATGGTAGATTCCTTTGCAGTTTCCAGCAGCGATTTCGGCTTCTGGAGGCAAGTGTAGAAAATTCAACATGTTTTGTACTTTGTTAAACTCTTCATTTTCAAGCATTAAAAGTAATAATAGGAGGGCTATAGCTAGTGATCGATTTTGGGACATTATATTGGCACCTGAATTTTTGTCAAGTTATTGCTTCAGGGCCACTTATTAATGAATGAAAATTATGTCTACCGAATATGGCGGGAAACCAAAGATACAGCCCTTCAAAGTGAAGAAAAGCAATGAGTGGCACTAAAGCAAAAACTGGACAAAAAATCAGGCGCGCCAAAATAATGTCCCGAAATCGGTTGCTAGCTCTCGGACTATAAGTAGTACCTATATCGGTGACTTTCCAACAGCAGGCGAAAGACACTCTGGAAGATCAGCAGGTAAGACGCCCTCAGCGACACAAAAACAGGAAGGTAAAAACTCTTTGGCAGATCACCAGGTACCTACACCAAGTTTCTGAATGCAGAAAAATAATTTTTAACCGAGATCGTTTTTCGGTGGGTTGATAGGTTAACTTAATCGAGTAGATTGGCTACTCCCATCAAGAAGATAGGTTACTCCAACCGAATAGATTAGCTACTTTAACCGAGTAAATGGGCTACTCTAACCGAGTACATTGTTAGTTATCTAGTTATTTCGATTAAGTAACTTAAAACAATAAACGATAAAAAAAACCCTCGCGTCAATTAGGATGTTTCTCTTTCAACTAAGACCCCTTACCACTGGTGGTAGAAAGTCATAATAGGATATATTTATATCTGAACTTTTACTTTACCACGAAATCCCTTACGAAGAAACTCTTTACAACTGGGTAATAGGAAGATTCGAAAACTCGATAGTGACTGAAGTAAAACTAATTTGTAAAAACGACTTTACCACAGTGGTATTTCTATAGCACAGAATATATCAAAAGCCTGGTTTTCGTCTATTCGACTGGTCTATGCTATTTTCTGTAAAGATCGAATGTGAAATTTATAATGACAGTGTAAATCATAAAGACTAACGACCTTTCGATTATGTCATCTGCATGAAGTACATGCATATTACATTATTGCAACCAAATACGATTTTCACCAGTTAATGATTAAATTTTTATATGAACATACCAGATTCCAGCGGGTGTTATTTTTAAATCTATGGAAATAAACGGCAGTATAATGATAAGGAAGAAAAGCGAGATATTCGTTACACACTGCTGTAAGTGATAAGATGTCGGCTGTGTTTGAGGAAAATTATAGCCACGAAAATAACTTGCTACTTGCACATGCTAGGGATGTCTTCACCAGAAAAATTCTTAATACAGTAACACTAGACAAACATGACAGACATCATACAAACAAAAGTTGATCCTATATTAATGTTTCAATTGATTTTTGTTTAACCAAAAAGAATTTTTAAATCAAAACTCTTTTCAATCTATCGATCGAAATAGAAAAATCATCCAAAATAAAATCTTTTTCCTGCAGCACTTCTCATCATAAGGTACCATTAGACACTCGTTTAACTTTATACATAGGTACACGTTCTCACAAAATATTTTAAGCCTATAAAATATCATAAATCTTATGCCTCCAAATGATAATCCAGTTCAAGGACTACCTTTTACCTATGTATATATTTTGTGCACATCAAAGATCTGTACCAACCCAGTAGTTAACGCAAAAAAAAAACCCAACTGCTCTAACCACAGAGACATGCAATTTATATATGCGGTTTTTATAACTTGGCATATACAGAGATTATCCCCACCGCCGCGAGGAGTGGCGGGCGCTTCATCGTACAGAACAACCTCATTATAAATT
Organism: Baccha elongata; assembly: GCA_951217065.1. Taxonomy (NCBI): domain Eukaryota; kingdom Metazoa; phylum Arthropoda; class Insecta; order Diptera; family Syrphidae; genus Baccha; species Baccha elongata. The sequence continues at coordinate 64,325,521 of OX578272.1, read as the reverse complement.
TACCAGTCACAGACGAAAATATCCTTGTATCTTCTATCCGCAGATGGTGATACCCCTTTGATTGATGGGTACAGGGTTTACGGAGGTTAAACTTTTAGCGAAATTGGAACCCAAAATCTGCATTTAAATCTCTTCTCTCAGGTTAGGGTCTCGGCGCAGTTTTACGTGTATATGTATGTATATCCTAGTCCTGGCATTTCTTTTGGGTTTTCCCTAATTTTTGTAAATTTTCCTTTTGGTCTCATTTTCCTAATCGGATTTTGTCGTTTTAACTTCATTTCGTGGAGCGTGCTCACCGTTTCAAAAGCATCTGTTTCCTTCTTTTGAGTATAATGAGTTAGAAGAATCACAGAAGATAAAAAAAAAGAAGGACATAAGGAATGAGATGACACAACCACAAGTTGGCAATAAAAGACGTAGCATAATAGCAGTGAGAAAAAAATCTTAATGTCCTACATAATGGAGCTTTTGCATGTCATTAATGTGAAGTCTTTTTCATCGCCAAGGAGTATTGCAGTCTTAATTTTATGTTCAACTTTTGTTGTGGTTGTTGTGTTTGTTCCTTTCATTTGAATCAGTTGAGCAAGAAGAAAAAAAAAATAAATGCAAACTAAAACGATTTGTTGTCGGGTTAAGGAATCGTTCCTTTCTCTTATCTTTCCTTTATCTTTGGCTTTGACATTTGTTGTGTTCTTTAAAAAAAAAAAAATAAATAAATGAATACAAAAATACATAGTTTGCTTATGTGGCACAATGATTGTGGTATATTGTCGTGAACAGAGACAAGTGCTATTAGGAGCCAGAAGACGAACAGAAAATAAAATAGGATACTGTTTTCTTCCTTTATAACTTGTCCTTGGGCTATCTTCTTCCATTTGACAGGCAAAAGCGATTCTGTCTGAGTGTATTTAGGTTCCACCGTTTTGCACTTCAGAAATTTTTCATTCTCTCCGCCTGAGGACTTACATCACCTTTGGCTATTTTCCAGGAAAAAAAAAATCGACGATCGACCCAAATTCGCTATACGTGAAGGTGTCAAATAATAGAAACAAAACCAGATAGAAAGTGTAGGAGTTTATAGCAACACGTTGTGACTAGGTTCTTTTCGACAACAGGTTACGTCGAACGTGCTGTCATTGTTTTAGATGAATTATTTATTATGGTGAAGGCTTGTGAGGCAGAGCGGATGTTTTGGGTTGAATATGATTTACTTTGATGATAGGTAGATATTTTTACATACATACCTACATGCAAATAAAGATACATGGTCTGGTCATGGCTTTTGATTGGATAAAATTTAAATATTGATACATTATAGTTTTCGACTGGACTGCGGTGTAATTCAGGTGAAATTTAAAAAGACAAAATGACAATTTTGGAAGATTTGTTTATTTCTCGCAAGAGTCAGTACCTTTGAAATAAAGGGCACGACTGGGACGCACAAACTTATTCTCGTGGCAAGTTACCTGAGGGTTCAATGTACAATCGGAATAAAACGAAAAAAACGTATGGAATTTTATATAATTTATGATGTTTTTTAATACTCTTGTCTACTACATATAGTAATCAAAGTATTCAAACTGCTGTTTCTTACAGAACCTAATATATTATACCCTTAACTAAGATATCATAAAAATCTGATAAACTTAAATTAATTTCGTTCAAATCGGATCAGCCGTTATCGAGATATTCGAAACTCATTTGACTTAATTTTTTACTCATTTGAGTTTCAGAAATTAAGCTCTTCAATCTGTTCTTGTTATTTGAATGTGAATAATAATTTCAACTTTTGTGGAACTGCTTAAAACTTGGAATAAATAAACTGCTGATGGCTTGATCACATTTCTAATTTAAAACAACATCTCAGAATTGGTTTTCGTAGCTTTTACTGTCGTGAAAAACTAAATGTTTTTTTAGTTTGTAGTTGAAAATAATAAATTGTAAACCATAAAATTATGAATAAAGAAAAAATATGTTCACCCCACAACTTATGAAACTCATAAAATTTTGTATTTTTATCCAATTATTGTTTTAAGTAATTACACTATTTAATTGTAAATATAATTTATCACTACTTATTCTTGATATCTTATTGTGAATAGTGTAAAACTATACAAAACGGCCAGTTTACAAAACGCCGCGGTAATGTGGCACGTAGGTATACACAGATGTTGTTATACACTCACGGCAAAAGCTTTTTATTGCGGCGAGCACAGCAAGAATTTTATTTTTTCAGAACCCATTTACATTATATGAAAAGAACATATATATGTTTAAAAAGAAGATTAAATTGACCTTTTAGTTCGTTTTCGTTGATTTGGTTAAAGAAGGCTGGTGTTCCTTTATTTTTGTTGGGTCGTTTTGCACTCAGAAATTAACAAAACGCCCCAAGGTTTTTTTTTTATTTTCTGATTGCAGTGAAGACGAAGACGAAGACGATATTAACGGCTCAGATGACGGTGGTAATAATAAGTGCATTGAGAATTCCAAAAATTATTTCAACACCGTTTCATCAGTAGACTGGATTCAATGCATAAATCTTGACAGGGTTGTTTGCACGAGATTTGTACTATATTTATACCAAATTGAAACAGTTGCGGACACAAAATAAAGTAACCAGCCATATTACAAAACGAATATCTTATTATTCAGAAATGTATTAATATTTGTTCCTACTTTTTTCTTAGGGGCGTTTTGTCAGTAATTTGGGGCTTTTTACCCATAAACCGAGTTATTTTTGTTCAAAATTGAATTGCCAAACCACTTTTTATTTTTTATTTAATAACATAACTATTATTTTTGTTTAAGTTTTTGTTTTATTGAAGATTCTAAAAAAGTGGGGCGTATCGTATAGTTTTAACATGTTATGACCTTTTGAATAATGAATAAATAAATTCTGAATTAGAAATTTGTTAAAAAAATTTAACCATCTTATTCTCTTAGAGAATAAGGCAACTACTTTTAAATAAAAAGACCGTTTTTACTTTTCATTAATTTTGTCTTTATTTAAACTTCAGATCCCTTACCGTTGGTCGGGGGAAATCTTGAGCTGTACGTCGTCAAAGACTATATTTCTAAAACTAAACTTGACTCTGGTCAAGCGAACATTTTTATATTAAAAATATGCTTATGCAGCAAGTCTGCATATCGATAAAAACCTATTTCATCATTTGTCTTTATATGATGAAATCTAAACAAAAAGGGTGGATGTTCTTAAATTTAATTATCTTTTTGTGTATACAAATGCTGACACAAGATCTTTATTACATACATTGGAAGCTTGGGCATCGTTTCTCGTACACAAGTTGCAGAGTAAAAAGTATTGATAAGGTTTCTTGTGATCGCATCTGTATACTTGATCATAAATTACATTTTTAATTAAATGAAAAGTCAAGCGTTTCAAGCGTTTGTTTGTTTTTGGGGCGCACAAGGAGGCTCTGACATAACTTATATATATATAATAATACCGGAAACTTATAAAACATAAATGGAGATAAATCATAAAATCTAGATGGCATTGGAAAAAATTCGTAGCAAAATATTCATTCCTTTAACATGGTATACCTACACAGTGCAATGGCCACCAATGAGCACATAAGCAACGAACACACTGTGTTGACAAAAATGCATTTAGTGTGTTTCCATAAAGGATATTGATATTTTAAGCTCAGCTCAACCAAAGATTTGAATGCTTTGGTCACAAATAATAATGTTCAAAATTATTTTTAACTCAATAATGATTTATAACATTACACATAATACGTATGTATGTAAAGCATTTTGAAATTAAACAAACAAAAATATGCCTATACTCTTAGCAACTCAATAACGAAAAATTGTCATGACTGTAACATATCAACACATCTGCAAAGACAGACAAATTCCACACACTCAATTTGATTGGTATTAGGTACTTCATTCAAATGATGGTAATAGCTTGTTATACATCACTCTCACCGTTATATGGCACGATTTGATGGTTTATTTGATCCGCAAACAGAACTCAGAAACATACCTATCATGCAGTACCTTACCTATATACTATCAGACAGAATGCGTGCCATAAAATACCCCATTAGTTATTTTTATAGCTTTTTTATGTTTGCTCTAATCTGGGCTTCTATACCATCACCAAAAGCTAATTTCCCAAATAATTCACATACACTCATATTTATATTTCACAAGTCATTGACTTAATTCCTATTACTTAATCGTCTAACTCTAGCCCGCGCAAACATGACTTCATTTATTTACCTACTCCCTAATTCACTTGCTCTTTCAGTCGTATTATTGTTCATCGGAATTCGGTATTGACAAAAACAGAGAGACGAGAAAACAAATACCATTATCGGAACAGAATAACAATAAAGGAACAATTCAGTGAGTAAATTTGAATTTTCCCCTCCATCATCAGGATATTTTTACAGCCTACCTATGTTTTGAAGTATACGCGCGCTATTGTTTTGGAAAATGCTTGGAAAATATACATGTGGCTTCGAGAAAATTCTTCAATAAATCGGAATAAATTGTTTTAATATTTTGCTATACCTACCAATATCTTGTGCTGTACATTGTTTTTTCGATATGGTTGTTGTATCATTTTTGGGAAGTGAAATAGGATGTTATCCAAAAATGAATGAATGATAGTGAGTATATCTGCGTGTTTACCTATCAAAGGAAACGGAAGTAAGGGTATTGTTTTAGAAACAAAATTCTTGTGAAATGTAATGAAACTTCTGCCAATCGGTTGAATTCCCCACAAAATATTCTCGTTTAGGTTTTTATTTTTAAAGGTGAACAATTCTGGATTAGAATAAATTTGCATTTCCATTGAAATGATGAATACATAACGGGAAATGCTTTGATAAAAGGTGGTAAACATATTTTATTTGTTATCATATGGATTCAATGAAGTTTACATCGGAATCAGAGGGTATAGATTTATTTATAGAAAAAATAAAATTTGTTTGATTGTTTCAGATATTTCATTTGTTCTCATTTTTCATGTTAATAATTTAACAACAGACAGAACATTTAATCAGTTACAACTTTATAGTTTATAAGAACAGAAAAATATGCCTATATATTTTAATGAAAAGTAATTAATGATTATAGGTTACTACGCTATATAAGAACACGGGTCAGGTCCTGTCTGAGTTGATTGGGTTAGGTACACTCAAATTTGTATTTCTAAAAAAAAAGCGTCCATTGTGCTAATGTAAAAGTTAAATTTACGAATTCATTCGTACATTATACAAATCTATTGTACGAATATATTCGTGCAATCTTTTCATTTGTTAATGTTATATATGTAGTCCAATTTGTAAATACAATATAATATACAATATATAGGGTAAGTGGGGGGAATATGCCACACTTAAGAGTAAACAAATAAAAATAAATAGTAAATGATAAGTTAAGTAAAAAATTTTCTGAATTTCATTAGATTATTATTTTATTTAACAAATAAATAAAGAAAAACATAACTTTAATTCTTAAAATCGATTGTAAATTAAGTTTTAAAAAAACCTTAAAAAGTGTCATTTTACCCACATGTGCGGGTAATAAGCCACTTCTGAAGGGGTAAAATGCCAGCAATTTTGAATTCCTTTGCGGCTGCCCATGTTGTAATTTTTCCATCTCTTATTTCACCAGAAGCTTTAGCTAAGCATTCTTCTGACCAAGATGCTCTTTCCGTTTTCCTTTGATATTTTCGAGGCATTCTGAAAAAATTCAAATCGAAAGGGGTAATATGCCACTTAAGTGGGTAAAATGCCAGTTAGTGTGGAACAAATGAAGCATTTTACCCCAGAAGCACTTACCCTATACATATATATATATTCAATAGATATATGCAATATGCCGATACAAAAATGTATGCATCGTTGCATCTTTATGTATATAATTATATTATGTACCTAAATAAATGTTGTCGTTAATTATAGGGGACAACAGTTAGATAATATTGTGGGTATGATTTTTGGGTCCAAGGCGGCGCGCGGCTGCAAGAATGCTTAACAAAATTTCAATATTGTAGCGGAAGATATCTAATAGTAGATACAAAAAAGACAACTCTTCCCGCCCTTATCATGGAGCGATCGGCGCGAGGGAGTAAAGAAGTGGCACTTTTTTGGGGGGTTACTCATCGAGTTAAAGAAAACTTCATTTAGCGGCAGATATTTCTTAGCAGATACAAAAAATACAACTCTTACCTACGGCATCCCATTGCGATCGGCTGGGGAGGTTAAGAAGTGGCCATATTTTGGGGGGGTGTTTACTCATCGAGTTAAGGGATAAATTTGGTGTCAAATTAAAAGTTATAACATTTCCATTTAGAATTTTGAACTCTTCCTCTTCAAAGCTTATCAGTTTTTTCACTCAGCATGATTTTGTGTTTTTAGTGTTCTTCGTTAAAAATAATTTTTTCGTGTCTTTTAAAGAATTAAGACAAAAATGTATAATCGAATGAAAGGTAAGGTTGATCCAAAAATAAATTAAATCGGATGGGGTCTATCTCCCCCTCTTTGGGTGGGGGGTAATTTTTTTTTTAAATAAAAAATATTAAAAATAAAACTAAAGCACATACGATAATTTTATATATTTTTTTTGAAAGTTAACACCCCATGATTGTTTTAAATTTGAATCAAGTTGTTTCAGCAAAGGGTTTTCAAGAAAAAAAATGCAAATTCAAAACTTAAAAAAAAAAAATATTTTTTTTTAAATTTTTGTTTCCAAAATTTTGAATTGTTTAGTGAAATATTTTAACAACATTTAACGCTCATAATAGTTTTCAATGAAATTAAAAAAATTTGGTGCTAAAATGTTTCTTACTTTTAGAGATATCAAAAATAGAAGAAATGTACCTCCATTTGTTCTCTTTTATTTTTTGCTAAACCCGTGTTTTTTGTGTTATCTTTTTTATCTTATCTGAAAATTATACAACTAAATTAATAATACAAATGCAAATACTTTAGAAATATAATATTCCCATATAAATATACGAATACTTTACAAATAGGTATACATATACATCGCTTAGGTTATCAGCCTCATAGTTTTCTTAAACCCAACCAGATTTATGCCTCAAATTACCATCGATCGTTACAAATAAATGTATATATATTAGTAATTGATCAAGTATATTAATAAATAAAAATTCAAAACGTTCAATAAAATTATAAAAACGTATCTATAGGTTCTTAGGTAACACCCCGGCAGATTTTCTGACCCACCGATTTACGTGATGAACCTTGAACCTTTACCCAATACCTGTACCTATTTAGTACATATCACTCATATGAATTTTTTCACGATGGATTGCAAAATTACGAAATCGAAAAAGCTGACACTGGTTCATTTTTATCAACATAGGTAGGTAAATTGGCAGTTCTGCTAAAACACCTGTTTCAAAAAGAACCATTTTTGCAGTCTATATGACAATTTTCAGTTGACAATCACGAATTGTCAATATGAAAACGTATATTTTTTTCAGTGAACAACACTTCCCTAAAAGCTACCTGCCGCTGATGATGTCATTTGAAGCAGTTTTATGATTAATTTAATTGTTATTATTATAATTTTTTTTCTCTTATTTTTTGTTATTATTCTCTTTCTTTTTCTCTATTATTTACCAATTTTCTTCTATTTTATATTGGGTGCTTATATTGTTGTATATAAATACCTATATCTATTTTTTCTCTATATCTAACTATTTGTTTTGTTATCAAAAAAGTGTATTAATTGTTGTTGGTTGAAAGATGGTTACTGTGGAGTTATTTGATGAAATTGCAGTAAGGTCCGTAATTAAAATTTTAGCTAGTGCACAAAGAGGGTAAAAAATTTCAATGCCCGTAGTCTTAATTTAAGCAAAGTGGACTATATAGCTCATGTGTTTAGAGACGCGGGGGTGGATATTATTTGCATCTGTGAGACTTGGCTGTGTTCTGAAGATTAAAATAACCAATTGTACGATATTCCGGGCTTTAAGCTAAATCGTTATGATAGGGTTACTATTACGACAGGGGGAGTAGTTGCGGTATACTGCAGCAAATCATTAACCCACAAGGTACTTACAAAATCCGAAGGAGGTATAGTGGAGTATTTTCTGTTATAAGTTACTGACGGGATAACGAATTGTCTCATTGGGATCTCTTACAATCCGCACCGCTGCCACTCTCCAGAACCGCTTTTTGCTGCATTGCATGAGTTCACTGCAATTTATGAATACATCATAATCTGTGGAGATCTCAATGTGGACCTATTAAAAAATGACAGTTAGTCCAACCAATTACATGATTTTGTTGCTGCAGCCGGGATATCTATAGTTAATTCGTATGCTCCTCATTTTTGTCCAAATGCTTTTCCTAATAGTCTTCTTGATGTCATCATGGTCTCAAATCGGTCATATGTCCTACTTCATGACCAGCTGTCCTTGGCGGGAATTCCTGATCATGATTTGTTATTTTGTACCTATGGAATTGATATGACTCGTCATTTAACTCCTTCATCTTTTCAGTACAGAGATTATGCTTTAATAGATAACAACGCCTTACAATTTGATGTCAGCCTACTTCCGTGGTACTATTGCTATCAAGTCTCTATAACGTAAGTGACAAAGTGAACCAATTTCAAACTTTGACAGTGGCAATACGAAATAAAAAATGTCCTTGGTTCACTAGTGAGGTTCATGATTCAATGAAAGTTCGAAATAAACTTTACTCAAAGTGGAAAAAACGCCCAGTAACTCAAAATGGGGATTTTTTCTGTTGAGCTCGTAACAACTGCACGTTCATATCACACAGGGCAAAAAAAAGGTATTTTTTATTAAAACTTCTAAAAAGTTATGGAGCAACTTACGATCAATCGGAGTTGGATAAAAAATAACTGTTCATAGTATACCTGATGTGACTGATCTTAATAATGTTTTTGTAAATAGTTATAACAATAACTCAAGTCTTACACCTGAAGAACGACTGCTTTATGAATGATGCGGACCTTGACTTTGATGTTGCTAAGGAGATTGACATCATCAATATTATTCGCTAAAATCGAATGCTGTCGATGAAGATGGTGTACCTGTTCGATTCCCCAAGATGATTCCTCAAGCTGTGTTACACACATTGTTAACTTCTGTATAACGTCATCAAGTTATCCAGATATATGGAAATTTGCTAAAATCATTCCAGTACCCAAAAAGCCTCAACCATATCTATAGCAACAGACTACCATCAGAATTTTACCATGCCTGCCAAAAGTCTTGGAGAAATTGCTTGCTAATCAAATTACGATTTATTTAGATCAACATGATTTGTTATCCCCAGTTGAATCTGGATTTAGAGCACGTCACAGCTGCTCTATACTGCCATGATTAAAATACTTGATTAAAATACTTGATGACATAAGAATTCAATTTGATATGTATCATTTAACGGTGTTTTTACTACTTGACTTCTCGGAGGCTTTTGACAGAGTGAATCATGAAATATTGAGTCAAAAATTTAGGTTAAATTTTGGCTCCAGCGAGAGATCTGTTCGCTTACTACGCAACTACCTATTTAATCGTCATCAAAGAGTTGTACATGATGGAAGGTCCTCTGAATTCAAACCCTTGTTTATTGGAGTACCGCAAGGATCCATATTAGAACCAATATTATTTTGCTTATTCATAAATGATCTTCCTAGTGTATGCACGAATGTTTCTTTTCACCTTTACGCAGATTTCACGTCCAATCGGACTCTCATTGTCAGAGTAAATGATGACTTATCAAAAATTTACAGCTGGTCACTTTCCAATGGACTGAATCTCATTTCGGAAAAGTCTCAAGTGATTTTTATATCCAAGAAGCAATGTGATACGAGCGAATTACCAGTCGTACTTCTTAATAATAGAAAAATTAGGTTTTTTGATGTTGTAACAAATCTTGGTTTCAAGAGAAATCGATCACTTTCTGCAATTGACAAAGCTTAGGCTCGTGAAAACGTTATTTCTACCTCTTTTTGATTATTTTACCACAGTGTACTGCAAAGTTGACTCCCATTCCCAACACAAGCTTCTTGAAGCGTTTAATGATATAATTAGATACGTTTATGGACTACATAGATACGATCATATATCGCACTACCACACTCTTGTACTTGGCTGCACTTTTCAACAATTTTTGAATCTGAGATGTTATCAATTCATTCACAGTCTTGTAAATAGTAGATCTCCACCATACCTCTTCGAAAAAATTCATTTTGCCCAATTCAACAGAACTCAAAATCTTATTATGCCTTCTTTTAATTACTTGAACTCTTCACACTTCTTCTTCATCCATGCTTTCAGACTTTGGAACTCACTTTCCACCAACATAAAACAAAATATAAGCAATTCAAAATTAAAAAAATTAGCATTGAAATATTTGTAAATTCTTATTAAACAACAACTATTTTTTCCCATACTTTCTTCTTCTACTTTCAAACTTTAATCTTTCTTATTTCTTATCTGTACTTCTGTAACATTTATTTTTATATTTATAAAATATGTTGTTAGTTTGTAAATTAATTCGACAAAACAATTTTTTTTTGTCTTTACTCTTCTCTTCAACTTGTCAAGATCTTCTTATCTTTTATTTTTTTCTAAAATAATTTTGTGTGAAACTCACCGTAATTTTGTACCTAATATTTAATTTTGAGCCAAAGAGTAAGCGAGTTAATTTTCTTAACAACCCTTTTAATAAGTCTATACCCAGTTTGAACTCATCGTAACAATATAGATTTCCATAACATACTGAATTACTAATGATGTATCGTGACTCAGTATATACCAAAATAGGTTAAACGCATTATTAATTATTAAAACATGTGTTACCACCAGCATGGTGGAGAGCATAAAGACTATAACATCACAGACTCGCTTGCAGTGTTGTTGCTTCCGTTATTATTTTTTACTTTTCTATCATATTATCGCGTTAAAACACCCATCAAAACTATGAAGTAATCGAGGCGCCATACTACCAACGTTTTTAAACGCATTTCCAAGCCAACTTCCCTGGAAAACAAAAAGGAATATACATATATATAAATATATAGAACAGAACCTACCCCAAGCATAAAGACTGGTTGCAGTTTTTCCCAACCAACAAACGTGAAAAACTGAGGGGGGCGCAGGCTGTGTGTATATTTCAAAATTAATTATGATGTAATAAACCGACTGCAAACTTATGTGTTTGCTTCTACTGCTATGCTGTAACAGTATTGGAAGGCAGGGAAAGAGATAACGGCAGCTTTGTGTTTGCATGCGCTTTCACAGTAAAGTTTGTTTTAATATCTACGGCATGGCGGCCGGTGTACATAACAGTGGGAGAAACTACAATCATAAATAGGAAAAATGTGAAATATGTTGCGAATTAAAAAAAAAATTGACTTAAATTTAGAATTTTCCAATGGACTATGAGTAAATGAAAAAAGTATTAAAACTTAACAAGTTTTAAGTTCCCTGTCCAATGTATCATTTTTGCACACATCGATATATTTGTACCTTGTTCTCCAGGTCCAAAATCAAAGTGATTTTTCATTGTGGACGTATAGGGGTGTAAAAAATATTTTTTGAAGCGTCTTGTATAGATGTATCAAAAATGATACATTGGACGTGGAGAAAAAAGTACAAATATTATGATGTGTGCAAAGATGAATTTATTTATTACTAAAAGTTACTTATATGTTTAAAATTAACATTTAAGTGACTCTCAATAATAAATCTTTGTGACATATAAGAATTTCTATAGAATTTTAAATTCATAAAGCTACTTTATTAAAAGTTTTATCGATTATGGACAATGAAAAAAAGTAAATGAATCATCTTAAAAATAACATGTTAGACGAAAACCACACGACAGATTCTAACTTTTTATATCTTATTTGAAGTTGTCTTACAATTAATGATTTTTTTTTTATCGTTATATAATAGCCTTTTCACACCGAATCAAAAACCCCGTTATTGTGAAAAATCAAAAACCTGCATCAAAAACACACGTTTTTCCATATGTTTTTGGCAAGTAACAAGTTTACAAAAACCACTCGTTTTTGCAAAAAACCTATCAAAAAACTGTTGAAATTGAGAAATGAACAAATCAAACATAATTAGTGAAACATTCAGCACTCAATCAATTAAGAAAAATGAGACATGAGAAAGGACTGTCAATAGAAATTATTTTATCTGTGTTCAATGCGACTGCTACGAATCGATAACGAAAAGAATGGAACATGTTGTCAATGAGAAAATGGATGTGCTGAAATATTCTGAAAGCTGCTCATAGTCCTTATCAGAACAGTGTCCAACCGTTTTGGGAAACATTTTTGGCTTGCCTGTATATCAGTACAGTTATGACTTTAGTACACCCAACCCGTCATCGGCCGAAGTACGCTCTGGCACCTTTGCCCGAATTCGACCGATTCAATCAAACATACATCCGTAAACAAAAGAAAGCACAAACCAATACACTACACCGCTTTAACCGGCATCGCCTGATGATGTCCTTTGATTACTGATCAACCCAAAAATCCAAATTTGTTTGAATTTTCTGTCAGTTTGCCGGTTATTTTATTCGATTCAACATCAAAAAAACAATTTTTTATTGTGAAAAATTAATTTTGCGTGAATATATTTAAAGAAAAATTGTTTGTGATTGTTTTATTGTATATTTGTGTATATTTCTGGACGATGATTCGGTTTCAGTATGCCCGAAGCGTTCAAATAGATTTCTAAAAGTGTAAGAAATATTGTTTTTTCAAGTTATGATTCCGACCTCAGGGCGTCTCGTTGAACTGAACTTTTACGATAAATTGAAATTGTTAACATTTAAAACTGAATTTAACAAATATTCATTAAGGATTGTTAAAAATGCACTAAAATTCGGTGTGAAAAGGCTATAAGTGTTTTCGCTTTGAAAAATCACAAACCATCCCACTGTTTGTGTTAAAATTGCAATTTAATTATGTCAATTGAAAGTAAAGCACATGCTCTGTACTGTGGGGCTAATAGAAAAACGATTTCAAGCTATCTAATGTTTGCTTTAGTCGGTTTAAAAATTTACACATTGGTTTTGTGCGGGGTGTGACAAAACTAACGCAATTCACATGCATACATGATAAAAGTACCTACAACATGGATTGCGTAATTGATAAAAGAACTCATAATTGCTGTCGAGATTTTCAATCGAAACACTCTTCATATATATATTGGGAAATTTAGACTGATAATTTGTAATAAACTCCCATATGTATAGATACCTATTATATAGGTATTATAAAGAAGGAGGTTTATTTTTAAACATTTATGACTGTTATGCTTTAATTAAGTTTTAATGAAAATTGCATTAAATTAAAATAGAAATTGGTTTGGGAAGTATTTTAAAAAAAGAATAAATTATAAGGAATTTAATTATCGCTCAATATTTATTAAACTGGTTAATTGCAAATGGGTTGCAGGGATAAGCTATTTGCAAAAAAAATGATTTTTTCATGATGAAAAATTAGATAAAACCAAACACTGAAAAAGTACAAGGTACTGAAACTGAATTAATTTCTTAACACGGGATATAAATTTGGAAGCTTGAATGTGTGTAAGTACGCTTGAATAAAAATGAATGTACCTGTAACAGTAAAAAAAAAAAATTAACAAACAACTACTACTGAAACGTGTAATAGGGGAACTGGCTGCCGGTTAGAATAGAAGTAAGAACTAAGAAAGAATAAAAGAAAGAGTCAGTCGAATACGAGTGCTCAACCAAATCGGACGTGTTTTATTTTTTTCTATTGCGATTTCAGTGCCGTTTAAAATTCAGAAGTGGGATTGAAAAACCCATTCAGCCCGCGAAATAAACTATTTTATTATATAAAAAAAAAAAAAAGAAAGAGAGTAAAAGAACAAAACCCAAAGAACAAAACCGAAAAAATAAAGAATATTAAATTATCTGTCTGGCCCTCGCAAACGAGTGTTATGCGTCACAAAATAAAATATTAATAAAAGTTGAAAACGAAAAAGAAGAAGAAATTAATAATGAATTTAAGACAGAATGTAAGCGAATATTTAATATAATGAGTAATCCTGATGAAATGTATGAAGAGAGTTTAGATGATGAGCATGAACAATCAAAATTGGAATTTAATAATAATGATATAATTATAAAAAATGATAAATTAGCATATGTGACTAAAAAGAGTTTCTTTAATATTATAAAAAAAAATTATCTGTACTGTTCTCGCCCCGAAGTGCCCGAAGTAGAGTACGAAATTAAGCTACGACTAAACGATGATAAGCCTTTCCATTGCCCTCCTAGGAGAATGTCATATTTTGAGAAGGAACAGGTACAAGTTATTTTAGACGAACTCATGAAACAGGGTGTTATCCGTGAGAGTAGGTCGGAATACTCATCGCCAGTTGTGTTAGTGAAGAAAAAGACAGGAGATATAAGGTTATGTGTAGATTATCGAACCTTAAATAAGGTGACGCAAAAGGATAACTATCCCATTCCGTTGATAGACGATCTACTGGATGAATTAGTTAACAAGAAACTTTTTACTTTGATCGACCTTAAAAGTGCATTTCATCATATAAGCGTGAATGAAGAGTCAGTAAAATATACTGCATTTGTGACTCCCATGGGTCAATACGAGTATTTAAAGATGCCCTTTGGTTTAAGAAATGCACCATCCGAGTTTCAAAGATATATTAATAGAGTTTTTGAAGATTTAATAAGGAAAAGAAAAGTAACGATTTACATTGATGACATAATGATAGCGACAGAATCTGAGGACGAACATTTGGAGATAATGAAGGAAGTTTTTGAAAGATTGGTACGGAACAAGTTGCAGTTAAGATTAGACAAATGTCAGTTTATGGTATCACAAATACGATATTTAGGCTACTGTATCACAAATGAGGGTATCAAACCGGATGACAAAGGAGTGGATTCAATAAAGACTTTTCCAATACCACAAAATGCGAAGGCAGTCCATAGTTTTCTGGGCTTATGCTCATACTTTAGAAGATTTATTAAGGATTTTTCATTGATTGCCCAACCACTATACAAACTTATACGAAAAGATGCTGTTTTTAAATTTGGAAAGGAAGAGTTAGATTGTTTTGAGGGACTGAAAAAAAAAATGAGTGAATCCCCTGTATTAGCTTTATATAATCCTAGGGATGAAACCGAATTGCATTGCGATGCGAGCGCATTAGGCTTTGGAGCAATTCTTTTACAAAAGAAGAGTGATGGGAAATTCCATCCCATCTTTTATTTTTCCAAACGAACTACTGATAATGAGTCAAAGTATCATAGTTTTGAGCTCGAGACATTAGCGATGATTTATGCGTTAAGAAGATATAGAGTTTATTTGCATGGATTTAGATTCAAGATTGTTACTGACTGTAACTCTCTTACGCTGACTCTTAATAAGAAGGAAGTTAATCCAAGAATCGCAAGATGGGCTCTAGAGTTACAGAATTTCGATTATGTGTTGGAACATCGAAATGGTACAAAAATGCAACATGTTGATGCATTGAGTAGGTTATCGAAAGTGTTAGTCCTTGAAGAAAACAATTTTGAGCAGAATTTATCCATTCAACAGAATAATGATGAATGTATAAAAAAGATTAGACAACAACTAGAAAAAGGAGATAGTAAAATGTATGAAATGAGGAATGGTCTAGTTTATAGGAAAGTAGGGAAACAAATTTTGTTTTATGTTCCGGAATCTATGGAAAGTAATATTCTCCGTTTATATCACGACGATATAGGGCACGTAGGCAGGGATAAAGTTTTAAATAACATTCTCAAAACATATTGGTTCCCTCAGATGAGTGAGAAGGTTAAACAGCACATCAACAATTGTTTAAAATGTATAGCATTTTCACCGAAGTTTGGTAAACATGAAGGTCTGCTTCATAGCATACCAAAAGGAAATGTTCCTTTTGAAATGATACATATCGATCATTTTGGTCCAGTATCACTGAAGTGCGGAAACAAAAAGTATGTGTTCCTAGTGATCGATGCATTCACTAAATTTGTTCGACTATATGCTGTGAAAACTACAAACAGTAGGGAAGCTATTGCTTGCCTGAAGAGTTACTTTAATTCATATAGTCGTCCAAGAACAGTTGTTTCAGATCGAGGCAGTGCTTTCACGTCTGAAGAATTTAGACAGTTCTTAAGTACCAATAACGTCTCTCACATAAAGATCGCAACGGGTTCCCCACAGGCAAATGGACAGGTGGAACGGGTTAATAGGAGTCTCGCCCCAATGATTGCGAAAATAACTAGTGCAGGTACAATGATGACGTTGGATGGGGTATTACCGACGATTGAATTTTCAATGAACAACACGGTTCATGGAAGTACTGGAACCTCCCCCAGCCAATTGTTATTCGGTGTTGATCAAAGAGGAGTAGTTATTGACTTCCTTAAAGAAGTATTAAATAATGAGAGTGAACAGAAAAATGATAGGAATTTAGAACGAATGAGAGATAATGCAAGACAAAAGATAGAAAAAGGACAAAATTATAATAAGAAAATGAAAGATAAGAATAGAATTCGTAAAGAGTACAAAGTAGGAGATTATGTGGTAGTAAAGAATTATGTTTCGATTCCAGGTGCATGTAGAAAGATCGTCCCTAAGTTTAAAGGACCTTATGAGGTGGTAAAAGTTTTAGAAAATGGTAGATATTTGTTAAAGGATGTTGAAGGTTTTCAGTTGACACAAATCCCATATGAGGGTATATGGGAAGTGGCGAATATCAAACCGTGGATTAGCAATAATTTATTAACTAGGCGTAAATCGGGGCGATTACATTGTCAGGATGATCGAGTTGTAACAGTAAAAAAAAAATGAACAAACAACTACTACTGAAACGTGTAATAGGGGAACTGGCTTAAAAGAAAGAGTCAGTCGAATACGAGTGCTCAACCAAATCGGACGTGTTTTATTTTTTTCTATTGCGATTTCAGTGCCGTTTAAATACCTAAGAATTTTTTTAATTATTTCGAAATAAAAAAGATACACAAGAAATTCAAAAACATTTTAGGAAATAATTGTGATAAACGGTTCAACCGTTTGAAAATGATTTGTGATCAAACCGATAGATGGCAGTGGAAATCATGATATGATTTGACAGGATGAGGGCAATTGTAATGTTTATGAATAAACTGGTTCTTATTATTAAACTAGCTGAAAACCGGCCAAAAACGAAAGGGTGCAAATAAGAAGATCCTTGATTCATAAAATTTATTGTTCTCGTTAAAATTGTTAAATTAAAATGCGATCGTGACCAGATTTTTTTTTAAATCCAATGCATTGAACTACAAAATTTTTAATTATTCAATTTTTTTTTCTATCTCATAATCTAATAATGTATAAAATCACCCATAATCAAAAAAAAAAAAAATTCTCCATTGGACGAAATCCCCAAAGACATATGATCCTGAAGGACAAAATCCCAATAGGGAGAGAAGCCCAATGGACGTAAACCCCAAATAGAATTTTTTTTTGGTCGAAATCTGCACAATCTTCAAAATCTCCAAAAATTGCCAAACAAGTTTTAATTTGCGTTTATAGGTACAAGTAAGTTATGCATTCGTAAAAGAGAAAAAGTTAAGTTGAGATAATAATCAAACATGTCATTTCTCAGATGACTTGCCAACGGAGCAAGTTTGTGCGATACAGTATTGCCCTTTGATTTGTGTAGCTTAAGGTGATGGAGTTAATAAATTATAGTTATTATTTGACACATTTTAGTTCAGTATGTGTAGATTCATTCAGTCTTAGATTCTCCTTCCGTTCCGACTAAACGTGTAAAATGGAGTTATTTAAATCGAACAAAATTCTTTTTAGATCGCTACGACTATCATTTTCATTCAAAGAACAATATCAACAATTTCAGGTGTTATTGTGTTAAAAAAAAAGTTTTTTTTTTAGACCAAATTTTTTTTTTTTTTTTCTGTAAAGGTGTTTTTTTTTTTGTAGAAGTTTTTTCATACTTTTTGTTTAAAAAAAGAAAAAAAAATATTGAAAAACATACTGTTTTTATTTCATTAAAAAGAGATATTAAATAATATTAAAAAAAAAGTATGAGAAAATCCCAAAATAAGCAGCAGTGCGTGTATTGTATAGTTAATCAAGCAATAAAATCGCGCGGTTTTATTGCTTGATTCACTATACATGCACTGCTTTTTTTTGGGATTTTCTCTTGGGGATTTTGATTTTGCTCCATTTTCTCTTGGAGATTTTCTTTTTGGGATTATGTCTTTCTGGCAAGCATCACCAACCCGCTTCGATACCTGCTTGATCTACCAGAGCGTTTAAGCTTTCTGTTTTGATTGCCACCAGAGGCTTCGGTAATTGCTTAATCAACCTGCCGTTTTCATTTCAGATTCTGGATTTCCTGATACCAGTGCACCAGGAACACCAGTAAAACGTGAATCATCAGAAAGAAGATCACCCGATACCAGAAGAAAACGCTTAGAAACCAGACGACAATACCACTCCATACCAGAATACATGTTTGCAAACCGACGACCTTCTGTATATTGAATTACTTGATTACACATTAATTGTTATAATATAAAAGTTGTTAAATAAATAAAGATTTTGCAATAAGGTTTAAGAGACCTTTTCCAATCTGAAGTTTTGGGTTTTCTTCAGAACGACCCTGGCGAGACAGAAGACCTAAATCTCGGCTGGAAAGCAAAAAGCCTATCACAATACCTATAATTACATTATGTATGTATTCTCTTCCTCTTTTTTCGACGGTTTTATGGTTTCGCATGAGATCAAAAATTTGCCATTTCACCGCTTCAGTTTATGATCTACTTGTGGCGTTCACCGGGTTCATCTCAGAAAAAACGTCAGCAAGCCTTTCAGTTTTATGTGAAATTCGTTCTACCTAGACAGTACCAAAATCCAGTGTCAGTGCTACATTCAGTTCACCAATATTTCGGGTAGAACGAATGGGAGTGTCGTTTTAGTGTTATTTGTCATTTCTTTGAAAGTATTGCATGTTTCCAATGAGAAATGACTAGTAAATTTCTTGATTTTTTTGAAAGAAACTTTACTTTTTATCTTTTATTTTATATACTTTACTAGCTGATCCGCCAGACTATGTTCTGTCTCTTCCTATTTTTACTATACATACAGTCAGTGTCTTGATTAATGTTTTTGAATACTTTTGAAATCAAAAGCAATTAGGTTTAGGTCTACGGAATGCGAGGGATGAATTAAATCATTAATTAAATCAACTGTTTTGTATGACACTAAATCTATGCCAATTTGCGATTGATTAATAAAATTGAGTGCATCGAAATCGATTTTATTTGCGGCAAGTATTGCGTGATTATGATGATTTTTATTTACTTCTGGAAATACATTTTCATTGAGAACCGTTTGTGAATACATAAATTTACAAAAATCTTTCCGAAAAGTTGTTAATCCACTTGTACAGGTACTTTTCCATTTACAACGTGGTCAATAACAGTATTTTTACGTGTTTTCACAACGATGTCGCCTTTAGCAAGCATTAAGCTTATCTGCAGGATTCTCACGGAGAATCAGTGACAACGTTTGTCTGAAGTCTCCTCCAAACAGAATCACTAGACTGCAAAAGATTTTTATCTTGAGGAGATGTGTATTGTTAATTGACCTTTTGTGTGACATTGTCGACCCGTCCCAAATAATCAGTTTGCACTCAACTAAAAGTCTTCCTTTAGTACTTAGGAATTTTAAATTTCGTGTGCAGTTTAATAGTGTCGCTTCTCTACCGGATGCTGCGAAAGCTAGTGCAACGTTACCTCGCGATAGAATCGTGGCCGAAATCAGCGAAATAAGAAATGTCTTTCTATAGTGTCACCTGGCGCATGCATACAAAATTTCTCGCCAGCGTTGTTGTCTTGCGATTGCATCAAGTTAACGTGAGCATATTTTTTTTGATCATTCACCAATAGTAAATTGTATTGAACCGCTTCTTCTATCGAATCACGGTCGTGTTGATGCTTACGGTTCAGTTCTTGATTGAACGCATTATGCATTGGTCGATTCGAAGGAATCATGCCTAGGTACCTGATTTAATAGCTTATTTGCTATCGACCGACATGCACAAATCCTCAATGTCAATCAGCCCTTCGTTGTATATTTCGTCAAACATTGCAATTACTGGATTGTGTAATCTATTTAGTACGCGATACAATGTGTCTTTGCACATGGTGTTTTTGTATTTGTTTCACAACTCTATAGGTTGAGTCGGGTAGCATATTGTCACAATAATGGCAAAAAGAGTTCTTATTTGATGCGCATTCGATGTTGAATGTTTGGTCCGATTTGTTATCGTTCTCTAATAAACTCACATGCTGATACGCCTCTCGATATGATTGATATAATGATCATTTACCGTTCGTAAGTTTCTAAATGATTTTGAGCCATTTACGGTAATCAACAGCATCAAGCGCAAATAGAAACATTCAACATTCGATGGATGAACCATCTAAATGCGTCCAAGCACACAAGTCAAGAACACAAGTGATCAATTTGGAACTGAAACGCCTTGTTTGCGACTCTGAAATTTTTTTGTTGACTGATTCCAAGTGTAATATTTGGGCTTATCGGCATACAACAACGTTGCAGCAAATGGGTCAGTTGTATACATCTCAAAGAAACTTTTGTATGATGTTGACAGTGGTCTGACAGCTCATTGGGACCGCTGATATACAGCAATACCAATTTTCGATTTTTCTGATTTTTTCCTACATAAACTTGATATACGGAAATACAAACAAAACACAAATACCTACAATCATTAAAATCGGCCCAGCAAATAACAAATGCACCCATCTGATGGTCGATTTTCCGGATTTTTTTCTCTTCATAAACCTGATATACGGCAACACGAATAAAACCCAAAAATATCATTAAAATCGGCAAAGCGGTTAAGTAGTTAAAACAATTGCACCCACATAATGGTCGATTTTCCAGTTTTTTTTTATAAACATAATATACAGCAATTGGAACGAAACAAAAAAAATAAAATCATACAAATCGGCCCAGCGGTTATCAAGCTATACCATCATCGAGTTACCCCCCGAAGAAATTATATATTAGATTTGTTTAAATTTAATACTCTTGTTGTTTTTATTTTGTTTAATCCATCATTACTAATCATAATCTTATTTTGTGAGCTAAACACCAAACATTATTTAAGAGCAAGAAACCAAAGTAAATAATGCTGTCAGAAATGTCAATTACTTTTGTGTGAGTAAAAATATAGGTGTGTGCACTGTGCAATCATTTCTACACTCATTTCTACACTGATTGCAGAAAATGACACTCAGTGTAGCTAGAACTATCAACTTTGGTTAGCGCGAATAAGGCAAAGTGCTCACTAATACTGAGTTCTACAACTACACTGGATGGAAAGAACGAATTTGACATTAAATTGGTTCAAGTCTGAGGCCAACAGAAATTAGCAGGAGTTCATGGCAATCTAACATGAAATTGTGACATTACCTCAAGATGCATTTTCCGTCTTCAACACCGTTAATACATTGTCAAACACCTGGGATGCATTCACTCCGGAAAATGGAAAAGGATATCTCAAATTCTCCAATACAGGTGAATATCCTGTTTATATAAACAAAATGAATAGGTTTTCAAAAAGGTTTGCAATGATATACCAAGTGTGTATACGCTATCACCGACATAATTCTTAAGTAGTCAAGGACTTGTTATATTAGTTCCAGTCTTTATAGATGATTTAGTGTAACTTTCCTATAACTGATTACTGGGTAAAACATCCGATCGTCGCCGTCTTTATCCAAAGGAAAAAAAAGTGTTAACCACCATTCCGTAAAAGATCGTTTTAAATATATATAAGCAGGCAAAATCCCTTCTGCTTATTGTAGGGGTAGCTTAGTACAGGCTACATAGGTGCATGTGCAGCTCGATTGGCGTGGCAGATGGATTGTGTTAAGAATAATATCGCATTCCATATCTGACCGGCATGGGGGCCAGATCTTGTTGGCGCGTTATTTGAAGTTCGTGATTTGGATTATTGAAATACAGTGCATTCTCGATTATCGCAACTAATTAAAACAAGAGTGGTTGCAACGACCGAGGTTGTTGCAATTATCAAGTAAAACATTGTTCAGGCTTAATTCGAAATGCAAATCGAAAATCAGAAAATCAGCCACTTATATAATTTACTTAATGTAACAAATTTTTATTCAATAATTCGTTGATATAAGTATATACATAAATACATATGTTTAGTTTTCTATCAGCTATAATTATTTTCTTTGGAAAAAATTGGACGTTTTTGTTTGGATTTTTTGGATTTGAGTTTTTTTTTAATCGCCATTTGTTGCAGTTTTTGAAGACTCATATGTGTTCGAGCAGTAATCTCAACCTAGGACATATTTTCATTTGACAAGCGACTGATCACTGGACAAAATTCATTGAACTAACAAGAAAATTTTGCGTTGTATTTGTATAGCATACATAATGATGTACATTCATACAACTTCATCGTACCATCACTGAAAAGTAGCGGTAAAATAACTGCCGAGACAAAATGTAACGCAACAGTCAAAGAGAAACATAGCCAAGAACTTGAGTATACATACTGTAGTTAAATAATTAATTGTAATATATATATAGATAAGTATCGCGTTAACAAACGTAAATAAAGTATTTATAATAAACGTTGTTTTGCCTACTTCCTTTATGCTAAGAACCAATTTTATATTGCGATCAAAGCAATATTCTATAATCATATATTCAAGACAAAAACGATTCGTTTTATATAAGTGCAGCATCGCATAAAATCACCTACCAGTAGAATAGCTTTTCATATTGTATACATCCTTCCCTATCATTGAAACGTTTGTTTTCATAGAAGACAAAGAGCAGATAGAATAATGGCAGCGTTATGGTAGTACATCTTATTGCTATCTAACATACTCGTACTCCAATGACAATCAGTTCTTCTTCATGACCAGATGTTCTTTGTGAAAATTCACATTTAATAGAAACAATCCGAACCCATAGCCAATATGTCAGATATCCATTGCACTCAACAAGAGAACACAAAATAGCGAGATGTTAAGCAGTTGAATAAGGTCAGAGATCCTTCCTCGATTTTCTAAAAGCATCCTGGTATCTCTATATATATTCTCATACAATATAGCCACCATCATCACAGATGAATCGTGCTGCCGGAACAATGAAACGAAAAAAAAAAACAATATTCCTGTCATTTTCTTAGAGAGAAAGACCAACCAGCAGAAATATGGGGTTAAATTAGCACGCCAAATGGAACCCTAAAGGACTCTTCAAACATTTATCGTAGATTTCTGTGCAATATCTGTATAGATTTTGTGTTGGAAAAAAAGTTCAGTAAGAACATTTTAAACTTTGTTCAGCATCAACAACTCGCATAGTTGTTCACACAAATAATTCCTTTTTATCTTAGTTCTGGTATCCAATTTGGTCTAAAAACATCGCTTAGAAAGTCCTTATCCATCAAAGTGACTAGTGGATGCTAAAGATTGCTTCTTTTTAAATAGCACCACCACCACTTTCAGTACTGAGTAGTAGTGGAAAAACTGCTGAAAAATACACCACACAGATGTTTTCTTTTCTGTTCACTAGATATAGTGACATCACAAGGAAACTTACATTACAAGGACTTGTATTTATTTTTCTTATTTTTTAAGAAGGAAAAAGAAGGGGGAGGGAATGTCTCCATATGTTTATACCATGCCACGATGTCTCTAAACAAAACAAAACCACAAAAAAAAAATGGTTAACTCAAGTCAACGTGAAAGCTCCTCTTGTGGCAAGGCAGCAACTGCTGTCACAGTCCAAGAGAGTAGGAAGAAAATTCTCATTAGACGTTAAAAGTCCAGAAAACGTCCAAGTTCCTACAAAGATATTCTATAATGTGTATTTGTGTGTATAGGTATTATGGTCGTTTGCCTGTGTGGCCAAGAGGAAGATTATGTTTAGCTATCTACATAGGTATGAACGTATACCTTGTTAATATTTTTAAATCTATTTTTCTTCCTTTTAAGGATTCTTTTAAGGTTCAGTTGAGCGAAATTTAAGGCGAAATGCAGTTGTTTTATAATTCAAAGAGCATTGTCGGTGGTGAAGACAAGTGCGGTGGTAGGTATGCTTCTGATAGAATGTTTGAAACTACTTAGATAGGAACAATTTGCATATAGAAGTTAGGAGTTTTGTGCTTTAACATTTTCTACTTTCGAGGTCAAAGGACATTGTGAAGGAGTGTCTATATAGAGTCTTTTATAATCTGCTAATGCAATGTAGGTAAAAAAGTTAAAGTGACAAAGTTAACTTAAAAAATGGAATTTGTGTAGAGCACTTCGGAAAGTAGGGGAGATTGAAAGATCATTCAGAGGCACTCATTGGAAGAAGCCTAGACTTTATTTGAAAGTTAAGTAAGACCAAAAGTTTTTTTCCGTTTTAACAGTTGCTAGGTACTCAAACTAAATATAGCTTCGTATTCTAAAAACAAAAGCAATTCAAAGTTTGTGTTCAATGAAGTAAGGCAGGTTTTTTTTTTTTTGAGAAAACAGTGCAGATTACTTTTTTTTGGAATGTGTAAGTACATGTTTATTTTAAACAAAATAAATAAAATAATTCTGTAATTGGTATTGAAGCTTCAAATTTTTATATCTCTTTTTTTATTTTTTTTAATAATTTAATTTATTACAATCGATCTATAGCCCACAAATAACAATTATATATCTTTTACGATACAAAGGTCACTAAAAATTCGATTTTATCTTATTTTTAATATTTCAAACATTTCACAGAAATTCCTTAAAATAACTCTTCAACTTTCACTAAAAACTCTAAATTATACTTTATACATAGAAACTGGACTTCCCAAACTTTTCAATAGTACACTGGCGAAAAATATGATCCTGTACGAAATAAGACATGGGGATTGGTGGATGAGAAAGTAGAAAAACATGAGAAACACTTCTGACGAATTTTCTTTATGAATTCAAGCCAATACGGTTCACCTAAAGGAACAACAATCGTAAAACACGAAAACTCTATGCGTGATGATTTCAAAGTCGACGCTCGTAGATCCCATGGTAGAATCCTGTACTTTCAAGACTCACTTAGCAACATAGAAATCTCTCTGATTTTCAGAACATGATGCGAACGCTTTGGGTATCAATGGAACCCCATACAATGGAAGCTTCAACTAAGTTCATCTTATTTATCATGTCCTCATAATCGTGTTCGTCGTCATCGATGTTTTCTTCGTTAAAGTACTCGAAAGGGTCTTCAGGAAGTTTGCACCATCTCTTAATTCTGTCTGAGGACATTAAAGTACTGAACCTCCGCTGATTACGTTGCATCCCCAGGGATATTTTCATCGCTAAAACGGTCGTTTGGAAAAGAACTCTGATGACAATATATGGCCCTCGAAAATCTGGTTCCAGCTTACGTGATATACTTGTGGCACCTGGTTCATTTTCACTCAATAGTAAATAATTTACCTGATACTTAGTTGGCATCCCGTGATTCTGGTCAAACAATCTTTTCTGCCTTTGTTGACTTTGGATGATGTTCTGAAGTGCAAGGTTTCTTCGTTTAGCTGACTCCATAAAATAGACTTTTCCCCACCTCAAACCGAAGTCCCAGAATGTCCGTTTGTGTATATACGAAAACAGTATATCTCGTGTGGACTCGATATTATGGTTGCATTTTTGGCTGTGTTTAAACCCCACTGAATTTTTCGTAGGTTACTTGTCCTATACTCAGTTCCTGCCCTTTTCGTCGGAATAAATACACTTAAATGATGAAAGAATCGTTCGGTTACACCGTTCCATCTGACAATTTGCCCCTGGAGTCATCTTTACAACATTCTTTACGTGCTTGATGTCATTTTCCTCACAATACTGTTCAAATAATTTGGCTGAGAATGTTGTCCCTCGGTCAGCCACAATTTTGCGTGGAATACCGAAATATCCTGTGATTTCTGTTAGAACATTAAGAACGCCCCTCTCCTCTCAATTTGGGAAACCAATACGTTTCTTTTAGTCTGAGAAGTAGTCTAAGACGATGATTCTTATGGATCCTGTTAATCTTCGTTCTCCTTGATATTAAATTTCTTCTGCTAAAGTTATCAGTTGGAAGTACTGAAAGAGATTATGTTTGCCAGAGAAAGGTTGGAGCCACTTAGAGCGAGTTACTCTCAAAAATTCGAAAGTCGAGAGTAAAAAGTCGACTGTCTGCGAGGTACTCTCGGGATGCTCACTACCAGGGGCGTACCGTGAGGTTGAGCCGTGGGGGGTGAGTTTTACTGAAATGCCGACTTATTTTGGGACTTATTTAAAATATTGAGTGTCAACTTTAATATTGAAAAAATATAACACGAGAATTCTTTTAAGAGCAATGTGTTTATTTAAAATATTAATAAATATGTATCTAGTTAAAAGAATTTGTTTTTATGAATAGTTTTCAATAATATAAATGGAATAAATAAATAAATAATTAATGCAACAGTATTTTATATAAGAAGAAAATAATAATGAAATAGTGTCATGAATTTAGATTTGTATAATACAAGGGAATATTTATTATTTTTAATGAATGTTTTTGATTTTAAAGTTAATTAATTAAACAAAAATACCGACTTTCACACTTAAAATTGGAAAAAATTGAAAATGCCGACTTTCTTGTTAGAATAAGTATAAAAACCTATGAAAATGCCAACTTTCATACTAAAAATTTAAAAAATTGGAAATGGCGACTTTCTTGTTTTGTAAACCTAAAAACCTTTAATTAATGCTGACTTGCTGAACTTAGTTTGAAACTCTTGAAAATGCCAACTGCAGTTTTATAAATTTTAAAATTTTCAAAATTGCCGACTTGACCGACTCTGGAAATTCGTGGGGGTGAGACACCCCCCACATCCCCCTCTCGGTACGCCTCTGCTCACTACGTGTGTTAAGGGTCCTTAGTTTAATTATATCCATACAGGAGAACTCATCCTAAACTAGCGTATTTCCCTGCAA
Organism: Baccha elongata; assembly: GCA_951217065.1. Lineage (NCBI taxonomy): Eukaryota > Metazoa > Arthropoda > Insecta > Diptera > Syrphidae > Baccha > Baccha elongata. Next base: position 64,298,444 of record OX578272.1, on the reverse strand, counting down.
CAGATCCAGATGAATCCTCTGACTCACAGTAAGAAAAATACAATAATCTTTTTTAATAAAAATCTTTGAAACCATTTCGACCGGCTAATAAACCACAAGAGATTTAATATCACTTTCTAAAACTTTGCCGTTTGTTTTTAATGCATACCTTCTTTACAAATGATGAATGTACCTTAATGCACTTAGTACCTTTTAACACACGGTGAACAAGGCAACTGATATAAACGACCATGTTATGAGAAGAGCAACAACATGGTTATAATTTCTCTTTAAATTTTGCAATTAAATTCACATCTTTCCCGAATTTCTTACAGTTACTTAATTAGAACTTATAATTTAAAGTTTAAATGCATGGAAATTTATTTATATATTTTTTTTTTAATAAATTCCAACGGTAGTGAATATTGAATTTCGCGTTTATATTTTCGTTGACAGAAGTCTCATTACTCCCCCATTCAACTATATTCCAGGGTTAAAATACTAACACTTTGAAACACCATCCCCAGAGTGAAAACCTAACCAGGCTATTAGGCTAATGTCACATTTTAAACGTTGTTTGTTGTTGTTTTGTTTTACTTTATTTGTAAAGCCCTCGTGTTCATACCTTTAGCACTCCGCTTTATCTTTCGTAAGCCGATTGTATCCCTCTCGTGTATTTCGGCAAAGCTTTACACATAATCCATGGGAAAGGAGTTTATGTTTATGCTAAGGTGTATAAACCTATATGTATCTATGTACATATATAAAGTATAAAGATTGTTTGGATGTTTATGCCTTTTATATGTTCGCACGGAAGATGATATGTATATCAACATACATAGGTATTTATGTTACAAAATTATGTTATAAATGTATCTTAAATTGTTGTCTCCAAGGATTTCATTGGAAAACCTAGAAAACCTACATTTTAAAACGATTATAAGTGTAGCCTATTGCATTGTTATATTGTTATTTTTTTTTATTGAAAACGGTGCATAAATACAAGTTCAATAACACTCCCCATTTCAGTGTATCGACATAGAAGGTGCAGGGAACTAACTGCACGGGAACTAAATTCACATGGGAATTAACTTCACCACTAGTGGAAATTATTTTCACTTTTTTTTTTGGTAAAGTTAATTCCCACTTTGAGTCGGAAATAACTTAACTTTTTGGTGGGAAATTATTTCACTCTTTTGGGTGACGTTACAGTTTTCATACAAAATGCACATATTTCATACCCAAACTTGCACACACCCAAACTCGCACCGACCCCAAATCCTATAGTGGGCCAAGCAGGGGGTTTGCAGGGGGGCTGCATACCCCCATACCAATCTAAACTGTTGGAGACAACGGGAACTAAAGTCGCCCCATATTTTCAGCTTTATTTATCTCCTGTAATATAAAAATTGAAGATGGGAATTAACTTCACACAATCTTCAGATGAAATAAGTTCTCACCTTTAGTGAGAATTAATTTTACATAAAAAAAGTGAAAATAGTTTCCACTAGTTGTGAAGTAAGTTCCTATGTGAAGTTAGTTCCCGTGAAGTTAGTTCCCTTGCACTGATACAGGAAGTGGTGTTGTTTGGATAAGTGTAGCATGATATCGTCGTAGTATGGCCCTGCTATAGAAAACATGATCGCCTAATGACTTTCTAAAAATTATTGTCATTTTGTATGAAGAGATTGAATGATTATTATTATTATTTTTATTCTCGAGTTGCTATACTTCTCAACTTCTTTGTTTGAAGTTGGAAATTACCTATCCCGGGCTATGCCATGGGATTAGGCTCTGTTGAATATGTAGTGAGTTAGGTATTGTTATTATATATTTTGTAGGAAACGTCGAACTAAATTACACGTACTTAGTATGACGGCCTATTGCATCTTTTCCAATTCCGAACTAAGATTTTCATTCTCCATCTGAGAAACAAGAATCTTTGAAATTTAGCCAGTTGCCGAATAATCCTAACGCACTCTGCTCCATACTTCGCTTTCATCTCATTTGCCAATTCAGTGTATTTGCTGATTTTTGTGCTATACGTAGCCTTTAGATTGTGGCTCAGTGGGATGGCAACGTCATAGATGGTGATCTTATTGATTTTTTTATCAAACAGAACTAAGTCAGGTTTGTTTGCATTAATCGCTTGATCTGTTGTTATTGATCTGTCCCAATACAACTTGTAATCACTATTTTCCAGGACTACAGGAGGACTATACTTGTAGTAGGGTTCATAAACTACTGCGAGGTTTATCTCTTTCGCTAACCTTAAATGAAGAATTTTAGCCACCTGGTTATGTCTTGCCGTATAGTCGGCTGCAGGTAAGACGGAACACCCCCTTATGATTATGGTCTATTTTTTCGGAGGAATTTCGACATCGACGATAAAGATCGTTCACCATTTCTTCTCCAAGTATTACCCTCCTATAGTTTTTGGTCGCAACTACTCTATCCTGGATTGAAACAATAAATCCCTCCGTTTCTTTGAACAACTGTCCTCGTCTCAACCATAAACTGGAATACTCTACTTGTTAATTGTTCCAATAGGTTGCGGTGTGTGCCATGAAGACTTTTGTTTCTCCATGCTTCTATAACAGATGCCTCAGTTTGTACGTTTGGTGGAGTTTCGAAGATTTGCGAGCGAAGGTTCAGAGGCGTATAGTGTCTATCTGCCAGACATACCGTACGTATAAAAGGCGAAAATTGAAATTTTGTCTCGAAGTAGGACCTATTTGTTTATAATGAAGCAATGCGACATCGCTAAGTTCTCTGCCTCCTTCAGATCGGGGCAGAACAACTCTTTCGACTGCACTTTTAGGATGGTGGTATCGAAATTTTGTGAGATAAGTTCGGATCGACCTCATTATGTTATTTGATTCCGTGTCGGACCATTTTACCACTCCAAAAGAGTAAGTAAGTATTGGGATGGCCCAGGTATTGATGGCCTTGAAAATATTTCCAGCATTAAATTTGGATTGAAGCACAATTTTCAGCCATTGGTTAAATTGTTTGAATAGTGCCTGCTTAATTGCTGAATCACAGATTCCTTTCAACTGAATAAGTCCAAGATACTTTTAAGTTTCAATTACTAGATGACCTTTACACCATGTTGACAACGTGAAAATATAAAATTTGTTGAATTTCAGATGTTGTTTAGTATTTATGGACTCACTATTTATGTTTTCTTAAAGTGAAACAGAAAATTCCAACAACAAAATCTCGATCCTCCTAGGTACCTACTATTTAAATTTAATTTGACAATTAGGTATAATATTTAAAATATCATAATTTTTTCCACCATTTTCTACATCATAATGTGATTTTGATTAAATATACGAAATACGACACATTTTAATACTTTTATATGATTGGAAACACAACACAAGTTCCATTCAATCAAAAATTGTGCAGATAGGCGGCACCACAAACATTTCTAAAATGCCTGATGGCATTCCGAAAATGCCAAAAAGGTTCACATGAGCGGAAATATTTAATTAATCTTTTATTTTTGAAAAATGTATACCTACTTATTTAAACCACAAACTCTGGAATAGTTGGTTGTTTTATGGTGATGTATTTGTTTCGTGAATGCTGGAAATCGAGATTTATGGATGCTGCCATGAAAAACAGGTGAGTAGCTTTTAGAAGTATAAATAAATCCAGACTCGCCCTATAACCCATGTAAGGAAAGAATAGTTAACACTGTGGTGGATACGCATTTGATGCTGAGCACCTATCAAGTTTCAAACAACTGCTGATCTTGTTGAATATCGTCGTACATGTTTGTCAGGCCACTTAGAGACGTATACTAACTGGACTCCTCCAATGCGCTCGATCTTGAAGAAGGCCCAAGAATATAGGTAATACCGATACTAAGGATTTTTTTGTACTGTAATGCATCTTATTATATAGTGTTAATGTATATATACCTACTTAATCAAAATAAATAAAACAATGAATTGGTCACATGAAACTCTGAAACATACAGCAATTAAATGGCAGATAGACTGGCTTAAAAAGATTTACGACGCAAGAGCCAATTGGTATTCTCAGTTTTGATGCCACTGGAACTGAAAAACAAAAGAATACACCATAAACTCCAGGACGGGGATGCAGCACAGGACTAAGTTATTTGAAAGCTCCTCCCTAGCTTTTTAAGAAATGCTTGACACACGGCTTAAAGAAGTAATTAAGAAGAATTTTATCCCGATTTAAGAAGATTTCAAAAATCTATTTAAGTTTTTAATTATTTCTATCGGACTGCCCACTTTTATCTACTTAACATAAACTTACATCCGTTGTGAAGAAGAAAGCGAGTATAGTCCAGTCAGTATGGAGAAAAAATGGGCTATCTAAATATTTTTGGGAATGAGCTGAATTCTCAATTTAATTGCTTAGAGGATCATAAGAAAAGCTAAAAAAATCCGTATCCCGAACCCCCTGCACCCGATTCGAAAGGAAAATGCATTTTTTCTAAAAAAAAACTTAATATAAAAAAAATTTTAAAAACAACGAAAAGTTGGTATTTACAGTAGTGATATATAGGTTTGAAAGCTAAAGACTTATGCTTATAATTAACTTGAATGCACGATGCAATTAAATGCTGGCAAACTGCTACACAGGTTCTATGACAAAATAGTGTTCCAATATTTTATTTTCGACTTCTATAATTGTAGATACTAAAAGACAAGTTATGCATTCGTACAAAAAAGCTTAAGTCAGGGAGCGGGTCAAAATTCTGGTTTCAAAATGCTGCTTTTTAAAAGTCTGCTTTTTTTTTTTTTTTTAAATTCTGTTTTTTTTTCATTCTTGTTGACAAAATTCAGATTTTCAAAATTCTGCTTTTTAAAATTTTAGCTAAAAATTCCGCTTTATTAAAAGTGAGTGAATTAGACAACAACAACAACCTGTCGACACCAGCACTATTTTTGACAGGAGTTATAGCTATATATTTCATGGCCGCCAACGCCTAATTCACCCACTTCTCAATGTAAATTGAATTATGGAGCGCAGGCTTCGCAGGCTTACTGCAGCATGTAATCATATACAAAACACCTTTCAAATTCTGCTCTTTGTTTTTTATTCAATTCTTTTATTTACAAAACAACAAATTAATTATGGTCAACAAACAATCAAATAGTTATGTACTTTATAAAAAAATTTCTTATTACAAAAAAAGTAAGCTAACATTCATATTATTATTAAAGTAGGAATACGCTCTTATGATCAACATTCTGCAAATAATAAACAAAAGAATAGGTTTGGAAAATGTTAAAAAGCGCGGCGGGTCAAAACTCTGGTTTCAAAATTCTGTTTTTCAAAATTATGCTTCTTTTCCATTCTGTTTTTCAAAATTCTGCTTTTAAAAATTCTGGCTAAAAATTCTTTTTCTTGTTTTTGAAAAAGTAAAAATATTTATGTACCCGAACATTTTCATATTAACTTCTAGACCCTTTAAGTTATTCCGGATACTCTTTTAGTTACTTCATGAATCGATAAAGTTTGAATAATCTATAACAAGCATAAGAAACTAAAAGTGACTCCACACAACGTATAGACTCGACATCCTTAGCCTTACACAACGTATACTTATGTTTCCTCTCCATGAGCACTTCAAAAAGTATTAATTAACCACAGAATCCTGAGACAAATATATAGCATAATTATTGGCTGGGTTCGCATGATGGAAATACTTTAATAACGACAAAGCTTTACGAGGATAATGAGATTCGTTTTTGTGTGGGGTAAACAATTAATTAAATCAATCAATGTCTGAATTCTTTGACCTTGAATCCGGGTTAGACTTTTTATATGAGCTTTAGTTTTGAAGTTTCATACAATATCGAGGCTTTTAACATAATTTATTGTTTGCTCCTTATCCAAGGTCAATATCTATCTATCCTATTATTATACTAAAACGCAAAAAATAGATTCGAAACAAAGTTGTTGTTTTAAACTAACTATACACTTATAATATGCGGTTCTTTAGGACTGGAACGTAAATGTATCCATGCATCTCTTGTGTGATCTAAAATTATACACTCTCAATATTGTTTTAGTCGTACTCATACGACTACTTACTTTATATTAATTAAGTTTTTGGTTTTTGTTTGTTTTCTAAAAAAGGATAAACCTAATTAAGGTATGTATACCGAAATGCACAACTTGGTCGAAAGAACTTGAATTGTTCTACCGTATATTATATGTATAAGATATACTTAAGTTTTGGTCTATTTTTAATTCTTGAACAATATTGGTGTTGGATGTCGCCCAACAATAAAAAGTTATAGAGTTTATTATTAAGTTTTTTTTTAATAAAAATGCATGAATTCGTTGTTGACTCTGTTCATTATTTTGATTAATGATGGCCTGTCTGTAACTTCTATTGCAGATTAACAACAATTGTTTATTAATACACTCAATTTTAAATTCAGCGTGTTAATTTTTAAATTCACAACATTGTTTATCTTATTTGGAACAGAACTCAATAAATTCCAAATTTTATAGCATTGTCCAGCAATGAATAACCACCCACACGGAGTTAAATTATTCAAAAACTGAATGCTGTTTTGTGTCGCTTAGCAGAAAAGACTACTATCGGAACTATTATCGAAGTATCGAAGAAATTGAGCAGATATACATTCAAATGTTTTCATCACTGACTGCCAAGTCTGGACAGGTGATCCTTTAATAAATTTATTATATAGTCTCCTAGGATAGAATAACCCAGAAACCACATTTTCCAATGATTAGAGATAGGACTATTACGAAAACTTTGGTTTCACTCGAACACCGTCCTAATATTTCCAACATTTTTGTTCGCTATTATATTCAAAAGCCCGTTTCTATTTAATGTAGAACTCTTATACTATTGAATGGTTTAGTTTAATTAGTTTAGAATTAGTTTTTAAGAATTAGTTGTACGTAGAGTTAAGTTTTTTGAGCCGCACGATTGTAGAACGCTCTATTTGGATCAATTTTTCCCTTTCATTGCTATGTTCAAGTATTCAAAACATTACGTATATTATTTGTATCTCTTTTTTGACTCTTAATTAGAATTAAATCATATTACGGTTATTCAATACCTGCTTATGAAATACGAATGACATGCGTGTCTTAATGTATTTAATTTCCTAATCAAACAAAAATATTAATAACGAAATCAGAACAAATCCAAATGAATAAAATAATTTGAAGCTTAGTTTCGATAAAGGAGCGAACCTTAAAAATATAAACTTTCCGAATAAACTGTCAGGTCTTGAATTGCTAAACTTAATTTTGCCCCTACATTATTTTGACAAAGGAAAGATATACTTTGTTGATATATGAAAATATTTTAATTCTTCAATGATATCGGCATAAACCTTTTTGATTCTTAAATTCTACTTCGGATTAATTTCCTTGTATAATTGCCAGACAATTAGAGAATTTATATCAAACAGAATAGGAATATTAAATGGATTTGATATTGTAACAATTTGTGAATTCTACAGACTTCTTAAATACAGTCTTAAAATTCATTAGGGGATTAATTTGCTAAAAATACAAAGCTGTATCTTTTGATTCAATGGGCAATAGATTAGGAAGGATTAAAACTTTTTTCAAAAGCACAGATTAAAAAAAATACAAATTTCAAAAATATTGTGACAAAAAATCATTTGACTTTTAACTTAATGTTTCCAAGCAAGTAGATATAACTATATTCCACACATTAAAAAAAAGTATTGCCTTTTAAAATTTAATAAAAATCCTTCTAAGAAAAAAAAAACTCATATAATAATCCCTTCGTCAAGCTTTTCATGAAATAAAAATTTCGCAACCCTCAAACCTTAAATATTTTTTTCTGATACATAGATACTATTTCACTTCACAGAAAACTTCAGCAACATATAAAACATTTATGTCGGTATATACTTTTAACCCTTCAAATATAACCCCATATGCGTTCCCAAATAGAAGGATTCCTCAAGTTCAAGATTTACCAACACGAAATTCGTCAGATTCTATTTTATTTTAATTCAATTTGTTAAGATACAAATCCTATTTTATTCAATTTCTCTTTATACTTTCGATGGTTTTCTCTTTCTGGAAAGTTATCTAAAAAGAGTATCTATAAGTTGGAAAAAGCTCCTAAATACGCCACAAATAAAAAAAAGCTTTCTAGACCCACGCGTAACTTTGCTAAGATGTCAGTTTTTATTGAAAAGTCCTTGCGGTAGGACATTTAGTATCATATAGCTCCTGTTCGTGCGTTTATTGTATCTGTAATTTGATTTATTGAATAAATTTGTAATTCAATATATAAAAAAAAAATCATTCCTGTGGTCGTTTTAATCTTTTGCGAATAAAACAACTACTTTGATGTAAAATGTAAACACGAAAGCTTTTCCATTAAAAACGGGTCCTGCAGCATAGTAACACTTACTTATATATAAAAAAAAATTCAGTATCCTTACTGCGGTATTTAACAACATCATCAAGTCGTCAATCAATTTGTGAATAAAGAAAAATATACAAATATACCCATATACATACATAAATTTTGTTCTTAAATAAAATGGAATGTACAAATGTGTATATTTATTATACAACAAGTGCGGCTTAACTAAATTAATTTTGATGAAATTTTTTTATTACGTAAAAATAATAAAAATTAAAAAAGTATTAAATGTTATTGAAAAGTAACATTTTTGTGAAAATCTTTAATATATTCAATTCACATTCTTATGGATTACGTTTTGGATTAATATATATAACACATCTTTTGTTGCTGATGCTGTTAGGTGAGATATACTATATTTTTTTTTTTTTTCATTAAAAATAATGTATTTTTTTATTTTATAATGATCCCTCAAGGTAGCACAAGTCATGATTATGGGAAAGGTTTCTATTTAATTTTAATACTAGAGTTAATCCTTCTGGGATATTTTGTGTGATCATAACTATGAACAGCAATTCAAGTTGAAGAGGCGTTTTTAGCTCTCGTTCAAAAATTCTATTTGTATTTTGCTTGGAGTCAAGAAGGAAAAAAGTCGTTAAACTTTACGATTTAATTTGTTTGCTTGATTTTTATTACATTTTCTTTATTGAGCTTGAAAATTGGAAATAAAACCAAATTTTATTACCAACACTAAACACGGTACATATTTATTATTATTTTTTTTTGTATCTGAATTGTGCCAAAAAGGAAAATATTTCTTGTTTGGTTATTGAATAACGATGGTCGATTGCAGTGGTTCAGCAAGCGGAAGGGAAACCATTTTTTAATGTTTCTGTTTTTGAAAGATAATCCTTTATACAATCTTAATGCCGCTTGGTATTCTGTTTGTAAAAAGGGAATCCAATAATATCCTAACTTCAATGAACATGTTAACCTTAATTGAAAAAAGAACGAACAAAAATAGTTAAGGTATTCGAAAGGAATGTATCAAGGGATGGTTTGACATGAATTAGTAGAAAATTATTGCGTATCCAAGTTGTTTTTTTCTAATTCTTATGTTGGAAGGTTTTTATATGTGATTAGGATTACAAACGTATTAAAACCTCGCGATGAAAGTAAAGAAATGTTTTTTTTAACCAAATATTTAACTAAATATTTTAACCAAATATTTGTAAAAGAAATAAGAATTTTTCTAAAGACTTATTACTTTAAATGGGATTTATCGAACTTATGGAGATTTGCACTTAAAAATCATATGAATACATTCTTGTGACTAAACACATTGAATTTGAAATTACAAAGGCAAACAACACAATTTTAAATTATTAAATTAACATTTGAATAAATTTTTCTCAAAACGGATGGACCAATTTTAATAATTATTAAACATTGGGAAAAGATGGTAAGAAATTGCGTTTTTCTACATTTCTTTTAGGTCGCTCTTTTTATAGGTATAATACCTCTCAATCTATTCAGGTAAAACTAATAAACTAGACTTGACAAATTAAGCAATAGTTGGATATAAAATCTGATCCTTGGAAAGTGTATTTTCTTTTTTGTATTTGTTTCATATTAGTGTGTTCCTTAATCATTCATGCGATTGTAATATTATCTTGATAAGTTGGTCGTTGGTAGAATAGGTTTAGAGAGTGGTTAGATAAAAATCAGATTTTAAGAAAATGCATTTTTCTGCATCTATATGCTAGGTGATTGGCAATAGATGCCAAATTATGTTAGAGCTAGTAGGTTTTCTAAAGATAAGAAAAAAATCGTATCGCATAGAGTCTATTTCCCACAGTTCAGGCGGGTGAGGCAATTTTCTTAAATACTGAAAATGAATTTCTTATGTTTTTTCGAAAGGGCAATACCACTCAATCGATTCGGTTCAAAATCATAAACTATGTTTGACATATGTATTTGGAAAGGGTTGAAATAAAATCACATATCGTTGGAAAACTCATTTGATAACTTTGCTGGATTGGTTTTGAGAGTGGTTTGATTGCAATCAAATGTTAGCAAATTACATTTTTTTGTAAGTACTTACCCAGATTAAAGAAAGCTTATCATTCGATTTTCACGGTTTTTGGCTTGATGGATTAGTGTTGTCCCAATGAAGGACATGAAGGTTAATTAATCTTCAAGCTTATCGCACAGACCAAAACAACGGTATAATCTTCGATGAGCAAGAAGAAATGCATAATTTTTAATTAGAATTGTGTAGCGTTTCAATACGATTGCACAATTGACTACAGCTCGCATCAAACGTGGTCAATGCACTGAACCTACTATTTAACTGGAATAGTAACGCAATTGAAAATGGAGTTGGTGTTTTTTCCCCAATCCGACAGTTGGAACAGAGAAGACATTCAACACGTCATCGATTTTGGTCACTGTTCATTCGAGATCCAAAATTTGTTTAGGCTTCTACCGGGTTAGCGGCTACGTTGCTACAAAGATGCCAAAGTAGTAGAATGCTGAACAGCACAATTCTGGCAAAAACCCAAAAATAAAGATCAAGCTGTTCAAAACCAATTCGATTTTTGTCCACTGTATTTCATTGATCTATCGCAAATTATAACAAAGCAACAAACTATTTAACTGAATTTTTAAATTCATAGGATTTGCTAATTTAAAAAAAAAAGGTTGGCTAAAATTTAATAGTCAATGAATAAATCAAAACTAATTTAATGTAAGGAACTTATTTGGTAGTGCGGAAACTTACGGTCTTACGGACTTGTTAATGGTGAAAACTGGTATACGCAGTTAAACGTTAAAGAAAATTTTCCGTCCTCTCCAAAAGCACATTGTTAACGAAATGGTAACGGACCAGAAGAACAGCTTTAAATATTTTTTCTTGTCCGATAAGCCATTGTTGGGTTATTTCTTAAAAAGGGGTTTTTAAATATATAGCGTGTAACGCAAACGTCCTACCATCACGCCATTTTGTATGATACTCCTGAAAGACTAGGTAACGAACCATATCCGAATCATAAATTTGGATGGGTGTTACAAGTAATAAAAAATCTCTACAGAATTTATCACATAATATTTCATATATGTACATAAATTAAATCGAACCTCTTAGTATACCTATGTATGTACATAATGTATGTTTATTGTATTGTATTTATTTCAACAGAAACATAAGTATAATAAAACAAAATATTTTTTAAGAAATACTAAGTAAACAAGGTTAACATTTGGATATTTTACAAAATTAATTAAAAATAAAAATAAATAGATTTAAAATACATACATACATAATATGTAGGTGTTCTACAATTCGAACAAATAAAAGAAAGTTTTCATGAAGAAATTTGACAGTCAATAAACAAATTACTTACTTAGATTTTTTCGAATTTGAGTTCGCAAAACAAAATTTAAACGAATTGAAATTGATGTTTAGAACAGTGGGCATTTAAAAACGAAAGAATTTTGTATTCTATTGGAACAGAAAATTCTAGTTTACATTTAATAAATAATTTGATATTTTATTTTGTTTTTATAAAAACACCTATTGTTTATTTTTTATAGTGGTAAAAAAAGTAAACATAAAATAATTGACAACATTTGTAACATTAAAACAGTTTCAAAGTCATGTCATATTAACGTAAGGAGATGAAAAGGACATACTCATTTTCCAAAACAAGAAACGAAAAAACGACAGAAATTTTGTTTTGGCATTTTTACCAAACGAGATTTTCTAGAATTTTTTTTTATCCATATTAGTCTATGGCAAAAATGTAATATTTTATTGGAAAGATTTTAATTTTTTTTTTCTTTGCCAGAGTACGAAGACGTTTTGGCTTTTTTCGAAAAAAAAATTAAAATTAAAATTAGAGATTTTTTTTAGATAACATTTTATATTATTTGTATAAATAAACAATTTGTAACATTATTATTATAAAATAAATAAATGTTATAAAACATTGGGCAATGGCGTTGTCGTCTGCTTGCTTGACACATTTTTTGTACAATTTTTAAAAGTAAAATAATAGAAAATAAGTAAATAAATTCACTACAAAAACATGAGACCCTATGATTGCAAAATATAATTGTATGAAGAACGTTTTTGGCTTAAAAAAAAATGGTGTTAATTCTTCTGAAGCAATTTTACGGTCCGCGTTATTCTGTATGCCTAACGATTAAGAAACAAAAAAATTATCTAAAATGGATCCAACGATTTGTATACTAAATTTTTGTGAAGCGTTTTTAATCAAAAAAAATATTTTTGAGTGGATATTTTTGCAAAAAGGAATATTTTTTTATTAAAAAAAAATATTGATTACTTTTATGTTGACTATTACCGTTTTAGGCCGGGGCCGGTTATAGCGATCAGGAACACGAATAAATCAGGAAAAACTTTTCAAATCTATCATTAAATATGTTCTGATATTACATGAAAAACAAATGCTATACACTTATTTTGTCATAGATAACTCAAAGTAAGAAAATGAAATCCCATCAGGAAAATAATCAAATTAAGTTTTTACAATGAGTATTCGTTTAACTCAAAATTTTTTCTATGCATCTACATATCAGTGTAACATTTTTGATGTGTTTTAAACAGAGCTGTAAAATAATGCATTATTTTGGTATTGCATGACGTGAAGTCCTAATCTTTTAACATATTTTTCTGAATGAATTCCCATTCTTTATACCAATACTTTAACTTACAAAATAGAGTCACAGTTAATTTTGAAGTCTTTACTAAAATAATCGTTTAGGGCAAGTCAAAAGACTTAAAGTAAAAAGAACTCAGTAATTTTTGCTGCTTGAATTCTATGAAGTCTTTTAAAAGTCTTTTGCATTTTTTTGATTGCTTGATTGAATTTTTTTTTTACTGCTTGAAGTCAATTTACTATTATTATTATTATTAAATTCGAGTTCTTAGTACAGTAAATTGACTTCAAGCAGTTGAAACACTTCAAACAATCAAAATACTTCACGCAGTAAGACGATTTCAAGCTGTCAAAAGAATGTAAAAGACTTTTAAAAGACTTCATAGAATTCAAGCAGTTAAATTTTATTAACTGCAATACCGAAATGATTGCATTCTTTTAAAGTTCTGGTTTTAAATCGAATGAAAATATGATAAATTATCGATCTTAAAATTTTTCCTGTTTAGTTTTTCCTTTGAAGATATTTTGAGTGATTCTCCAATTCGCAATAAAAACAGTTTTTTTACATTTTACCCATTGAGTTCACATAGAAGAAATTTGAACAGTTTCAAAAATTCAAACTCACCGAAGTAGATGTCGCTAAATGATTATATCGATTAATTATTATTGCCCTAATTCCTTGTAACGAAAATTACTCAAACCGAACAAAATTCTTCTACATACGTTGTATTTGTTTTTCTTTATTTCTCTTGCCTTTTAATTCATAAATAATTGCTACAAGAGTAATAAAAAAAAAAAACAAGTCGATATAGTAACAACATCCTACGAGCAGTATTTAAAACTTACACATGATTTCTCTATGTGTATAAACTCAATGATTCTACTCATCATCCATTATGCAATATTAATTCACACTTTTGCAATTTAAATTTCAATTACAAAAAGAATTTACATTTTTGCTAATAGAATTCACTTTTTTGCTAATCAAATTAAAGATAAGTAAAGTGGGTTGGGTATAACTCATACACCGCCAAGTCATACGATTCCATCTGGACAAATCCAACTAGTATTTTCGCACCCCATCTCACGAACCAAGTAATCTTCTCGCCAGCACATCAAATTGGACATCTGGACATTTCGCTACATCGAACATTCGCAATAGTATTATTATGTTGTATGTGGGCAGTTACCAACCTAATCAAACAAATTCGTATTATTTGGGTTGTGAGCAATAGGAATTAGTTATGGCGGAAACAGAAAGGGACAGGGAAAAGAAGAATGGTATTTGAGTGATACATTTTGTAATAAAAGGCATACTTCTTTTGTTTTTGTGTTATTTTGCATTGTTTTTGCATGTAGGTTATAATATGAAACTGCAATTCATTTTCAAAGGATTCGGTGTGTGTGGTTTTTTATGGATTAGGTGTTTTGAATGCATTGATGTAGATGTAGATACATTGGCGTGTGTCTATAATAGGTTAAAATGGTGAGGGCAGAAAGGGAAAGATTTTTTGGAATGATTTAACTTTGATTGGTTTGGTTAGGTTGATTGTAAATCATTTCGGTCAACTCCAAAGATGTTTTGTGTTTTTTTTTTTAATGGGGAACAGAAATATATTTAGCATATATGTCCGTTGTAAGTAAGTATAGGAACTAAGTTCCTTGATTGGTTGATGAGAGGGGGATTTGTAAATGGCGTACAGTTAAAAGTGAATATCGTAGTTTGGAGTGTGACTTTATTAGGTAAATAGTTTTTAATGGAATGATATACTGGTGATTGTGTAGTAGGTAGGTATACGTTCCTATTAGGCATAGAATAATTAATATTATAAGGTTAATAGAAGAGGCGGGAAAAATTCATCCGAATATTTTATTTCGATTGGTTTGGTTTTGTTGATTGTAATTTTTGCTGTCAACTCGGAAGACATTATGTCATCTGTTTGTTTTATGGTTGAGAGAATGAGATGGGCCTTAATGGTAGGTACCTTTGTAATTGTAGCTAATTTTCAATTTTAATTGGATTCTTTCAATGTGGTAGGTAGGTATAAAGATTTTTTTCATAGTTTCGTGATGAGTGGGGCATTCTATATCTACTAGATTGGCGTTCTATATATGTATGTACCTTTATACCTACTACAGTAATTGGTACTCTTTTTGTATGGATTTGTTTGGAGTGTGTAGATTTTTATTTTTACGTGTTATTAATGCATAGCGATTGTTTAGGTACCTAATAGGTTAATGATGAAAGGGGGAGGCGGATAAAATATGGGTGAAGATTAAATTCTGTTGGTTTGTTTTGGTTGATTGGCAGATAGGTACCTACCTACCTATATAGATATCTACATACTTACATATAGTTTGCTGCTGTGTAGTAAATACCTGTTCTCGTTTAAGTTAATAGATTCTTTCGTTTTGTAGGTTTAGGTAGATAGGTATAAGGACAAAGTTTCTTATTTGGTTGATGAGACTATAAGAGATTGAGAGGAAGGAATACAAAAATTGCTGCAATATTTCGAATGATTTAAATAAAGCCCTGGTAGATGGTAAACATCGAAGAGGTAGGTAGGTAGGTACCCATCTGGTAAACAACAAATGGAAAGGGTTGATAGGTATATTTTTACTTGCAACACCTATACGCTCGTATCTTTTTTTGGACGAAAAACAGTACTTTTTCCTCAAAAATTGAAAATAGCAGTACGTCGATAAAAAAAACAGTATTTTCCGCAGTACCTAATTTTTTTTTAATTTTTAATTACTTTATTTCCTTAAAACATGAAATTTATTGCGTTCATTAATTCCTTTGAGTTTTAGATGCCAATGACGAACCTCTGAATGTTTGCATTACTTTTAATGAGTGTATAATCAGGGAACTTCATCTCATATATAAAAGTGGTATAAATTTCACCAAGAAATTTTTCATTGAGGAGCAAATTTCCTACTTGGAGATTAACAATGTAAAGATGGAAATATCCCACTGTCATTCACGTTTGCTTACAAGCTCAAAAAACTGCTGATTTGAAGTTCTGTAGGTATATCTCAAAATAAAAGCAGTATTTTTGAAAAAAATATTTTACGCAGTTTTTGAGAGCAAAAAACAGTACTATACTGCGAAAAACAGTACAGATACGAGCGTTACCTATGTAGCTAGGTAGGAACATAGGTAGGTATACTTAGGTTATACCATTGAGTTTATACACATAGAGAAATCATCTTTTTAAAAGTAAGTTTCAAATTTTCGTTACTATTGACTTGTTTTGTTTTTTATTCTTGTAGCAATTATACTTGAGTTAAAAGGCAAGAGAAATAAACAAAAACAAATACAAATGTATGCAGAAGAATTTTGTTCGTCTCCGGTTAAGTGTTTTCCGTTACAGCGAATTAAAGCAATAATAATTACTATGCTCATTAAGCGACATCTACTTAGGTATATACCTAGGTACTTCTGTGAGTTTGAAACCATCTTGATTCCTCTATGTGTAAGTATAGTTTAACTCAAAGGTCCTTGTTGTAATTGTAAGGAATTGGAAATTTGTAAATACGATAGCATTTGCTAGAGTTGAAATCGCTTTGATATTGATAGTTTTGTTAGACACCTAGTTTAGATAGACACCTAGATACAAGCTTTATTTGGGTTAAAAAATAATGCATGTCTATATATTCCTTGTTGTCATTGTAAGGTATTGGAAATTTGTAAACGTGATAGCTTTTGTTAGAATTGAAATCTCTTCGATACCTAGGTAGATATATAGATAGTTTTGGAGATAAGTTTTGATAAATTTTGGGTATGGGTTAGTTTTTAATTTTGAAAATTTTTCGATAAAATAATGCTCCTAATGTTAAAAATGGCATGGGTATTCTACCAACCACATATTTTCATTGTCGTCGAATGATGTTTTTTAGCAAGGTATACTTATACCTAAGTAGGTACATTACATAAAAGTACATAGGAATATGACTTAAATATTTCTCATAATATTTTTCATAAACTCATATTTAGTAAAGAAAATGATTTGCATGCAGTGATTTTGTTTTGAATCTTTATAAGGTATGAATTCATAACTTTCAATAAATTCCATACGGTTTTTACGTATTATTTTGTTTGCACTTTGAACCCTCAGGTAACTTGCCACGAGAGTAATTTTTTTTTTTTTTTTATTTTCTTTTCTCAGGCCACCTCTTCCTCCTATGGCCTTGAATTTATTTTTGAAGATAATTGGACCTAATATCTAACTGTGGTCCAAATTTTAACTGTATTAGACCAACCGTTCCTGATTTATTCAAAGAGGGGAGGTGTTTTTTTCATTTTCTTTTCTCAAGCCCCCCGTGTCTCCTATGACCTTGAATTTATTTTTGTAGATTTCTTGAGCCCATTTCTAACTGTGAGTCAAATTTCAACTCAGTTGGGCCTATCGTTGCTTAGTTATAAGAAATTACAACTTTTTAATATACATGCTTTTATTACTATTCCATAGTCATTATCTTGCCAGCGTTGAATGAATTAATGAGTTAATTAATATATTATATTAATATATCAATATAAACTTACCAAAAAAATTATTCTAAAAGCGTTTGAGCGGTTTTGAAATTATTCGATATTTACTTAATAATTTTTATAAAATGGTTGTTTAAAAATTTTAAGTACGCCAATTTTAAATGCTAAATGAAGGCATTTGTTGAACAAACAATAAATAATAAATAAATAAATAATAATATACTTATCAAGTCATCTATACAAGACTAGTTTTAAAAATGATAATATGGTGTATAAGACGTAAATAAGACGTGAACGAATGATGACAAAGCCATATCCGGAAAGTGGCTGCCCTTGCTTATTACAAGGAAAAACACCATAGGTAATAGATATCGTTTGCCCCCCCAAGAAAATAAACCTAGATACCCCACTAACCCAAAGATAAAAATATTTTGAGAACTGAGAACCTGCCTTTGCGGAAATCAAAAGACTTTTTGATTTCCTTCAAGAATTTTGTATTTTCTTCCATATTTTAAATAAAATTCTGATTAAAAAAATAAATTTAATTTAATGTATTTTATTTGTTTTAGTAATTTATTTTTGCAGTTCGTACCTATGTAAATTCAAGTTCTCAAAATGAAGGTTAGGTTTGCAATAAATAAAAATAAGAATATGCATGAAAATAGGTAAAATTCATTATCATCATGATGATAAGTGTATTTTCTGTCCAGTTCCTTAGTTCAAATATACCTACCTACTATTCATCTTCATTCGACGCCATTTAAAAGTAGGTACCTACCTACCTACCTACTTATACATCATATAGATAGGTACCTACGTTTAAATACACTAGTCAAAAGTGCCATTTTTAACATTTGAAGCATTATTTTATCGAAAAATGCTAAAAATTTTAAATTAACCCAACCAAACCTATCTATACCCAAAATTTATCAATAGATATATCTACCTAGCAAAACTATCAATATCAAAGCGATTTCAACTCTAGCAAAAGCTATCGTATTTACAAATTTCCAATTCCTTACAACGACAACAAGCAAGATATACCTAAACATGTATCATTTTGTTAACCCAAATAAAGCTTATTAGGTACCTACCTACCTATCTACTTAGATACCTTCATTAAAAAAAAACTTATTTCAAACCACTAAATGACGAAGAAAACACTATTAAAATATGACAGATAACTGCATTTTCTGTCTAGTTACCTACCTACATATATACCTACCTGGTATCTAATTAATAAGAATAACTATATGTAGATATCTAGGTAGGTACCTACCTTACCTACATGTTGCAAATACAAAATTTATTTATTATCCAATAGATAGGAACCTACATTCCTCTTCCATTCATACCACCGCTTTTTAAACTATTCAAAATATAGGTAAGTACTTGCCGATATTCTCTTTTAACTGTATTTACTCCATTTTCAAATCCCTTCTTACATACAAATAAAGAAACTAAGTTCCTATACTTACTTAATCGGGAAACTTAAACTAGAATATTAACTACAGCTATAACTCTGTGTCTGCCTAATTTCATGCTAAATACCTATATTTTTGTCATCCATCAACAAACACAAAACACCTTTGAAGTTGACAGAAATGATTTGCAATCAACCAAACGAAACCAATCAAATTTAAATCTTCTCAAAAATCTTTCTCGCTCTCCCCCTAACTCTTTATATTATTGTACACACTCACCACTGTGTATCAGTGAATTCAAAACACCTAAGCCAATAAAATAAATGCAAGTCTCTGACAACAACAATATTCCAATACGAAGAACCAGATATCCTTCATGTTATATAGGTGTAACAACCGCCCTTGTTTGACTAGGTTGGCTAAAAGCCACACGCAGTTCGATGCAACGAAATGTCCAGTAGTCCAAAATATGGGCTTACTTTCAGATGACATGTGAAGTTGATGGGGTGGATTTGTCCAGATGGCGTGTTATGACATGGCTTTGTACAAGTTGGCTTGACGCCAAGTAAAGTAGAAATACTTAAAAATAAAATCAAAAAATATTAATTTCGTCAGAAAATTGCTTTGACTCTTTCGTAGCTTTAGGGCCAGTTGTAAAATCGTGGTTCAACGTGGTTCAAATTTTTAAAACACCAATTTCCATAGCTAATCTGTCCAAATCGGTGGGTTTAAAACTTGAACCACTATTGTACAACTGGCCCTTAATTTTTTGAGACTATATCTTTTAAGTGATAAGTTGTAATTTTATCGGAAGATTTTACAACTTAGACACTAAAAACCATTCAACCATTCAAAACAAAAAAAAAGTTACAGTTCGTGTGGCTGTCATTCGTGTGAATAACTTTCATATGTTGTCAACTGTGTTAAATTAAGTTTTTTTTTTAAATACAGGTTTCAATTACTTTTAAGATCTAAATCAGACAATATAATCGCAACCGTAATTTGTCTACATTTCCATACAAAAACACTGTCATACCAATAATTAAAAGATGGCCGAAAAGATAAAGTCGTCCGATTCAAATACAGCGACATAAACATCAGTTAATAAAAATTAATTGTTATTTAAATGGAGTTCCTATAGTTCCTGATGATAGCATGGAATGTTTTGGAAAATTTTTAAACGATATCCTTTTCTTGGAAAAAGCACTTAAATATATTTTTATATACCAACTAATTTAATATGAATACCTGCACAAACATTTTTACACCTTACAATTTACAAAGAATAAATAAACATTGGATATTGGTATCCTTGTCTTTATTTTCTTTCTATCAATTATGCATAAAACTTGGATAAAATCACAGTGTGGTCTTGCTATACATATATTGTCATTTTATATGTTTGTAGCCCTTATAGTTGCTGTTGTCGTTATTTTGTTTGTTCGTATAAAGCCATTTAGTGAATAATAAATAACAATGGAATGGATAATAGTCCTATAAATTGTTATTAGCAAGGCATTATTTTGTGTGACATGTTTATTTATTGTTTTAAGATACTCCTTCAAATGTATACCCTTATACAAAGATATAGATACAAAATACATACTATATACATTGTATGTTCGTAATCAGAAAAAAAGTCAAATTTATTAGCAATTAGGTAAAAACCTTCCACAATACATATTATTTTTAGGTATGACCTCTAATTGCATTTTAAGGGAATATCTGATAAAGTATTATGGAGTATCAAATTGTTTATGTATTATTTTAGTCCTTGAACCTGAAATACCATATGTATTATTATTTCATTGAACATCGATTTTGTCTCAGGGCCATTGATACATTCGCGTGCAATGTTTTAACCTTCGTTTCGTTTGTTTGGTGTTTCATCTTTGGTCTAATTCACAAACTAACAACTTCGGACTAACCATTTGAGACACAAAATCATAAATGTTCACATACATTGTGAAATAGTTAGTTAGTTATAGATAGTTTTCTGACAAGCCCGCACCAGCTAGCATACGGGCGAAACGCAATTTTTTTTTAACTATATGCCGCTAATCTGCTTTTGTTTTTATTTTACTCGTAAAGTGTTGTAACAATATAACAATATAAGTTTAAGTGTTAAACTAGTTCTGATTAATTTAAAACCATGTGAATGACGTAAACGTAAAGATAACAATTTTATATGATTTGAAATAACAAATTTTAAAACAGTAACTGACACAAATTATGAATGGTTTAAAAGACACATCATGCATTCGCAATCGTGAAATTCTGGTTTTTGCTGACGATATGAAGATTTTTAAATCTATATGCTCAAGCGGTGATCGTGTGAATCTGCAAGCCGATATTGATAGCTTTTGTACTTGGTGCAGCAAGAATGGATTAAACCTTAACCAAGCGAAATGTCAAACTATGACTTTTTCAAAGAAACGAGTACCAATCATATTTGACTATAATATTTCACAACATACATTTTGCAGTGTTGTTAGTTTTAAAGATCTTGGAATCGTCTTCAATCCAAGTCTAGATTTCACAGAGCACATCAACTCTCTTGTTAAAAAGGCTAACTCAATGTTAGGATTTGTAAAAAGATTGTCCAAAGAGTTTCAAGACCCTTATGTTACCCTATCTTTATACAATTGTTTTTTTCGTCCGCATCTGGAATACGCATATCGCAGGTATGGACTCCGTTCTATGATGTTCATAGATCTAGGATAGAGGCAGTTCAGCATAATGTTGTTCGTTTTGCCTTAAAAGGTCTTCCCTGGACAGATCCTTATAACCTTCCACCTTATGAACACCGAATTCAGCTTCTACACATTCAGTCCACCAACTTCTTTCGGGCGCATTAGAGGCACCTGATCTCCTTACTTGTGTAGGACTCAATTATCGTGGGGTGCTCACCATCTGCGTAGCCTTGAGCTCCTACATTGTCCACGCCATCGGAGTTATTACGGTATGAATGAGCCGCTTACCCGCATGTGCAGGCTTTTCAATTTAAATTCTAAAATGACTGATTTTAATGACAATAAAATAAATCTTAAGAACGTACTTAAAACCAGTGCTCCACGCTTTTAGTTCATGTTGTTGGCAGATCTTTTTTCATAAGCTGAAGCTTGATCTAAGCTCCTTATGAACAGGATCTGATAGTGTATAAAAAAAAAGACTGTTTAGAAGCTATTGTGATGAGTCACAGCATGGTTGTAGAATTCGCATAAATTGAACAATTGAAATCTAGGAATTTTATCACAGTTATATTTTTAGGCATTTAGGTTCTAAAGTTGAAGTGGAATTTGAAACCAAGTGGCCATGTTATAGCTATGTCATTGAAACTATCATCATTGGAAGTTTCTATTTCAATATTAAAGCAAATTATTCAACAATGTTAATATCAATTGATATTAAAATGAAAGTAATGAGTTATGGAATTTTTCTATCAAAACAATAACGCAATTTGGGCTAAGTTCACGAAATATTAACACTTTTGTTTTTTCAATGATAATTAAAATTTCAATGATCATTAAAATCACAAAATTGATATTATTACGTGAATTAAGATCAAATTGAGTTATTGTTTTAATAGAAATAATTCTATAATTCATTAATTTGTTACATTTTAATACCACATAACACCAACAATGATGGATAATTTGCATTGAAATTGAATTCAATGATGAGTTTCAATGATAGCTATGCTATCATTGGAAATGGTTCACATCTGACCAGAATATTTGATTTTGTGTTTTTTCTATATGTGCAGGCGTATATGTATTGGGCTGTAATTTATAGAGAATTCAATTCTCTACATTTTTTACGTAATATTTTTTTTTTTTTTTTGTAAAATAATTATTTGTTGTTGATAATAAGCAAATAAGCTGGACCATATTATTCACTTGTTAAATCCAGATCTTAGACAAGTTTATTATTATTCTCTCACAGGAAATAAAACATATGTGCTGAACTTAGTTTTGCTCAACAAGTTAAGAATTATTTTAGAGCAAACTGCCTGTTACTAGAGCAGATCTGTGCTCGTAAGTAGCTTACTTGTAGAAAGAAAAAGAAGTAAACTATGTGCTTTTTAGACAAAAATATTCAAAAACAACTGTTAAACCAACAATGCTAAGTCATTATTTTTTTAAAGCAAAAAACCTCTTCTATAGTTTTTAAATAAAGTTGTTAAAAAGAAAAATATAAATTTTGTTCTTAAAATGTATTGTTCTTCATAATTTTAAGTCAAAATGGAAAACCGGATGCTTTAAGTCTTGTATGTTTTGCAAAAATTAAATTGTTTGGTAACTTTATCCGGTTTTTCCTCTTTAACTTTTTTTTCCTTACATTTTCAAATTTCAAAAATAAAATGAAAAATTACCTTTTTGAAGCGCCATATCTCTGTAATGAATTAAAACTACTGAAAAATATCGTAGCAATAGTCTTACCAGTATTGCTTTGTGTAGGCTGTCACTCTTTTTCATAACTCTAATTAAATTATCTGAATGACCTTTCAGATTCTGAATATAAATGGGAACCACACCAAAATTTCTAACTTGTAAAAAAAAAAATTGGAAAATGTTAAAAAGAGCGGGTTTTTAAAATTTTGCAAACCTTTTTTTGTATTTATGATAAGCAGAATTTTGGAAATCAGAATTGCGACAAAACAATTTTGACCCCAGAAAAATTTCGACCCCAACCCGTACCTATTTTAGCCGAGTTACTTCAAATTAGATAGGTAAGGTTTTTAGGGTAATAACGCTGATATTTTTTTTTGTAGGTCATTTTAAGTCTTAACAGAACGGTACCTGCCATATAACAGTTATCAAAAACCTTTTTTTTCTCGAAACGATGATGATTTCAACAAAATTCCACATGTGTAATAAGATGTAAAAGGTCTACCATGAAAGGTCATTGAAACCCAAACTTTCAAGGAAATTTGTTTGTAACTCCCAGAAAAAGGTATTTTTGAATGTTCACTATTTAAATATCTCGATAAAGGCTGATGTGATTTAAATGAAATTCAATACTGAAATTGTTGTAGCTATTTCATATAATGTGGCTTAAAATTTTTTGTCAAAAATGTTGTTGTTAAGTTTTAAAAAACTGTTTTTCTGAATTCAATATTTATAAACCTGAAAGCAGATTTTTATTAAATTTTGGTTTAAGGTATATTAAGAAAAATTTCGACCACAACTCGTACCTATTTTAGCCGAGTTACTTCAAATTCAATAGGTAAGGTTTTTAGGGTAATAACGCTGGGAATTTTTTTTGTAGGTCATTTTAAGTCTTAACAGAACGGTACCTGCCATATGACAGTTATCGAAAACCTTATTTTTCTCGAAATGATGGTGATTTCAACAAAATTACACATGTGTAATAAGATGTTAAAGGTCTACCATTAAAGGTCATATTGAAACCCAAACTTTCAAGGAAATTTGTTTGTAACTCCCAGATAAAGGTATTTTTAAATGTTCACTATTTAAATATCTCGATAAAGGCTGATGTGATTTAAATGAAATTCAATACTGAAATTGTTGTAGCTATTTCATATAATGTGGCTTAAAATTTTTTGTCAAAAATGTTTTTGTTAAGTTTTAAAAAACTGTTTTTCTGAATTCAATATTTATAAATCTGAAGGCAGATTTTTATTAAATTTTGGTTTAAGGTATATTAAGTAAAAAAATTAGCATAATCACTTTTTTTTTAAAGATTTTCGAAAAAATATTTCAAAAAATCGATTTTTTCGAAATTTTCTATACGTAACCACTTTTTTTTTCATAAACTAATATTTAATAAATAAAATTTGTTGCATACTTTGATTTCATTTTGAATCTTTGTGAGACATAGATTTAGAATTTTTAATAAAATTTCAAAAGATTTTTTCATATATTCCGTTTGTAACTTAAATCCTCAGGTCATAAGTGTGATTTTGTGCGACCCGTGAGTCGTGCCCGTTATTTCATTTATTGCATGCTTAATACATATAAAAAGTTTTCAAGAAGATAATTTTTGTTACCAAAAAACTAAATTTACCGAAATTCCTTCGAACTTTTTACTTTTTTTCTTTCAAGAGTTAAATGTTTTCGTCAATATAATATAAAAACACAGTACCTATAAGTATATACTGAAATAGGTTTTTCTCCATTTTCATAAATTCAACTTCTTTATTCGTTATCATAATTTAAATAGCAGAAAAACACGGTACATATTATAGAAACAATCTCCATTCTAAAGCATATTCAACGTGAAAATCTATCTGTGGCTTTATATCTTTAAATCCTATTTATATTTATGAATGCAAATGCAGATAACAGGTATTTTGTTTAGTGGTTGTATAAATCGTTTTTATTTTTGTATTTTTTTTTCCTTGAAACACATTAAATCATTTTTTGTTTAGAAGACTAAGCTTTATCTTGCTTACCTTTTTCGTTGGAAATTAAATAATGTTGCAAGGATGTTAAACTTACAGTGCTGTTGGGAAAGAAAGTAAACAAGAGCGAGATTTAATCGAAAATCAATTTTTCTTTAAATTTAGAATTTTTTTTTCTATAAAAGTAAATAGCGAGATTGTTGTGGAAATAATGTTATATATGCGTACTTAATGATTTGCGGAAGGCATATCTTAAAAAAATATCGAACGCCAGCCCGGAGGCTGGCCCAACGGTTCGTACTTATTAAATAAAACGAGATAGATTAAATGATACAAGTTTATTAATTTCAACTTTACTCTATTGCGGTCACCAAAAGACTAACTGCCTAACCCACCTATTCGTAGTTAGCTGCCTGGCCCATCAAACTGCTGACCAGGCTATTTCCCATATCGTTGGTCTTCGTATATCGAATATCCGTTCATGCATATGCAGTCGATGCAGTTATGCGTTCACCTATTCATAGTTAGCTGCCTGGCCAATCAAACTGCTGACCAGGCTATTTCCCATGCATTCATTTCAGTTCATCGACATTCGAACGGGATCGTCTTTCCGAGGTCAATGTCGCTGGCGTGTGTTAACTTTTCACCCTTCGAAAATCTACGTCCCGTAGATCAGTGCCGTCAGCATTTTAGGTGACCCAAGTGTCCTTCTAATTTTTGGTTGCGGTTTCTTGCGGTAATTCTATTCTTGGGAGATTTAGCTTCCTCCCGATTTTCCGCCATATGACATATGCGAAGGAGATGATTAACAGGAGTATGATGGCGTCTGAAACCGTGGATATCCGTACCTTATTTGTGAGGTTCCCAAGACGTTCTATATTTTGGAGACTGAGGCTATGGACAAACTGCAAATCTACTTTGTGTCCTTCACTTGTGATGTTCGTCATGATCGGTGGTAGAGCTTGTAGAGTAGTAACGCTTGAACTTGTAAATGTCCTGTTCTTAATATGGATGGTTTCATTATTGAATCGCACAATAAAGGTCCCCGACAGGTTTTGGTTTGAGTTTTTTGATAAAAGTTCACCATGAAAGTTTGTCAGGAAGATTGTGTCCTCTCGGATGAGTTCGATGATTTCATTGGTGTTAGTACGGTAAGTACATGCTACATGACCTCCCTTCAGTAGCTTTGATATGCAGTGATCTTCAGGTATTTTTTTAAGGGCTTCTTCCTTGCAGACAGTAGAATTGTTTATAAAAAGACAGCTAGCCAGAATCCCGTAGGTTTCTTCCTGGTTGACTAAGACTTTGCTGAACTCGACATTCACCTGTTTCCCATTCAGGATTGTAGGTCTAACAACGAGCATGTTATAATCGTCCTTTCTCACCTTCGGTATTGACAGCACATACAGGAGCATTGAATTGTTCGCATAGACTGACGGAGTTCCAAATTCGATTGCTTCAATTTCATTTTCATAAGGCAGTGTCTCAAACTCGTTTATCAGCATATTAATCTCATCATGGTTCAGTAAGTTTGTGTTGATAATACCACTTTTTGCCATCTGACAAGCTCTTACGATTTCGTTTACCTCTTCTTTGATAAGTAGGACCTGATGGATGATGTCCTGTTCAAACTTTTGGATATCGGCCACCATTATTTCGTGATTCGAATTGTCGATAACCCAGTTGATTTTTCTTGTCATGTCTTCTATAACGTGTGAGACCTTTTCATTCAGTTTGTACTGTTGGTTATTATTTTCCACAATTTCTTGTTGGCTTTGTAAGATTTTGTTCCAATCTGGCGCATCTGGATTTCCTGCAACCCATTTCAGTGCTGAGCCAATCCATTCAATGGACCTTGGTTTTCGCAGTGGCTTGGCTTTCAGTAGCTGGATGCGATCCGTTATTTGAGTTAGATGAAAGCTTACCAGCTGCTTCCTGTCTAGATCCCTGAAGTTTTTCTTAATGGAGTCAGTCAGCTCATCTAGTTGACGCTCGAATTGACCCAGGTCGATGACATGGATGAGGTTAAAGTTGCCGTTGATTATCCAGGCTTTACTCTCTTTAATCGAAACAAGTGGTGATGTGTATGGAAATAGTTGTAGGCTTTGGACTCTTGTTAGGCAGGTTAAGCAGGTAAGTCTGTAATTTAATCATTCGTATAAAGACATCTTAATTAAAATGTATATTATTAATGTTAATTTGGAGAAAAGATTTTTCTGTTACAAAAGTAAAAAAAGGTTTGGAATACATTTTACATATAGTTATAATTTGTAATGCAAATTACAATGCAAGTGAGAATATTAAGATACATAACAAGAAAGCTCTTTTTTTTATAATAAATTTGTGATTAAAATAATTTATAAAAGCATTTTGAAATACAGTATAGATGTACAATATATTTAAGGATATATTATCCTTTTTTTTCCTTTTTTTTTTTTTTTTTTTTAATGATTTAGGTTTTTAATGTGGGTTTTATGTACCCTTCTGCCAGTTGATGTTGTGACAGTTACTTTATTATTCTTTGCCACTATTTCCTTTCGGAAAAGAGGCTTATTTTTTGCTTTTATGCCTTTAGTGGCTGTATAAATAATTTCGCCTTTTTTATAATTTTTAGGCTGTGTTCTTTTTTTGTTTCTATGGAGAATTGTTTCTCTTTGTTTTTTATGAATTTGACATTTTAGTTGTTTGTTGACTTTGGTGCGGAAATCGATTAGATTTTGATAATTAATTTTCTGACTTCTTTCGAAAAAAATGTCGCTGGGCTTGCGCTTAGTAACAGAATGGATGGTTCTATTATACCTGTCCACTGCTATGCTAATTAATTCTTTCAGTCGAAGGTCTTTATGCTCTTGCTTGAGGCATCGGAAGATTTCTAATATTGTCGAATGAAATCTTTCGACTTGACCATTGACTTCAGATCGGCGCACTGGTGTGTTATATAATTTTATGCCTAACATTTTAATGAAATTGATTATGATAGGGCTGAGAAAACTACTCTCATTGTCTGTGACCAACATTTCAGGTGCTGTAAAGTAATGAAGAATTTTGATGATCTTCTCTCGGAGGTGTAAGACGGATCTGTTCTTGATGTGGAACAGTTTACCAAATTTTGAAAATTTATCAATACAGCTAATGAACTTTTCATTTTGTATTTCGACTATGTCTAAATGAAGAATTTGACAAGGATAAGAAGGAACAGGAGTTGGTTGGAATTCCGGATGAATCGGATGTCTATCATATTTATTGATGTTACAGACATCGCATGTTTTGGTGTACTTTTTTACCAAACTGTTCATCCGTGGGAAATAATATTTCTCCAACAATTGCTCCTTATTCTCACGAGGATTTCTATGAGCTCGTTTGTGTTCACTCATGATCAGTTCGCAAATTCTGTTTTCGTTTCGTACGTCTTCAACTACTCTTTGGGTGATTCTAAGTTTATATCTTGTAAAGTTATCTAAGTAAATTTCCTGTAATAAGGTCAAACAATTTTCGGGTATTTTAATCCCGTTTACAACATTTGGATTTAGTTTTTGTTTTAATAAAGCCGTTAAATTTTCTCTATTTGGGTCCGAAATAGCTATGTAGTAACGGAAGTAACCTGGATGAGGCTCTTCTTGGGCTTCTAGTCCCCGTCCCACTTTGACAATAATCTGATTACGAAAAACATTGATTGGGGCTTCCACGTGTGGGATAAGATCTGTACCATCTTGATCGGCACTATGAACAGTGGAACTTGACGATCGAGCTTCTTCAGCTGTTTCAGTAGTATTATCGTTCACGGGCTCATCTGCATCAACAGTGGCAGCATCACTACTACAGTTCTCTATTGCAGTTTCGGTTGATTCGTTATCAGTTAAAATCTCACTTGGTGCCGTCTCAGTGCGTTCTGAGTCGGTCAAGTGATTGACTTCAGTTTTTAACCTTGACAGAGCATCTGCGACTACATTTGATTTTCCAGGTTTGTAGATAAGTTCGCAGTTGTACTCCTCTATACGAGCCTTCCAGCGTTTCAACTTAGCATTGTGGTTTTTGTTTCCCAATGAAAAAGTTAATGGCTGATGGTCTGTATATATACGAATCTTTCTTGCACCATAGAGATATGAGCGAAAATTGTCAAGTGCCCACACGATCGCCAACATTTCTTTTTCATTTGTGGCATATGCCTCTTCAGTTTTACTAAGGGATTTTGAGATGTAGGCTATTGGGCGATCCTTCCCCCATTCGCCTTGAGAAAGGAAAGCACCTATAGCAAAGTTGGATGCATCTGTTGTAAGGTTAAATGTTTTTTCAAAGTCCGGAAAGGCAAGCACCTCAGATGATGTCAACAAAATGTTTAAATCTTTAAAGGCTTGTAACGCTTCGTTGTTCAGATTTATCGAGATACGCTTAGATTCGTTAGCCCTAACCTGGGCATGTTCTCCTCTAGTCAAAATGGTCAAAGGCTTCGCCACTTTTGCGTAATCGCGTATGAATTTTCTATAATAGGACGTAAGTCCCAGGAAGCTTTTTAAGTCTTTAAGAGTCTCAGGAGGTGAGATGGCTTGTATGGCCGATACTTTGCTTGGGTCGGGCTGTATGCCGTGAGGAGTAATTACATAGCCGAGAAATTCTACTTGAGTTTTCATGAATTGTGTTTTTTCCAGATTTACCTTCAGATTTACTGTCCGGAGTCGTTCAAATATAGTGTCAATATTCTTGAGGTGTTCCTCCTCATTTTGCCAAAAACAATTATGTCGTCAATGTAGACATAACAGATTTTTCCGATAAATTCTTTAAGGACGTCATCGATCATCCTTTGGAAGATCGCTGGGGCGTTTCTAAGTCCAAATGGCAATCTTAGGAATTCATACTTGCCATTCATGGTTGAAAATGCCGTTTTGGCTATATCGGTAGGTTTCATCGGGATTTGATGAAAGCCGGAAGTAAGATAAAGAGTTGTGAAGTACATGGCTTTGCCAAGGCTTGCCAATGTTGAATTGATGTCGGGAATCGGATAGGTATCTGCAATCGTGATGCCGTTAAGGCGTTTATAGTCTATGACAACCCGATATTGCTTTTCGCCGGATGGCTTAGGCTTTTTCGGTACAACCCATATAGGAGAGTTGTACGGGCTCTTAGAAGGACGAATTGTTCCTTCCTCAAGTAAGCTTTTTATCTCCTTTTCAACGACTTCTCTCATACACGCAGGGTATGGGTAACTTTTAGCGTACACGGGTTCGTCTGTACTAGTTCTTATTTCTGCTTTAACGTTTGTTCTGATTACCTCTTTTGTGTCGATTGGTCCAAAAATTGGTTTGTATTTACTAACCATTTCTCGAATTTTTGTTCTGAGACTTTCGGAAAGAGTTTCATCGAGAACAGGATTTATCTGAGCAGAAACTCTAGCCTTCAGAGGAATAATAATACCGGGTTTAAGAGAGAGAGTGTTTTCTTTACGGTCAATTACCGCTTCCAACTCCTTTAATGAGTCATCACCGATAATTCCGTCGAACGACACCAAACCGGGAAGGACGTAAAATGTTAAAATTGTATTATTGCCTATTTTTTCGAAAAACTTACCAGAAATTTTTTCGTTAACTTTAATATTTCCAGCAGCACAACGCACGGAAAATGGTTTCGCTAATTTTGTGGTGTTTTGGTCTATTGATTTTTTTATGAAATTTTTATTGGCACCAGTATCAATGAGGAATTTTAATCTGGAGCCCCCTTGAGTTATGTACTCTATATATGGAACGCTGGAGAGGCGCCCGTCATAAAATTTATGGTATCCTCAACAGCTTCCTCGACATTTTCTGAGGCTGTTTGCTGATATTCATCAGCGTAACATCGGATTCATACGCCACATCAGAATTTTCTGAGGATGGCTGATGCTGATATTCATCAGCGTAGCTCTCGGGCTGATATACCATTTCGGTGTGGTATAATCTTTGCTGCTTATTGTTATATTTATTGTGGCGATAGCCTTCCGATCTGGCACCCCTTTTGAATGGGTTACCATAACGAGGACGGTTGATGTAGTCAACCTGCCGCGTTTGCACAGAACCCAGCTCCATTTTTTCATGGGGCTTGGGAGCAGTCGGCCTTGGTGGAGGATTATCGTTTCTATAATTTTGGGAAGACCCAGGATGAATAAACTTTCTTGGCGGCACATTGGGCTTGAAATTGTTTGATCTGAAAGACTGATTTACTGGAGCCGTTATTGTGTTAGGAGCGTTGGGGTTGTGTATTGTATTGCTCCTGAAGTTAAGATTTTGAATTTCTAGACAAGCCGTGTAGGCTTCGGGTAAGGTCTTGGGTTTTTGTATGATCAGCATACGAGAAATGTCCCCAGACAACCCACGCACAAAAACATCTAACGCACGATTGCGATAAGTTTCAATCAGTGCGTTCACAGTCTCCTGTGAATAGGTCTCGGTCTTAATCTTATTTATAATAAGAGAAAATTGATGGTTTACGGTTGCGTAAAACTCATCAATCTTTGTCCCCTTCTGGGACAGCTGACCCAATTGGTGCTCAAGGGTCCGTATATCCCTTTTATCCGCATAGTGCAGAGATAAGCATCTTTTGATGGCGTTCCAGTCGTCTTCGAAGATATTATACGAGATCAACGCCGTATCCGCATTCCCACGGATCTTTTGTCTGACATGCTGTAAAATTGCTCTATATA
The DNA here is from genome assembly GCA_951217065.1 of Baccha elongata. Taxonomy (NCBI): domain Eukaryota; kingdom Metazoa; phylum Arthropoda; class Insecta; order Diptera; family Syrphidae; genus Baccha; species Baccha elongata. The sequence goes on along the minus strand of OX578272.1, from coordinate 64,266,447 downwards.
TTGGCTTACCTCTGACGATTTTGAAGTCTTTCAAAATCGACTCCACGTTGTGAATCCATGACACATATTGTGTCGGATTCCCATCGAACACTTGCAGTTCTTTTACATTGTCCGGAAGCTTACTGATTTCCTTGAGTTCCGCCTCATTTTTAGGAGATACTAAAGGAGCTTCAGATGGACTAACACTAAAACCAGATGCACTTTCACTGACACTAGCACTAGCAGAATTTTGTTCGAGCGCCACCAGCCTATTTTCGACTTTTTTAATTTGATCGTATAATTGATTAAATCCGCCGGTCAAATCTTGTATGGATTTTTTTATCTCATCCATTATTTAATTTCTTTTAATTATTATTTTTTTGAACTTATTAACTTTTATAAATTTTTGCGATTTCTTTTTTTGCACAAAATTTCAACAATACAACTTAATAAAGAAAAGATTTATTCTTGATAGTTTTCTTAAACTATTTTTTTCACAATTTCACAAATATTATTTTTTTGAACTTATTAACTTTTATAAATTTTTGCGATTTCTTTTTTTGCACAAAATTTCAACAATACAACTTAATAAAGAAAAGATTTATTCTTGATAGTTTTCTTAAACTATTTTTTTCACAATTTCACAAATATTACAATTATTATTTTCTTTGAATTGCTGCACCAGCATAAAGTTTTTTTTCTTTTTTTAATTAACGTATTTTCAAGTTGCTCACTCACAATTTAAGCATCATTGTTCTTAATTTAAGTATTCTTTTTTGATAGTTCAGTTTTCCAATCGTATCTGCGTATTACAAAAATAATTAATTTCTTTTTTATTTTAATCGCGATGGTTCTCAAACGGAAACCGGCGTGCGTGGGAGGTGTCGTGTTAATCCCGTTTAGTTGCAAGCAACCTACTAATGGCACGATCGACCATCACCGTCGTATCCTTTAGCCTATCAGGATATCCACATGTTCCCATGTGTATGCGGAATTTCGTGACATTGGCCTCAAAATGGTCAACTGTGTTCCCATGTGAACAGCGACTTGCACTCCTTAAGGAGCGTATTGGGCTTGTCAACAATCCTTAGGCGAAAAGGATACCGTTTTGCAGCCGGTCCCTGCTCGGGCGCCACTTAATGATTTGCGGAAGGCATATCTTAAAAAAATATCGAACGCCAGCCCGGAGGCTGGCCCAACGGTTCGTACTTATTAAATAAAACGAGATAGATTAAATGATACAAGTTTATTAATTTCAACTTTACTCTATTGCGGTCACCAAAAGACTAACTGCCTAACCCACCTATTCGTAGTTAGCTGCCTGGCCCATCAAACTGCTGACCAGGCTATTTCCCATATCGTTGGTCTTCGTATATCGAATATCCGTTCATGCATATGCAGTCGATGCAGTTATGCGTTCACCTATTCATAGTTAGCTGCCTGGCCAATCAAACTGCTGACCAGGCTATTTCCCATGCATTCATTTCAGTTCATCGACATTCGAACGGGATCGTCTTTCCGAGGTCAATGTCGCTGGCGTGTGTTAACTGCGTGAAGAGACTTTTTGTCTAGGTATGGTAAATATATTTGCATTTATCCTTACAAAGTCACGATAAGCTTTGCTTTTTTCTCTAAGTAATATAAAACATTCAGCTTTATATTCCATGATTTATGATATATAAAGGACAAAAGCCACAAAAAACTCATTTACGTTCAGTAAAGGTTTTATAGCAACAAAAAGTCAAAAAAAAAAAAAAAAAAGCAACATATTATCTCTCTACCCAGTGACGTTTTAGAAACAAATTTAATTTGAGTCGTTACTCCGTTATATTATTTCGGGTTGACAGAAAATATAGATGTACGAATACATTTGTTTCTGTTTTAATAAATTAAATTATATCTGCTATACAGGGTGTTTCCTGTTATGAATAATGGCACTTGTTTTAAAGACGAAAATCATTTTATAGTTATCCTACAATCACAAATTGAAAGAATACATTCACAATAAAATAATTCATATAAAGATGTATACAAATTGTAATTTTTACACAAGTATATTATGTAAATTATTCTCTCAAAATTGTAGAAATAAATATATACAGCCTTTTACTCTGCTATCCGAAGGAAAAACGAATTGTTCTAAAAGGCATATGCATTATTAGGTACAGAAGACTTTTGAAAATAATAGTGAAAATAAATAGTGAGCAATTGAGTGAAATGTGATTCGAAAGATTCGATCGGATGAGCTTTTGTGAACTTAGTAAGCTCTAGTCGAATCGAAGAGATCTTTCTAATTTTTTTTTTTTTGCAGATTTAGAACAAGGTGCACACGGATGCACATGCACACTTCATGAGGACAAATAATATCTACTTTAAAATATAATCTAACTCTTCATCTTCCTGAAAACCCTTTATGTATAAGACAGTGTAACCTCACTACTATCTAAATATTAAGATCGTACTTTTGTAAATTAACAATATTTTGACTGTCACTTTACTTACTTATGCTAGTCATTGGACTTCCTTAAGTGAATGAATGAATTATAAATGGGGTTATATACACTGCGAACTTAAGATCTTCTGTGCCCTTAATCCATCTATTAACTAAATTAATATATCTTAAGTTCACCTATTAAGTTTTTTGATGAACAGAAGCAACAAAAATACTTATTACGGCATTGATATTGACCGGAATCCAAATATCCCATACCTATAAATATAAACATAATGTGTATTTATCTACATCAGCCCTCTATATCGAATTCCTATCTAGAGTTCCACTTTTAGTTTCAGTTTGATTAACTTCAATATTTCAAAACAAAAACCTCAAAGAGTAGTTTATAACCTTCAACTTTATTTAAGTTTCAACCTTGAACTATTTATAACAAAATTATCTCACTGTGCCTAAAAATGTCACAAAGGAGCTTTCCTTCCTTCGTATAGTAGTGTTATAATAGTTTCTTCTTGTTAAAACCATAAATCAAGGATTTCTCAAGGGAATGATATACTATATATATACATTACAGTATACACCATTCGTTGTACTATACAGTCAAGAGGAGCTCCCTGTTGACTGTTGCGCATTGTTTTGTTAGATGCTTCGCATTTGCATTGTCGTTAACCTCGTTTCCCATTGATTTTTTTTTTATTATTTTTGTTCTCGTTTAGATGGTTTGAATTAATGTTTTGCTTACGTTAACGAGGATTTTCTAAAAGAAAAATTATATATATAAAAAAGTGTTTATTTTTTTCTTCAATAAGTTAATTTTGTATAAACAATATGACAGAGCAATTAAAACTCAGAGAAACAAATGAAGTAATTTGCCTATTTAAATTGGCTACAAAAAATTTGGCCCCAAACGAAAAATTACCCCAAAAATTGCCCTGATTTCATAATAAAAAATAAAAACAAAATTTTAATTTTTTTTTAGATTAAGGTTTTTTTATTCAAACATTTGTTTTGGCGCTTTTTTTATATTGTTTGGGGCGATATTTCATTTTGAAGTTGGGATATATGAAAATGGCCATAATTGTTGGGCTTCATTTTGTTTTAAGATTAGAATTATGGGGCCATTTTGCATAATGAAGTTTGGACCCAAAATGAGAAAAGAAAAATGGCCAAAATAAATGCAAGATCACTCCAATTTACCAAAATTTCTGTTTTTTTTTGTTTTTCATATTGTAAGGGGAAGGTATTCTGTTTGTTCCTTTTGGGGGTCTTGGTGGTCGATACACTTTAAAAAAAAATTATATTAGTATTCGCTGCTTTGCTTAGCTCTCTACAGCGTCGTATGCTGACGAACAGCAGTACACCCTGAACTGGCAGCCAAGCAAAGGTGTTTTTTTTTATATTTCGAATATAAATAAAAATACGTCAAAATTGGTATTGTATAAATAACAATAATGTTATTTTGAAAAACAAATTTTATTCTTAATTTTTTTTATTTGGCAATTCTGGTTTATATTAAAAAGAAAAGCAAATAATCAATTATGATGAGTAGAAAATTAATATTATGAGTTGGCATCAGTAATGGTTTTCTGCAGACGGTCCAAAAGACCTTCGCACAGCGAACCACCATAGAATGCTTCAGTACAGACATGTTTACATTGACGGTGAGCAGTACAGTACAAAAAATTATATGAAATGTCCTCTTAGTTCCTTGTGAACTAGCATTCAGTCGACGGTCCGGCATAGACCTTCGCACTATATAGCTAGTAACGAAGAACTTGAGATCAATTCTCATTTTACTGGGCGTTGGCGCGGAGCTACGTTCGCAGTAAGAGTCAAAAAGGTTCTGACTTCTACCTTGCAAATGTGCTTGCTTTTATAGCGAAAAAAATAAAGGACATCCCCCAATATGAGCCCTTTTTATTTAAGCCGGCCATCGAAAAAAAAAAGTATATATTCTGATAGACGGTACTAAAAATGAACATTTTATATAATCACACGAAAGTCCTAAGTCGATTGGCTGATGATTTATTCAGTCGCATAATAATCACCTATAATAATTGATTCACATAAAATACAAAACAAAATTGCTGTAACGGGTATGTTAAGTTAAGAGTAGACAAACATTTTATGGGAGAAGGGGTCTATATCCGGGAAGAGTCTTATCCGGAAGGGGCAATTTTTCAAAATTTGTCTTAAAACAGAAAAAAATTCATTAAAAAATAACTAACAATAAGTATTTTATTTTATTTTTAAATAAAGTTATTTAAGCAAATATAGTTCTTGAATAAATTATTTTCAAACATAAAATTTTGATAAAAACAATAAAAAAAAGTTGTATTAACGATATTTTTTTTCAAAATTTTAGGTACGTTATTAAGTACTACTTTTGTTTTCAAAATTCAATACTCTAATTCATTTTTAGTCAACATCAGAAAACCGTATATTTAAATGTCTTGTACTTTCTGAGAAATTTGAAAATAACAAAAACCACTTCTTTTAAGAAAATCATTTTTTTTATTTCTTACTGGATTTTCTTAGAAGAGGTGGTTTTCGTTATATTTGATTTTCTCAGAGAGTACAAGACATTTAAGTATCCGGTTTTCTGTTTTTTACTAAAAATAAGTTAGAGTATTTAATTTTAAAAACAAAAGTAGTACTTAATAACAAAAAAATTAAAAAAGGGTTATGTTTCTACTCTCATACATGCAATATTGTATAAATATTTGGTCGTCAAAACACATTGGTTCACGTTGTCTACAGCATAATCTGACAATTGCTAAACAAAATTATGTCAAAAAAAGACAAGAAGTGTTAAAGAAAATTAAACACGGTATTTTATAAGTTTGTTGTTGCTTTTGTATAAATTAGTTTTTCAACAAATCGGTATTATTTATAGGTATACTTATTCATATAGGTGAGAAAAAATTTCATCTTAAATTTGTGTGAAATTAATTCCCATCTTTAATTTTCAGATTATACCTACTGGAGTTCTGAAGCTGCCATCTTCATTGTAAGCAAATACAATTTTAAACTACACATTCAAGTGCACGTGTGAGTCGCACGATCTTGCTTGTGTGGCAAGTTGAAACAAAAATTAAATAAAATTTAATACTGTTTTTTAAATTAAAATGAAAAATTATTTTATGATTTTTTACTACTTTTTACAATAATTCAACCTAAAATCTAAGTATGCGGACTTAATTTTCTATGTTATGTTTCAAGTAATTTCAAGTAGTTAATTTATTTAAGTTAAGTCTTAAAAATAGGAAGACACAATATCTTATAAAATACTGCAAGAGCAAAAAAATTATTTTAAAATCGTTGGAGCGGTTTTTAAATAAATCTATGTTTACTTAATAATTTTTATAAAAAAGTTTATTTCTTACCAATTTGAAGTAAACCAATTTTGATTACTAAATAGTTTGCATTTAATGTACACAGAAGAATTTTTTTAAGGCAAACCAATTTTTAAATATCTACTGAATATAAAAAAACTTAAAAATTAATTAATATTATAATTAAAATCATCAAACCGATTATTCACGATATAACTCAAGAAAAAAATAATGGTTCTATGGGAGGTACCTTTTATAGGCTTTCCAAAAAATTGTTTTGGTAAATTATCGAAAGACTTCTATTTTTTTTTTAAGAAAAAGAATGTTTTGTGGAGACGAAACATTTACAGAAATTCATGTTACAAAGTTATCATTTCTTTATCCTGGCGAATTCGGTGAGTTAAATTTGTTTTGTCTTTATTTCATCGTTTAAGAGTAATACACATAATTAAAATTACTAGTTATATTGTGCATGTGATACCGCCAATTCATTGCTATTTGGTGTTTATTAATATGTGGTATAAAGGATGTCCCAAACCGTTGGTGTTTGGCACTCTCATATGCTGCTGTGTAATTAAAATTTGATCCCAAATAAATTCTTCTGTCGCTGTCGTTGTCTCTCGTTGGTTTGAAGCTGCCTTAAGTCACGTCAAAATACACCCAAAGAAAGACGCATAATTACCAAAAAAAATTGTTTTGTTTTTAACACGTTCTCATCACACAATTTGTACCTAGATCTCAGCGTCCAATGTATTACTTTTGATACATATATATAAGAGACTACACCCCTGCGCCCTACATATACTTTCGCTTCACTGTTCACTAGTGTATCATTTTTCATACACTTCATTCAATTTGCTACTACGGTTTTCACCAGCGTCCAATGTATCACAGTGAAGCTATACCTTTTTTTTTTATTGTGGACGTAGGGGTGTAAAAATTAAATTGTGTATGGTGACAGTGTTCCTGTTACATTGAAAATTATTCCCAAAAATTTGATTTGGCTTTTAAAATTAAAATTTAAATTAAGCACTTGTGTTAAATTTTGTTTGCGAAACTTGTTTAAGTCATCCAAAGCTTTCTAAAACGAAAATTTTGGGTTAAAATCAATTAATCTGTTCAAGGAATAGCTCAAAAAAAATATAACGGTTCTATAGGAAAAACTTTTTTTCGAAACTTTACAAAAGACAGTGTCTAACTGTCTTTTGTAAAGTTTCGATCTTTAAGAAAAAAAAAAACGTTGGGGCCGGTTGCTTAATAATTTAATATAAATAAGAAATAAAAAATCAATTTACCTACTTATTTCAAATGATTGCAAATTACTTCGAGTGATTTTGCAATCAATAATGAATTTAAACTTTGTATCGTCTAATATAATTAACCTACATTATATTCAGCATGCATTTTTGATTGCAAGTTTGCAAAAAAACTTAGAGTTATTTCAAACAATTTTAATGACTGCAAGAATAAATTTCTTTAAATCAATAAATAATTACAAAATATTTTTTCAAATTTTATGATATTTTAAGTGGGCTTCCGGAAATTACTCCAGAAGAAATTATCCCTAGAATTTTTGTTGAAAATAAGTCAGAGATAATAAAAATATTTGATATACTATGTGTTTGTAAAATTAAAAAAAAAATTTAAATTTAACAGCTGTTGCACGACACTATACTTTAGTTAGAAAGAGTAGAAACATAGGAAAGAATTGTTTTGGTGCAATGGAGAGCTAGTTGATTTTTTTTTTCATTGCATACCTCATAGGCGACGTCCAGCATAACAAAAGAAAAAAAATGCTTTATACCCTAGTGGAAATTGAACTGGCAACATTTGGGTTAACAAGCAAGCGCTCCATTTTTTTGCATTTTAATTCATTTTTTATTTTTCCATTTTCTTATATCTATCTTAATGCTAGACAAAAAATCTTAAACCTCTAGCTTACATATTAACTTAACTAACTTACTGGCCCCATATGGGCGCTACTAAATTATACTATAACTATATTTAAAATTCCTTTCAGCGTAAAAACTAACTTAAATTTAAATTCAATATTACTTAAAACTAAACGAGAAAATTCTTAAAACTCGTTTTCTCATGAAGCAAGCGCTCCATCCATTGTACCATTGCCGCCCACATTATAAATTGTGCCAGACAGAAAGCGAAATTTAAATAAGACCAGAAATTCAATTAATATATTCTGGCTTTCCTAATATCAATTTAGAAAAAAAGCCAGAAAATTGTTTACATTTTAAAAGTCGCTACTTGGTCAATATTGTAGAGGTAGACAGTTTTATCACAACAGAAAACAACAGCCTCTGAAATCTTCGTGGATGTCTTTTCTGTAATGGAAAAAGCGCCAAAAGTTTTTTTAGGAAAAAATGCCAATCAGAAAACGTTTACACTTACTGATTTCAAACCGCTTTCACTATTAAATTACACGACACGTTAAGTACGTTAATCCATATACGCAAGTACATAGGTACAACAAATAATTTATTCAAACCCTGTTGCTTATTAATTTTACTGATGCTTCCATTGACATTGTTATTCTTGACTTAATTAAGACACAGGATGTTCTTGACGATCCTTCTAATGAAGGCCTCACATTCATGTCCCTATTGACCAGATACTCAATATTAAGATATAAGGGAAATAAGTCTCTGGAAAATTCGTCCCTGTCTATTCACCACATCCAATAAAATATTTTTTTTTTAACTAAAATGTGTCCTTGTTTAAAGAGCTGCAAATAGATTGGAAAACTTTTTTTCGGAAACATAATACATATTGAAGGGTTCTTCATGATACTCTTTATAAAAATGCTCACCCATAAAAGAAAGTCTTAAAACATATAAAACCACTTTAAAGTATAGCGAAAACCAATTTCGAAATTTTCTCGTTTTCCGTTTCCGTTTTATTTCAAATTTCAAGTTGCCATTGTTCATTATGACAAAGTTTGCTTCACTAAATTTTAAAGGGCACCCGCTTTATTGAAGGATTCTCTTTCTCTCCCTGATATTTCTATGTCAACTGCATTTTATTTTATACCGTTTGGTTCTAGTATTGCATCAAAATCAAAAACTTTATAGTTTCCGCTGTTTTCATCTTCAAACTATATGTACTTAAAATGTTTGATCCTTCACTTTCCCTGACTCTGTGCCTCTTGTATTTATATTCCCAACGAAAATATCATGAAAATTCAGTTTGCTGAAGTGCTAGACATAGCCTTGACCTAAGTTTTAATACTCTGATAAAAGAGTTTGACAAGGACAGGGAGAACACAAAAAATGAAAGTGTATAGATAAAATGTTGAAACATATAAACTAAAGTGAAAATTAAGGACACATTCTGTGGTAAAGGAGTGAAAATATTTGCACAAGTTTTAGAGGATATAAAAGGATTTATTTTTTTTCCCCGATTTCTGCTGTGCAGTTTGATGAGCATTGTTTGTTGGTAAAACTTGACAAAACCGATTGAAAGGAAGCAATCATTTCCCAAAAACAAAAACATGATATAGGTACCTATGTATATGTATGTATCTCATTCATATATATGGCGTTTTGAAATGTTTGTTTTTTGGTGAAGCTTGAGCAGCAAGGTCATTATTTATTCTGTTTTATGCATAAGAAAGCACTTTAAATTTACCAAAAAGCAATTTGACGGTTGAGTTATTTCAAAGGACAAACTATTTAAATATTTACAATATCATTTCAATTACAAACATTTTTCTGGTATGGAGGGTCGTTTAAGATGATGTTATCAAAAGGATATTTATTTAGCTGATTTTTTATCATTTAACAATTTATGGTGTGAATATTTAATATGATTTTCTTTATTTTTATTTACAGAACCGAAACTCACTAAAAGCGATGTACCGCCTCACTATTGGGATGCCCCATACTCGTTGCCGTTCTTTGACAATTCATCTCAACGTGAGGTGACAACAACAGTTGGCAAGTCTGCTTATCTGCATTGTCGGGTAAAAAATCTTGGAGACAGAGCTGTAAGTAAATAAAACAAATACTGCATGTTAAAAAAATTAGATTATAAAGTTCTTACCTTTCAAGGCTTACACTAGATATAATGCTACTTTGGTCGGGGAAATTGCGTTGCAGTAGCAACTAATTCGATCTATTTGACTTGTTCACTGTAAATGATTGATGATTGCAATCAAACAAAAACAAACAACTTAATCGTAATTTCAATCGTTTTGAATTGAACGAAACTGAACACAATTCAATTTCAGTATGTAGATACTTTACAACATTTTGTTTAACAGAACGAATCGAAACCGAAACCAATCTCACAGCAATTGGCAGATGGTGACGCGCGCCGTGGCGGTTACTGGTTAGATAGCGCGACCATGTTCCCACCGACCTGATTTAAATAAATGATTTATAAATCACGAAAAGCGTTTCCACTGAACTATTTTGTGATTTAGTTTGACATCTATGTCAATCTTGCAAACTAAATATGTATGTAGTTCGTCCAGCTCATTACCTATCAATATTTTCTTAATTGTTTTGTCTTATTAGACACTAGCAGGTACCCATGCGTTGCTACGGCGCAGAGGCGCGATACAAACACCCAAGTATATAATTTTCACATTAAAGCATCTTAGACAGGAATCACCAGAATCAGACAGACAACAAAATTTAATCCTAATCCGGTTCAGCCGCTCATTGTTACCGATTTCATAAAGCCTTGAAAGCAAAATTGCTGTTCATCTGGATACAATGTATGTATTTCCCTAAGTTGAGGCATGAAAATAGGAAGTATCTACATACTTGACAATTATGAGCATTCAAAATACCTTCGATTTCAAGTAAGACACGATTTTCGTCTTCGTTATTCCTCAAAAAAAACTTCGCTTAAAGTATTGGCAGAAACATTTAAAGCCAAAAAAAATTCACGCATTTTTGTTTAGGAGGGTTTAATTATTTTGCTTCATTTAAACATTCACGCCATTCATTGTCATTTGACGCAATTCCACTTCAAAACGCCTTCACTGTAAAATTATAAAAATTAGTAATTATTTTTTAAAAAATAGGTGCATTTACCACGTATCCAGCAATATAGGTACCTATAGGTACACAAACCAAAAATTAATAGTGAAAACCGTGTTCGATTTTGATTTTCATTTTTGATTCGCTCACTCTGAAATTATAAAAAAAAAAATTTAAAAATAAATAAATACGTGCATTACCTACTCACCAAATAAACACGTCAACAACACACATACACTTTCTGATTCGTCCACTTAATGCACAAATGCAAATTTCTTCACAACGCGACTTTTTGACTTTTGAATTTTTTTGGAAAAAAAACTATACCAAACAATAACAAAATACACAATGTAAATTGAACGTATAAGCACACAAAAATATAACTTACCTCACAACATCAAATATTTAGGTACATATATGTATTTTTTTTTTCACTTGACGCTCCAGTCGATTCCATAGGATTAAACTGATTAATCAAATATTTTATTTATAATTCACTTACATGTTTAAAGTGAAGAAACAAACTGTTATGATATCCCATAGAATCCATGCATTTGTCAGTGATGTAAAAGAACCCTGTTTCATTCACTCACCACTTAACTAATAACCATGCAAACAAATATTTCTATCCCTTTCTCTATTAAAAACAACAAAAAATCACGCAACGCAAACCGTTATTTTTTTTTGTATACAAAGTAGCATATATGCTATTCCAGATTATACTCTATCTCTGAGCCGAATTTCATTTATATGTGTTTAGCCGTTCTACAGGGATCCCTTTCTCTGTGAAAAACATAAACAAAATTATCCCACGGGAACAGTACATTTTATATGGGTAAAAAGTAGCTTTTGTATTATTCCAGACTACAGATTCTCTGTGCCAAATTGTGCCAACAGAGATAGATTCTCTGTGCCAAATATCATCCAGATCCGTTCAGCCGTTCTGGCGTGATTGAGTTATAAACACTGTTCCTGAATAGGATGCAATTCCCCATAGAATTGTTCCCACCGGGAACAGTACATTTTATATGGGTAAAAAGTAGCTTTTGTATTATTCCAGACTACAGATTCTCTGTGCCAAATTGTGCCAACAGAGATAGATTCTCTGTGCCAAATATCATCCAGATCCGTTCAGCCGTTCTGGCGTGATTGAGTTATAAACACTGTTCCTGAATAGGATGCAATTCCCCATAGAAACCTCTCATTTTTTAGTTATAAAATTAAGCCTATTTAATTTTTAGACCCATTAACTCTCATTATGCATAAAATCATGCCGATTTTTTGCTTTGTGAAAAAGGGAAAATTCTATCCCACGGGAACCGTAACTTTATTCGGGATAAAAAGTAGCCTATGTGCTATTCCAGACTATACGCAAACTATTTGCCGAATTTCATCTAGATCTGTTCAGCAGGTTTTTGAAGTTAGCCGATTTATTTTTTGTATGTATTAGATTGGCATACGGTTTTAAAACTATACCAGTTCAAATAGTAATTAAAATGTAAGTATGATTTAAGTTCATAAAACGGTGGGCAAAGGAATTTAACGATCCATACGTTACCCTATCTTTGTATAACTGTTATGTTAGGTCGCATCTTGAGTATGACTCACAAGTATGGACCCCTTTCTATGAAATCCATAAGAAACGTATTGAATCAGTCCAGCATAATTATATTCACTTTGCTCTTAAAGACTTTCCCTGGGCCGATCCTTATAATCTGCCACCTTATGATCATCGGATACAGCTTTTGCAGATTCAATCTTTATACCAACGAAGGGTAAATAATGATTTAATTTTTCCTGTAAGCTTCTATTGGCTTAATCTACCGCGGACGGTCGTACCACCTTCAAAATTCTGAGCTTTTTAGTATTGAACATCACAGAACCAATTATGGCATGCATGAGCCTCTCACGCGGATGAGTAAGTTATATAACTTGAACAATGGTATGTTGGATTTTAATTTAGATAAAAGTAATTTTAAAACTATCTTCAGAACCAGTGCCCCACGATCCTTAATGTTTCTGTGTCATTTTGCTTAATTTTGTTTTTATATGCATGTGTTTTTGTTTTTGTTGCATTGTGCTTACTATCAACTAACACCTGCACTAAGTGATTAGCCAGTGGGACACATTATATGTGTTGGCAAATCTTCTTTCATCTGCTGATGCTTGCTCCATTTGAATAAGATCTGACAGTGTAAAAAAAAAAGAATGAAAGGCAGATCTAAGTTGATCTCAGATAGAGATCAACCTGAAACCAGGAGGATTACCTTCGTTTTCTAAGCTCAACTCGGTCAGCGGTTATACGCTCATTCTTATTTTTCTACAAGTAGTGTCTCTAAATTGAAGTCAAAATCTTGAAATACCAGACCATTTATTTAGTTTATAAAATATCTAATAAATTTAACTGTAAAAGAATATCGATTGCATTATCAACTAAAAAAATCTTTAAACATTTCAAGGATATAATATAAAAAAAAAAACAATTTAACCAAATCAGTCACAACAAAAGGAGCTTTAAAAAAAAACTTCTTTGTGTGACCCAATAAATATATATTGATATTGTTCAATGGAACGGAAATTAAAAAATAAAGAAGAAAAAATGCAGCACACAAAAAGTGGTTGGTTTTGTATCTTCTACGTGAATCCTTTGGTTTCAGGGATAAACTGTATGTACTGAACGTATATTGAATGCAGGGCATGTAAAGTAATATGGATAGCAATTTGGATTACATTCTCTAGCAGCTCTTTTTTTTCGTTTCTTGTTGTTTGTCCTCGTAATACTATGTAAAGATTGAAAAAGCTGATTTTTCTTTGGTCTTTAAAAACCTGTGGTTGTGTTTACTTTTTTATAGAAAGCATTGAAGCAAATTGACTATAGCAGTAAATTTTCAAGTGATTTTAACAAAACAATAAAAAAAAATCCTTCAAATTAATCATATTCCATGATACGTATGAATTAAGGTTTAAGATTTTTAATATAAATGTAAAGGTAGACAAAACTACTCATAGAATAGAAACTATTTAAATTTTAAGCAGAAAAAAGGTTAAAAAGATATCCTTCTATCTATCAATATCAAGCGAAACATTTTCAAGATTCATATTGTTATGCTGCTCGAAGGAGGATGCGAAGTGGTACTTTAAATAACCTTTTAACCCCCATGAATGGTAGTTCCCTTGTAAGTCTATACCTATATATTCATTATTTCATATTTGGGGCCTTTTGAGTAACGGGATCACTTTTGCTGTTTAAATATTAATTTATAAGTTTTAATATAGAGTCTATTTTAGGTTGGCCTTTGTGTGTTGAGAGTTTCCCTTTTCTTATTTACTGATGATGAATTTTTTGTTTAGAATCTATTTTACTCAGGAATGCTCCTTTTTTTGTTTATCTTATTCATAAGGGCATGGCTATACCTATGAAATGACATATTAACCTTTCGATAAAATTGCTACAAGCTTTTAGTTTAAAATGAATAAAAAAATGTAACAATTTAATTTTCATAAAAGCCAACACAAGCTATTTTCCTATAAAGCAATCTTATAGAAATCAATTTGGCGTATTTTAACAAAATTTTTTTTACTTCCTTTGAGACTTTTCAAAATATATCTATGAAAGCTATCACTTCTCATAAACAGTTTAAATAAGGTCATATAAAGACTTTGCAAAGGAAGCAATGTAACTTTGTAAAGCAAGGCGATTAACTTCTTTAAAAAGTTGTCAAAAGCTTAAGCTTCGCCAATGAAGCAATAGTTTCTTCTTAATAGTAAGTGATATGGTCTCACGGAAAGCTTAACGAAATTAAAGAAAACGAACAAAGTTTTTTTATCTTTTCATTTTATTTAATCATTACAATGTGTGGTATGCATAAACGATAGTAGATGCAGTAAATACTGATTTTGGTATGTATAAACACTGAGTTAATAATAAAAATTTATAGTATCTACTTCAAGTGAAAGCATACAATTTTTTCGGAGGAATTTTTTTAGTAAACACTTTTTAGGAATGTATAAAAGCTATAGTATACGTACTTTATTTCTGCAGCAAATACTGCAAATTTTTCAAGTTTTAGACCAATGTGTATACTGTATAAGTAGGTATATACTGCATAAGTATACTATAGTACATATACATTGTGATTGGTATAAGATGCACCAAAAAACAACGGTGAATGATAAAAAACCTTGTTATATTTTTTTGGAAAGCCAGAAAACTACTCTTTTATTTAATTTTTAAATTAAGTTGTTTAAATGAACAGTTTTAAAAAAAAATTAATTTTCAAACTCAAAATTTTGAAAAAAAATCTAAAAAAAAAATTTGTTAACTATTTATTTTTCAAAATTTTATGTAATTAACTATTATTTTTATTTTCAAAATTCAATGCTCTTATTAATTTTTTTGTTCAATGGAACGGAAATTAAAAAATAAAGAAGAAAAAATGCAGCACACAAAAAGTGGTTGGTTTTGTATCTTCTACGTGAATCCTTTGGTTTCAGGGATAAACTGTATGTACTGAACGTATATTGAATGCAGGGCATGTAAAGTAATATGGATAGCAATTTGGATTACATTCTCTAGCAGCTCTTTTTTTTCGTTTCTTGTTGTTTGTCCTCGTAATACTATGTAAAGATTGAAAAAGCTGATTTTTCTTTGGTCTTTAAAAACCTGTGGTTGTGTTTACTTTTTTATAGAAAGCATTGAAGCAAATTGACTATAGCAGTAAATTTTCAAGTGATTTTAACAAAACAATAAAAAAAAATCCTTCAAATTAATCATATTCCATGATACGTATGAATTAAGGTTTAAGATTTTTAATATAAATGTAAAGGTAGACAAAACTACTCATAGAATAGAAACTATTTAAATTTTAAGCAGAAAAAAGGTTAAAAAGATATCCTTCTATCTATCAATATCAAGCGAAACATTTTCAAGATTCATATTGTTATGCTGCTCGAAGGAGGATGCGAAGTGGTACTTTAAATAACCTTTTAACCCCCATGAATGGTAGTTCCCTTGTAAGTCTATACCTATATATTCATTATTTCATATTTGGGGCCTTTTGAGTAACGGGATCACTTTTGCTGTTTAAATATTAATTTATAAGTTTTAATATAGAGTCTATTTTAGGTTGGCCTTTGTGTGTTGAGAGTTTCCCTTTTCTTATTTACTGATGATGAATTTTTTGTTTAGAATCTATTTTACTCAGGAATGCTCCTTTTTTTGTTTATCTTATTCATAAGGGCATGGCTATACCTATGAAATGACATATTAACCTTTCGATAAAATTGCTACAAGCTTTTAGTTTAAAATGAATAAAAAAAATGTAACAATTTAATTTTCATAAAAGCCAACACAAGCTATTTTCCTATAAAGCAATCTTATAGAAATCAATTTGGCGTATTTTAACAAAATTTTTTTTACTTCCTTTGAGACTTTTCAAAATATATCTATGAAAGCTATCACTTCTCATAAACAGTTTAAATAAGGTCATATAAAGACTTTGCAAAGGAAGCAATGTAACTTTGTAAAGCAAGGCGATTAACTTCTTTAAAAAGTTGTCAAAAGCTTAAGCTTCGCCAATGAAGCAATAGTTTCTTCTTAATAGTAAGTGATATGGTCTCACGGAAAGCTTAACGAAATTAAAGAAAACGAACAAAGTTTTTTTATCTTTTCATTTTATTTAATCATTACAATGTGTGGTATGCATAAACGATAGTAGATGCAGTAAATACTGATTTTGGTATGTATAAACACTGAGTTAATAATAAAAATTTATAGTATCTACTTCAAGTGAAAGCATACAATTTTTTCGGAGGAATTTTTTTAGTAAACACTTTTTAGGAATGTATAAAAGCTATAGTATACGTACTTTATTTCTGCAGCAAATACTGCAAATTTTTCAAGTTTTAGACCAATGTGTATACTGTATAAGTAGGTATATACTGCATAAGTATACTATAGTACATATACATTGTGATTGGTATAAGATGCACCAAAAAACAACGGTGAATGATAAAAAACCTTGTTATATTTTTTTGGAAAGCCAGAAAACTACTCTTTTATTTAATTTTTAAATTAAGTTGTTTAAATGAACAGTTTTAAAAAAAAATTAATTTTCAAACTCAAAATTTTGAAAAAAAATCTAAAAAAAAAATTTGTTAACTATTTATTTTTCAAAATTTTATGTAATTAACTATTATTTTTATTTTCAAAATTCAATGCTCTTATTAATTTTTAGTCAAAAACAGAAAACCGGATCCCAAAATGTATCTTAGTTTTTGAGAAATTAAGAAAAACTAGAAGCATTTTTTTCCAAGAAAAACACTTTTTTTTTTGGTTTTCCCAAATTTGACCTGCTCAGGTCAATTATTTATTAGGGGATTATCCTTTTTTTATTTTTTATTACATACCATCCGATTTTAATCAAATAATAAAAAAAAAAAACGAATTAACTTTTTACTTATTTTACTAGTTTTACTTTTAATTTTTTTTTAATTTCTCAAAAACTAAGATACAGTTTGGCATCCGGTTTTCTGTTTTTGACTAAAAATTAATAAGAGTATTGAATTTTGAAAATAAAAATAATAGTTAATTACATAAAATTTAAAAAAAAATTAGTTTAAACATTTTTTTTTTTAGAAAATTTTGAGTTTGAAAATTATTTATTTTAAAACTGTTCACTTAAACAACTTAATTTAAAAATTAAATAAAAGAGTAGTTTTCTGGCTTTCCAAAAAAATATATTTTGTATCATTCTCCGTTGTTTTTAAATAATTTGTTTTCTGATTTAAGTCAATGTTTTAGAAAATTGCCCCTCCCGCCTAAACTTAGGGAAGTAGACCCCCCTCTCTCGATTTTTTTCTTTTCTCAACTCTACCTACACGCTCAAGCTTTTTGCTGCACCTTATACCAATCACCCTGTATATACTACAATATACTTTAGTCAGAAACCGAGATTAAAGCAAGTAAAGTGGGTAAAAAAAAAATTTTTATGAAGGGTATTCTCTATAGAATAGGGTCGGGGGAGATGGAAACCCCTTTTGTTTTTCTTAATTACTTCAGGAATAAAAGAGGTTTTTATTTAAAACCAAAACAATTTTATTGTTGAACTTTGTTATACACTAAAAAAAGGAATTTTAGTAAATTGACTAGACAACATGTTTTTTTTTATAAACTAAAAAAAACCTTAAACAAATCGAATTCAAAAATTTAGGGTGAAATCTCACCAATTGGTGGGTTATATGACACCCTACATTTTACTTGCGATTATGGGTATAGGTACTAAACAAATATATTTATTCGTACAAAAAACAAATTGAGATAACTGTCAAACATGACGTAACGATGATAGAGAAGTGGAATAAAGTGGGTCTGAAAATTATGTGTGTCTGTCTGGTTGTGTAAGTACCTACAGCATTTCACCCGCTCTTGTCGATTTCCATTTCACCCTTTGGACATTGTGTATGCTATTCCAAATAGCATAAACAAACAAGTTGTAGGAAACAAAGTACGCTGGAATGTTTAAGCATCAAAATAAAACAAATCGATAATAATTAAACACAACTTGGAGAAAAAAAAACAATAATGTACGTACGCTGGGTTATTACAATAAGCCAACACAAACACGCACGGTTAAAACTTCTTTTTTTATTAAATTGAATACCTGGGTGCCAAATACTTTTCTACCTGCACGTATAGTTTACTGATACACAAACAAAATTGTTGCTTCATTTTCACTCACTTTTTTTTCTTTGGTTATAAATTATATTATGTGCCACGAGCTCCGAGCAATTTTTACCTTCACCAGTCCAATTTTCGGGTACTTTGTAGGAATCGCTCAAGACATCAGAACATCAGAGGTCTCGAAAAAAGTCTAGCTTTGTCGCAATTTTTCCGAAGTAAATATCTAGTTTTACTGGGATGTTATGTGAAATTCAAGTTGTTCAAGAATATAACTTGCTTTAAGGTATGTATGATGTACCTCCCTATAATTGCAAGTAAAAATCTGCTATGATTTCCGATGAATTTTAAGTATTTATTTGAATGAATTTAGTATTTATACTCGAAGAATTTGCAAATAATTAAAAACTGCTTTGTATGCATACGAAACTATGTTAATACTAAAAATAAAAACATCAACTAATTTTTTTAAATTTGCTTATTGAGTGTGAACCCCCCTGATCGCTTTCATTCGTAAATATAAAACTATACATGGCTGGGAAATAACAACAATGTGAAATTATTTTCCATGTTATAATATTTCTCGTATTTCCCATGTTATATAAATTTTCTCTTGAAGTAAATACTTCATTTTTATGCATACGATGGAAGCGGGTCGATTCTGCTTCTCGAAAAATTCTGATAATTTTTCATTCTGGTTGGCAAAATTCTGCTCTTTAAAATTCTGTTCTTCAAAATTCAGGCTTAAAATTCTGCTTTTTGTTTTTTATTCAATTCTTATATTTACAAAACAACAAATTAATTATGGTCATTAAATAATCAAATAGTTATGTGTTTTATAACAACATTTCTTATTACAAAAAAAAGTAAGCTAAGTTTATGTTAAACTCTTAGGAGTACTCTCTGATTATCAATATTCTGCAAATAATAAAGAAAAAAAACAAACCTATTCTTTTCTTTATTATTTGCTTATTTGCCGAATTTTGATAAGCAGATTTTTGAAACATAGAGAGAGGTGCCCGGACTAATGAAGTGAGTGGGTGAGTTGACGAGGCTGTACCTTAAATTAAAAAAAAAAATTGCACTGTATAGATATGTATGTTGCTAAACAGGATGTTACGGATTTAATAGCGCGAAGTTTCTTGTAAAATGGAAGTTCAATTTAAAATTTACCCAGTGTAAACATCACGTGTAAAATCCACGTAATAATATTCTTTTAGTATCAGATTCCATAAGAAAATTTAAGTTTTTTTATAGTTTGTCATTAGAAGTTATACTTTTTAATGAGAGCAACATCTGTCATTAACAAACACATCCGGCCCAAAATATCAATGTGGTAGTAATCTTATGCGAGTAACAGCTTTTGTAAGATAATTCCTTATATTAAAAAAAAGAAAAAAAAAAAAAGAATGGTACCTAGGGAATGAATGCATTAAATAATTAGCATCCTAAAATAAGCTTTGTGACCTGATAAGTGATAACTATTTAGAAATAACAGTTATTGCAGATATTAATTTAAAATATCAAAATCGTACCTTAACCGTTTTTTGTACCTTGTAAACTTTAAAACTTTACATAAGCTTTAATTTTTTAAACTATATCTAACTAACTTTGACAGACTTTTTTTCAAAACAACATATTATATTACCTTTCCGTAAGGATTGTGAATTTGTTTAAATATTTGTATTTTCATTTATTTGCAGGTGTCATGGATTCGCAAGCGAGATTTGCACATTCTCACTGTTGGCATAATAACCTATACAAATGACCAACGATTTCAATCTCTACACACTGAGGGATCAGATGAATGGACACTTCGAGTTTCATCCCCACAACCAAGAGATTCAGCAACGTACGAGTGTCAAGTATCAACAGAACCGAAAATAAGTCAAGGCTTTCGACTTAACGTTGTTGGTAAGCACAAAAACATGCATCCGAATAAAATTTTATAAACACAAACAAACTTCTTTGAATTTGCTTTGTGTAGTTTCTCGGGCGAAAATTCTTGGAAATTCCGAACTTTTCATCAAAAGTGGAAGTGATTTGAATTTGACTTGCTTAGCACTTCAATCACCCACACCTCCATCATTCATCTACTGGTACAAGGATAAACGTGTGATGAACTATACGAAACATGGTGGTATCAATGTCATAACAGAGCGAAAGACTAGGACGAGTATGTTGCTGATTGCACGAGCAACACCCGCTGATTCTGGAAACTATACCTGTTTGCCAAGCAGTTCATGTAAGTATTTTTTTTTTTTTTTTTCAAATATATTTTTTTTGAATTCTTTCATATCACATCAAGATTCAATATTGTACAATTTAGAATTAAAGATTTTTCATCGAGTAATAAATGAGATTCTTTTGATACCATGAATACAAAACGAACAATGAGATTAAATTTAAATAGCTATCGATTTAGATAATGTTAATACAGTACCAACCAATTGCTTTAAATCCAATGACTATTTTTCCATTCGAGATGTTCTTTTCAAATAAAATAAAAAGAAATGCCACACACACCAATATCAATATATATAAACTGTATCCATTAAATTCCAAATCACGTTTGGTGAATAGAGCTTATTTAAACTTAAAATAGCATGAAGTCGAGTTTTTGGGATTTGGTTCTATGTGAATGTGGTGCTTCTTATTCCTTCTGGCAATTTAGAGAGTTTTGTTGAAAGTTTGTTCTTAAAACAAAACAGATAGTCTGAAATCTATCCATCTATCAAGCTATAAGTTCATTTCAAATAAAGGGTTTGATTCGAAGAAGAATAAGTGCTATTTTAGGATTTGAAAGTTTTGAGCTTAGTGGTGTTTGGAGAAAATCAATGCATCAACTAAATGGCATTCAATTGTTTTAAAAACGAAATTTAAAACACGATCTTAAGTTTTTTATAGTGTCAGATGACATGTTGAATTCCAAGATTTCGATCACTTCCGCTTTGAGTTATTTTTTTATTTTCCATTTAAATGTTAACTTTTCCAGGTCGTACAGAAGTTTCTAAAAATATGACAGTTTCAAATAAAAGCGGAAGAAAAAGCAAATAGATTTTTGGAATAGAAATATGTACACAAATCTGCCGCCAAATGCAATTCGCCGCGCTTTTTTTTAACCACATAAAAAATACATTAATTTGATAACTATATGAATATCGATTATATTCTTTGTTTTATTTTTAAACAATTTTTAAAGAGATCTTGATGAATTTATCAGACTTCCCAAAACCACTTTTAATAATGGAAGCTGTATTTTTGAAAATCGAAATGTATATAAGATGCGTTATTCATAATCAAAAATATATCATATGAAAAAAAAAAACATTTTTACTTAGTTACATCCTTTATCTTTTTTTAGATTCCGCTAGCGTTGTAGTCCATGTTATAAATGGTGAACATCCAGCAGCCATGCAACATGGCAACAGCAGTGCCAACAGTTTATCAACATCTTTGCATTCCTATCGGGCTTTTAAATTAATTGATCTTAACTTCATAAAATATAAATCACTCTATTTACTTCTGATAAATATTTGGCACATAATACAATTTAAAACATTTATAATATTTACTGGACTTTTGTTACTCATCTCTACAAGATACCACAGAAATTGTTTATCAATTAGATGACTGTAAATCAATTTTAATATAATGTTAATCGTGTTGTGTATTATTTATAAAAATAAAATTGAAAATGAAAATTAAAAATAAAAAAAAAAATTAATGAATTAAATTCTATAGAAAATAGATATATAAAAATTATGTAGATTCAAATAGAATTTAATTCTATTTAAATTTAGATTTTTTTCTTTTTATTAACTTATTTTTTTTGTTTTGTACATATAATTATATTAAACAAAAACATTTTTAGAAAATCCATGTAAAATAAATTTTAATTGTGTGTATATTGTATATTTACGTGAATTTACAATAAAAAAAGAAGAGTTTATTTAAAAAAAAATATGATGCAATTAAAAAAAAAAACAACAGCAGAAACGAAAATTATTTAAATATTTAAGAAATAAATTACTTTAAAAATTATTAAAACATGTGTTTTTCTTTATTCCTGTTTAATCAACTTTTGTGATAATTTGTAGATGAGGATGGAAGCGCAGGGACATAATCCAAAATGCTCTCTTTTGAACTTATGTCCACCTTTGATGAGACATAAGTCCAAAATCGAATTTTGGTCCATCGAATTAAGTCCAAAAAATTTTATTTTTGAAGTGTAACATAAGTTCAAAATATCAATACCAAACTTGCACCCACCCAAACTCGCACCCTCCCCAAATCCTGTATTGGGCCAAGCAGGGGGTTACAGGTTGCAGTATGCCCCCCTTACCAATCTCAACTGTTGATAAATACAGGTGGGTCACCCTAATACTGTGACTCCAGGGACATAAGTCCAAAACTCTTTTGTATGGACTTGTGTCCCACTTAGGGCGGCCGGATGAAATTTGTTGAATGTCGGGACACCAGGGCACGAAAATCGGGGCAAATCGGGAAAGCAAAATTATTGGATGTAAGAACAAAGTGCACGACAGGGTCGCACGAACTTTTAAGTGGTAATTTTAAGTGGTAAACAGTTTGCGTTTAATGTAAAAAATTCAAAATAAAACTAAAACTAAGCACTTTTGCAAAAATCTTGGTATTGAAATTTGAGCAAGTAATTTAAATTAAAAAAAAAATTGTTGTTAAAATCGATCTCTCGTTGACGAGATAGCTCAAGAAAAAAAAATAACGGTTGTATGGGATTTAATAATTTTTTTTTGCAATTTAACAATAATATAATCAGACAAAAATGCCTCTATTTGCTCTTCTAATCTCTTTATTGTAATTTGTTAGCTCTTCAGTGTAGTGTACTTATTGTCCAGTTCTGTTGGCAACATTGAATAGTTTTCTTACCTTGGATCTAAGTTTTGAAAGAGTTTTGTTCCACCAAGGAGTATCTCTCTGTTTTTTAGTGGATTTCACAGGGCAATTAGTTTCGTACGCGTCACTAATAGCTCCGTTCAATTCACCAACAAAATATTTTAATTCAAGGTGACAATTTGTCGTTTAAGCTGGACCTAATTGATCTAAGTTACTCCTCAGGACATTTTTATATAGATTCCAGTTTGTTTTCGTAGGGTTTCTTTCAGAGGTATTCTCTGTGTGAAGGCCTCTAAGAGAAAACGATATTATTTTATATTCAGACATTGATTGCTCATTGGATATACTCTAGAATCCTCAATCAGACTACTTAGGCTCGGAGTCCCAAAAGTAAGATCAAGCACTTCTTCTCTAAACCAAGTTACAAAAGTTGGGGTATTCCCTACATTGAATATATCAAGATTTTTTTCAAGAATAAAGGTTAAAAGATACTTACCCCTATGATTGATGTCACTACTACCCCATGTGGTGTGGTGGGCGTTCGCGTCGCAGCAAATCATCATCGGTTTCTTTCTTTGGCTGCAGTACTCGGCTAGTTTCCTAACTTCCACTGGAGGTATGTTTTTGTCATCACCAGCAAAGTAGGCAGATGCTATAATTAGGCTGCGAGGGCTGCCCTCGATGTTTTTTGGGCCTGGATTGGTACTAAATCCCGCGTCATAAATTCTGAAAGACACATTAAGTTAATATTTTTTTCTAATTATTTTGCATGGGTGAGGCTTGCCTCGTGTCCCATATTACCTGTGAGTCTTTATTATTAAGACCCCTTACTTGCTCATTGTAAATCGAGGGTTCCTGAACCAGCACCAGCCCTAGGTTGTCCTTAACAAACCTTCTTGCTATGACGGCCGAAGCCGCCTTTGCGTGATGTGTGTTTATTTGGGCTTTTTTGGTGCTGTTCCCGCTTCCAGTTATCTTGGTTAGTTTTTGGGGGCAACTGCCCCCTAATCTGCTAGCAGATGATTTTCTTCCTCCTCCGTGGGAAGAATTTCTCGCAGGTCCTCTGGATGGGGGGAGAGGTCCATGCCCCCTAATTCTCCCTCTATTTCCATCTTCGATGGCTCGTCCTCTATGACCAGGATTTGACGGTAGGTTCCTCTTTGGATGTGGGTAAGGGTAGGGATATTTGGTTTAGGACAGTAGGTAATGTGGGAGTTGTGGGGATCGTGGCGGGTAAGGTTAGGTCAGGTTAGGTTTTAACTTGGTAAGGTTAGGTTTTTACTTGCTCAATAGGGCAAGTATTGGGTTCGTGTAAAAAAAAAGTTCGAGGTTTTAATCAAACTTGACATTACGATGATAGAGAAGACGAAGAAAGTAGGTTTCATCATGCCGTCCGTTGGTCTGTCTGTGCGGATGTGCGGATGTTCGGTTGTATGTTCACCGAGCTACAGCCTAAACGGTTGAACGGATTTTCTTCAAACTTCGTGTGTAGTACTTTTTGGTGATTCCCTAGAGCACAAATTTGAATTTTTGTTTTAGCCCGGCTATAACGGATACCTCCCATATAACAGTTTTAGTTTTTACAAATTTTATCGAAAACGCCTCTAACAATTTTGATAAAATTTTGTGAACGTTATATTTAATAAATTTGCATTTCAGGTTTTTTGCTAAAAATGCACATAACGGAGATTCGGTGTTTACTGTTTTTAACAATTTAGGCCTTAAATTGACAACGGCTTACCCGATTTCATTTAAATTTGGTGTGCTATATAATCTTAACATTCAACGCAAGATGGCATTTTAAGTTTTTTGCTAAGCAGGCATTTAATGATAGCTACTATACAACTTTACCTTGAAAAATTAATAAATATAATTTTGAAAATATATTAACGGTTTTTTTTTACCAAAATCGTTCGTTCAGTTTTTCAAAAAATCGATTTTTTTTTTTCAAGCAACTTTTTTAAAACATTTTTCAGAAAAATTTTGCATAGCTTTGTCAATTTTAGCAAATTAATAATTTTATGTGAAAAACAAATTTAAAAAAAAAAATTAATTGATGACAATTGTTTATTGAAAATATTAAATTAAAAAAAAAACTTTTTTTTTTGTTAAATTGTTATATTTTTTTAGGAAAGTTATTTAAACATTAAGTACGCCTTTATTGTTTGCCGAATTAAGCCCATTAAGAAATAAAATTTGGTTTAGATTGAGCCGCTAACGAGAACGTCAATAATTAAAAAACACCGTTATATGGCAGGTACTGTTAAAACAGTTTTTTAGGAATAAGGGTTTATTAAACCATTGTATGTATATATAAATATTCTAAAGCAAATCCATGGAGAAAAATCGGTTTGGCCATCTATGCCGCCGAGACCTACCTTAAAATTAATAAAAACCTATAGCTTGTTGCATTACATATTTTGCTAAAAAAAACTAACAAAAAATTCTGGCAAAAAAATATCTAATACAACAACATAAATTTGGAGGTTGTTGGATTAAATAGAACGGCAACATTGTATACTATATTAACAACAGTTAAAAAGAGATGAAATTTGACATTGTTTTGTTGTATTAGATATTTTTTGCTGGCATTTTGTAGTAGTTTATTAGCAATATATGTAATGCAATGACCTCTAGGCTTTTATTACTGTTAAAGGAGGTCTCGGCGGCATAGATGGCCAAAGCCGATTTTTCTTAATGGAATTACTATACATATTGGTTAAAATTGAAACCATAAGCCTATCATGCCGATCGCACTTATGTATGTTAAGTTTAATCAAAATCATTAAAGCAATTTTCGAAAAAAACAAGCTTTTTTATAACCTTTATAATATGGCAAGTACCGTTATTTTTTAAAACTAGAATGAAAATTCTAAAAATCCATCTGACGGCAACGCTAAATACCCTAGATACCAAGTTTAAAGGATACCGGCATATCCAACGTAGATTATGGAAATCAATATTAAATTAAGGAAAGTCCAATGGTCAATTTTACATACAACATGATATTTGGAAATAATATTCAAGCATCGTTTTAAAATTTCAGCAAGAAATATCTCTGGAAAAAAAAATGGGAAAAAATAGTAAAAAATATTTCATATTGTCGTCCATAAACCAGCCAAAACAAAGCCAGTAGATTAATGCCATATACCAATTCAAAAATCGACGGATATGACAGACATTATTTTAATGTCAATCATAAATTTAAAACCTACCCCAATCTAAAAGGATACTTAGGATACCCCTAGGATACATACCCAAAGCATTCAAATTGAAAGCTTTTTTTAAAAAAAACATGGTGTTTTTATGTCCGTAAGACATGGTGAACCATGACATTCGTTCTAGCCCACTCAAAAAGATGTTAATTTCGACGGAAAGCGTGATGTGGCAGGTTAATATTTTTTTTTTATTTCCATTATGCTGCCGTCAACTTCTTTTTCAGACTTTGGCTAAAAATACATCCGAAAGCAAACATATAGAATTTTTTTAAATTCGCTCGGAGCATATTAATCATTCTTTATATAGGTGTACATATATTTATAATATAAAAAAGTAGGATCAAAGAAAACTTAATATTTTACTGTTCGTTTTGTGGGAATCTTCGTCTTTTTATTTTTTTAAGTAACCGTAGGCCTAAAGGCAAATGGACCCATGAATTGACATGGGAAATGAGTACTGGGAGAAATGTTTTTCAAAAAAGGAATATAAGGGACCCTGTGACCTGAATGCTGAATATTATCCCTAAAAGTAACTTTGTATAAAAGGCAATGGTTGTACGTATATTTATTTGGGAGAGATGAAAATTATTCGAGTGAAAATGAGAGGAAATTGTTGACATTAAACTGGGGTATGAGTACATTATTAGGATGAGTGTTTTTATGGGAGTGAGATTGCAAAGGAAATTAGACTTCCTGTAGTATGATATTTTTTCTGTCATTGCGTGCCACTCAAAGTAAGTAATCAGTGCTCATGAATAAAGAGACACAAATTAAATGAAATGGAAAATGTTTTTTGATGCAAATATAATGAAATTTATGACAATTGTGAAATTTTATTTTTTTTCTTACTAGAGCGTTAAATCCCAATTCGGGTTTTTGAATTCTCAAAAAAACTTACAATGTCTTTGTATTAAGATATTGAAATGCTCTGATGAAATTTTCGTAATATCAATCAAAATTCTGCAAAAGTATTGATAGTTAACGTTCAATTAAGCTGATTTCAAACACTAAGTATGTAGAATTTAGATGACTGAACGGTGGTGAATAGCTGTGGTACTTAAACAGCAGTCCGATGAATAGAGCGGGTTTATATGGGAACAATCTAAATCATGTTCGGTTCCAATTGTTCTCCAAATCAGCAGCAAAGGGAAGTTAAATTTGACTATTTCGCTTCTGTCACTGGTTCGGTAGATAATGCAACACAGTGGCATTGGTCAAGGAGTTTCACCACCAATTGTTTTAAAATCACTATCATGAAAGTGACAGAATGGATGCATGCGGGACCTTCGGGAATACCAACTCTAGAAATTCCCAGGCCGGGAGTTTTTACCTAAACCTATATTTTGAGTAAAAAATTTGAAATGGTACACGACTGTTCACTACCCCGTGGCGTAGTGGTTGGTGTATCACGCCAGAGGTCTGGGTTCGAGCCCTGAGTACACCTTATATTTTTTCTTGGAAGTGAAAATCCTCCAGAGGTATCATTGTCATGAAAAGTGCATCTCACCTAAGTGGTTCGGATTCGACGAAAAATTCTAGGCCCCATCCAATCCTGATGTGAACTAACAAAATACACGAAAAGTGGTTGAGAGTGTAAGCCAGTAGGCCGTGGAATTCTTCGGAGCTGTCGGTGCTTCTAAATTAATTGTTTTGTTTAATGTTCACCACGTCTATAAATAATTCAAAATTTTTAAATTGACTAAATTGTCAAATTTAGTAATAAGATGCGGTTTGGCTTTTAGACGAGCCAAAGTAAAAAAAAAATTGAATGAGAAAATAAGTATTTTTTCGATTTATTCCTATTTGAGGACGGACACTTCACCACCTCTGTTTCAATTCGGATATTACAGTGCCACATTTTCAGAGTAAGATATGGAAGAAGCATGCTTCCCCAATCTTGCTGTCCCGAAACTCAACGTTAAGTGGGTGCCAGGTGACAGGGTAGGTTATAACCTGAGTCTGAGTTGTTTTACTTCAGAGCGTTCAGAGCACAAAATGTGTGTGTGCATGATCGGAGCTCGCTCTATGAGCTCAGGATTAATGGACCGAGTGTTCTGAGCAAAGCAATCGATGTGACATTTGACTTTAGAAATATGGAGAAAAAAGTATGGATAAACAATTGTTACACCGATTATGCAAGCAAACACAATTAAAATGGCGGTAGAAGCTAGTCGTTCTGCAGAAGGTAAAAATAATTAACTTTATATGTAAATAATATTTTTAATTTTATTTATATTTTGACGTTGTAAGCGAGCGAGTCAGAACGAATGTTATTTAGTGACAGTAAAGTGCTCAAGTCCATGTTTACCTAATCGCCAGTCAAAACAAAGCTGCATTCTTAGTTTTTCTGCCCTCGATTTGTCCACCTAAAATCATTCGTTGACTAGAGTAACACTATAGTTATATTAATCTTGAAACTAAATTAAGATTTATTGGCACAATATAACTAATAGTTTACACTACCCTAAGTAGTCCTATCAATGTATCAATTTAAGCACACCTACTTCGAGCTTTGCGATTCTAATGTCTAATTTAACTGATTTATTAATGGTTAACTTTCGCCTTAAAACAAAGTTTGACCTAAATACAAGATTTCGTTTAAAAAAATGACCTGACCCTATAGAAATGTGTCAGCATTCACGTCATAGAAAAACTTCATCGCTAAGAATTCTTTTTAAAAAGGTCAAAGAAACTCCTCAAAAATGTGTCTTCATAAAAAACAAAACACGTAATACTTATACAAATATATATGTTTGTAGATTTTAAAATAAAAACAGGACCACGTATACTATGGCATTAACAACCTGCTCTATATCCCTTCGCAATGTTTTCCTGTTTTGCGCTTAAACATAATGAAAAATATTTGGGGCTCTATAAAATGAACGTCTTCATTTCCAACCCTTTTTCTAGATTTAATCATGGTCGTCCCGCAGCAATGAAACCGTAGCAATTATCCTCGCTTTTTACGTTTTTTTTTTTGCTACCATATAGCTGGGGTATGCTCGGGTAAGTTATGAAGGTGTTTCCTTTAACACCGTGTACTGTACATGGTACAAGGATGTTGAAGTTTGCTTCGTTTTTTTTTTTTTTTAAGATATAATGAAAGAAAGCAACTTGCCCTCTCTCATTGGAATTTTCGATGCTATACCTACCTTACCTACTGTTGGCATAGAATTCTATGTCTAAACTTGTAATGCAGTGTCTTTAAATTTGTGAAAAAAATTCGTTTTTAACGCTTTTAATATCGCAGAAGGGGAAAATATAGCCAAGTATTTAATTGCGAGGGCATAAAGTGTCTTTCAGGAATTTTAAGTGATAGCTCTTAAGCTATGGTGAAAGGTACCATAATTTTACACTTCAGGAAAGTTCTTTATTTGTACGAAAATGTTTTGATATTGTCTTTGGGCGCTTTTGAAGAAGGTACCTATAAATTTTCTTGTTTGTATTTGATTCGACATTTTTTATTTTGCCTGCAAAGTTAATAGCATCTTGTTAAAATGAAACTTAAGAAATTTGAAATTTCATCAATAATTAGGACCCTTTCGTCATCATTTTATGGTCAAACGGTGAGTCGGTGATACATTATCATAATTTTCTTTTTAAGAAAAGAAACCTTTTTTTTTATAATGGGTAATTCAATATTTTTTTTCAAAGAGTCTTGGTCAAGGTTTTTGTTTAATTTTAATTCTTATGTTGAACGATATTGACACGTTAATACCTATGTTGCTCATTTTTGTTGTTGGTGTAAGTCCTCTTGGTTCAAATATAATTTATTCATTTTTTTTTTGTGTGTGATAAATTCTACTTGCAAAGAAATGTCACGTTTCTTGAGGGTTGTTATCACAACATAAAGCTCTAGGTATATTGACAATCAATGAAGTTATTTTCTTCTTTTTCTTTTTGCAGTACGAGAAGAGATGGCTTGTGTCGTATAACTTCGGAACATAAAATGATGGACGGTCGCAGATTATATTACTGCGGACTACATTTCCTTTTATGTCCGAGGAAAACATTCAAGATTGGACCATCATCATCATCGGCATCGTTGGGAAAATTGAATGATATTTGTATATATATGTATCTGGGGGGATGGAAAAATACGGACGTAAAACCCTTATCGATTGATGTGATGAGGATGGCCATGTCGATGGACAGAATTTATTTTCACTTTTGCAATTGAGTAGGTACACTAATGAGGTACGAAGCAAAAGACCGTAGGCTTGGCAGTTATAGTTGTGTGGCAATGATGTGAATATCGACACTGATAAACATATCACTTTACGATGTAATTTTGCATCATTTAATGCTCATTATTTATTTATGCTAATCGAATGTTCAAGCATATTTTGAGAAGTCTTTTTGGATAAAATATATTATACATTATATGAAAATCACTTTGGATATAGGCAAGGCGTACTATTATTACACAATGATAGAGAAGGCAAAAAATGTTAATCCGGTATTTCTGTATGTCTGTCTCAATGTATTGAAACTTGCAGCCATAAGGGTTTTGATTTTCAATATTATACTTACTTTTACTTACTTTTACTTACTTTATATGGCGCTCCAGGATGGGCTTCAGCGTCAACCAACATGTCCCTCCAACCAGCTCTGTTCCTAGCTATCCACATCAAATTTCGCACTGCAAGTTGGCTAAGGTCATTTTCCACTTGTGTACGCCACCTATTGAGGGTCTCGAAGACTAGTGCTGGTGCGTTGGTATCAATATGTTCTTTACGCGACCCAGCCATATGTTCAGCTTCTTGCCCAGTTTAATATCGCTGTTAAGCCCATATAGCTCTTCATTCAATCATCTTCTTTATACTCCTTCGATACACACAGGACCAAAAATCACTGGAAGAATCTTTCTCTCAAAGCACCCAAGTAACTTTTCATCCGAGTCTTTTAACGCTCATGCTTCCGCCCCATACAGCAGGGCTGGGATGATCAAGGTCTTGTACAACTTCTACTTGGTTTTATGAGAGAGGGACTTTCTATTTAAAATGATTTGAAAGAGTAATTCTTATCGTTTTATCTCTGAACACCGATGTCCTTCTGCGTAGTAAAGTATATCCCAGTAGACAAAGTCCTTGACTACTTCGAAATTGTGTATACATTGTGACGTTTTGCCCGAGTCGACGATGTAAAGATTTCTGTCTCGTTGAGAGCATATATATTTCGTTTTGTCTTCGTTAACAACCAATCCCATCTTTGCTGCCTACGATTCAATACTGCCAATGCACCAGCCACTGCTCGTTTATTTTAGCCGATCTTGTCGGAGTCGGAGCAGTGGTGATGACATGCGATAAAAGCAATGTTGCATGATAACGCGTCAACATTATTTAATTAACATTATTTTAAAGTAATGTTAAATAGGTTGCATGTTAACGCGTAGTATTGTTTTAGACCTTGCTTAACATTAAACGGTTCGGTGGTGTTCTTAACAATTTTGACAGTGCAGATAGATTTCTCCATCGTCATCCTGTACAGGCGGATGAGTTTTGCCAAGATACGACATGGCCGAGATACGAGGTGGCTTTGTACAGTTCGTCTCTATCCACGCTATCATACGCGACTTTAAAATCGATAAAGAAGTGCATGGTGTGTATCGATCTGGAGTTCCTGGATCTTTTTTCCAAAATCTGATCGAGTGTGAACACTTGATCGACGGTTGACTTGCCTGGCCTAAAACCACACTGATAGGGGCCAATCAGATCATTTACAAGGGGTTCCAATTATTGGGCATACTTTCTTCCGACCAAATTTTACAGATGAAATGGTGCATGCTCCCTACCAACACATCTCCTGCAGCTTTAAACGATTCAGCTGGTAAGCCGTCTGCACCGGCAGCTTTTAAAAAAATGAATATCATCGTCCAAGATAGAATCAGTCACCTCGCACCGGAATGTTGGCTATCTTCCCCGTAGCATGCTAGAAAAATTTTCTTTCTGGATCCTCAGCACAGATCGTGTATCTACTATACTATATTCTTCGTCTCATTTCGACAGGCCCTCTCATCTCCGTTCTGGCCATAAAGCATTGGATTAATATCTTTTCACCCTTTGGTAGAATTTTCAAATATCACTCCTGCCGGTACATCCCTCGATAGACTCGACTGCTCGCTTCTCGTGCTCTCTCTTTTTCTTCCTGAGAAGTCAGCGTTACTCCCTTCTTTTTTGCCCATAGAGCTCCAGAACTGCTCTCTCAATAGCCCTGGTTCTAGTCTGCAGTGTTGACTGGTAGGCATGCCAGAACAGGAATTCTTTATCAAACCAGGAGTTTCATTGTGAACCCAGCACATCAGATCGGGCATTTCTGATGGCATGATGACAATTTCTACACTGGTCATCTGTACTTGCTGCTGGTGGTGGACTTGTTGAAAATTGGAAGAAAAGCGGTCAGCAAAGGTTCGCGATATCAAACCTTCTCACAACATCAGCTCGGCTTTGTGGGGCCATGGATATCCGCATACGTATATTCGATATGCTACCAAGTATTGCAATGAGTCCATGTTTGCCACACGGAATGCTCGAACATCCAGGATACTGTAGGCACGTCTGGCGCTTATCGCGGTGTGATCAATTTGGCTGACGGCCTTTTGATCACTGCTCCGCCAAGTACCTTTGTGTATTTCAAGGTGGTGGAAATGGGTCCTCGATATGAAGACATTTTACCCCACCCCGAAATCTACCATCCTGTATCCGTTGACGGAAGTGTCATCGAGCAGGCTGTCTCCTACGACGATTGAACCAAAGGTGCCCCTTTTTTCTGAATATGGCCTTAAAATCACCCAGAATAATTTTGACGTCGTACTTCGGAATATATCGTACGCCTTCTCGAGGAGGTCATCTATGACCTCTTCGTCCTTATGGTTGGTTCATCCATCTTTTCGTGGGGGGCATGAACACAGATCAGCGAGAAGTTCATGAATATTGCTTTGATGCGGATCGTGACCAAGGGCTCGCTAAAACTGAGAAATTCTAAAACTTCTTGCCTAATTCTTCCTCGTATGTCATTCTACGTACGCCCTTTCCATCACATCGCACTTCCTGGATAGTTCTTACATCAGCCCTTAGCCTATCCAGGGTCTGCACTAATTGTTCGGCTGGACGTGGTCTGTACAACGACAGTACATTCCACGTGCAAATCCGAAATTTGCTTTCATTGCCGGACTTAAAGTGTAACTATATCGAAGAAGCATTATATTGACCAGCTAAAGTTCTTTGAGATATCATTTAGATCGTCACAGTTTGCTTCCTCATATTGACAAATGGTTTTCCTTGGGGTTTTTCTTAACAGGATTCATTTTACCTTAAAGATAAATTTTCTGAAATAGTCCAGTAATATGACTAGAGACAATGATACACTTAAACTAAGTGTATTTATCAGGATGAAAGATTAAAAAAAAAGTAAAAACATTCCACAATTATAATTTTTCGATTTTCGTCTTTAAGAAAATTCATTCAAGAGAATACCAGTTTCGGTTGAAAGCAAGAAGGCAAAACTATTTTTAATAAGAGCTCTTGAGTGCATTAGAAACCCTATATACATTACGGTATTAGACAACGTCGAATTCATAATTTAAATCCTGAGATCCAGTTACATTAATAAAAGGAACTGTCAAAAAGCACTTTATTTCGCGTACGCGAAATAGTTCTCTACCACTCTAGTTGCGTGAGAGGTTGGACTGCAGAAGGAGAGTTAAAATCTATTGAACCACATTTAGGCACGGTTCAATAAAAAAAAAAAACTGTTGGCGCCTACCAGATGACTTGACTAATTTTTTAAGTGTTTATATACTGTTTTTTTTTTTAGTTGCACTGGCAACCCTTTTCCGGCTTGTTTATATTATGGCAGTTGTAGATTATTATTTTAAACGTTTCAAACTACATTTTACTGAAAATAAAATTCGTGCCAAAAGTATACTTACCATAGTTAGGTTATTTTTTCTGCACTTTGAAGGGCTGTATCTTTGGTTTCCGGCCATTTATTGTAGCCATAATTGCCATTCATTAATGAGTAGCCCTGATGCAATAACTGGACAAAAATTGAGGCACGCCAAATTATTTCCTAAATCGGTCGCTAGCTCTCGGACTATTAGCAATAGATATACTTACAGAAATTTATAACAGGAATAGATTTGAGTTAAATGTAGAAAGTAAATAAAAGGACTTACCTAAAAGCAAATAAAGTTCTAGATATACTCGAAAATTAAGTGGTTGCTTTTTTGATTGTTTCAATCCAATAACCAAGCAACCCGCAATATCGTATCTGCTCTCAATTTATCCTCGTCTAGACCCACAATTTTCTAATTAAAAGAAGTGAATTTTGGTTTTCATCAAATTTCGCTCTCAATTAAATTTATCCAGGCAAACTCTTATAGTAAAAACAAAAATTTAAATTGGACTTTTACTCTTGGAATAGGTATAATGTAGCTAGCCATCAGCGAAAGAAGGCAATAATAAACATTTATTTAATAAAGACAAAGTACCCACTCCAGCAATAAATGATCAGCAATTTGCTCCGTTATTGCCGTCAAATCGTCGTTTCATTTATCTGAAGTTTGTATGATGGCGATTATGGTTTTATCGTCCTATCATTTCATTTAACCATCGCGCAGCTCACCACTTCTCTATGTTAGTCGGTCCTTTAGATATGCTTGTGTTATTGTGTCTATAGCGAGCGGGTTGTTTGTTTTAATCGATTTCCAGTTAGGCTTGTTTGTCGGATGTTCACCGTGGCTTTCTCTCTCTACACAGACGGAAGTGAAATTACCTGGAAAAACGTTTTAGATTGAAGCCTTTACTAAGGCGTTTATGGTGTTTATTGGTCGAGTTGAAATTTTCCAATTTAAATTTTTTTTTTTTTTTTTTTGTTCATTTCCATTTTTATCTAAATAGGCTATACGAATGCAATCAGCGGACATTAAACCTCTAATATGGTTAGTTAATGTGGTCTAAACATTCATTTGGTATATGGTAATAAGAGGATTACATTATTTTTTATTAAATTGGAGCAATATGAAAAAGCTAGTGGGTATCTGTGACATTTCATTTTTCTGGTGCGGAAAAAAATTCATTTAAGCAACCACAATCTGTAGTGAACTTAAGAGATAAAAAAGAAACACATTCCTTAGTTGTATGTATATACATATGCGCAGGAATAATTACTTTTCAGAAGATTTATAGTCCGCCTCTGCAGTGTATGCCGACGTCGAGCCTTGGAATATTTTCAATTAAAACAGAAAACCACGACTGCTTTTTGGTAAACTCTACGATTCTACATTTGGGATTTATCGATGCCAAATGTGTATATCTCAGTAAGGTATTTTCTTATCGTGTTTACAAAAGGATAATGCAAAACTAAATAATTGTTTTTTCTTAAAAAAAAATTATAATTTTATTTAATTGTGAATGAAAGAAATTGAGTTAAGTTAATTTTCCCTTATAATACTGATACTGATACATATTAATTCTTCTCTCATGTCGAGATAATTAATGCGGTAGAGAGGCCGTAGTACATGCAAATTAGCTTAAAATTTGTGAAATAAAAAAAAAATTCAAAGTTCCTGAAAATTCGTATTCTGGCCAGGGTTGTCAGATGTGGCAATTTATCGTGAAACTAGCGATTTGAAAGACAGCTTCATGACGAAAGCTAACCCCAACGAACACTTTTATGTACCTTGGCTAAGACTAAATTCAATTCATTTATTGCAAGTGGATATTAAATTAACATTAGTTTTATTAATTTTTAAGCGTTGATTAGCCATCAGCTACACGACCAATATTAGATGAACATCGCAGAAAATAAATACTCATGATGGAGGTTTTATTACTTAATCGCATAAGTACCACACCATTGAATAAAACTTAGGTGTTCAACTTTTTAATAGAAGTTGGACTTCCTACAACAACAGCTATTTGTCAGTGAAAATCCCGCTAAAATCGGTACAGTAGTTTCTGATCGGTTCATATGTAATGCGAAAAAAAGCGACCCGAGCGCTCTTTAGAAGGTAATTAAAATAACTTAAGTCACTCCCTACAACATCAGCTATCTGTAAAAGGCAAGCCCAGTCAAAATCTGTAAAGAATAGTTTCTGAACAGGCATACAAACGATTTTTCTAGAAAAAAAAAGTAACCTACTTAGTGCCATCTAGGGTGTAAATGAAATAGACTAAGCTCCGCGCTACAGCATTATCTATCTGCCAGTGAAAGTCCCGTGAAAATCGGTCCAGCCGTTCTCGAGATTAGCCAGGACAAAGAGACAGACAGACAGACAAACATTTTAAAAATGTGTGTTTTGTTATAAACGCTTTCATATCATCATCATCGGCTCGACAACCGGGGTCCGGTCCTAGCCTCCTTCAACAAGTCTCTCCACTTATCCCGGTCTCCAGCCGACGCCATCCAGTTGCGCACCCCAAGGCTCCGGGCGTTCTGGTCTACGCCATCTCTCCAGCGCAAGCATGGTCTACCACGCTGTCGTCTGCCATAGAATGTACCACAAAGAACTTTCCGAGCAGGTTCCTCTTCGCTCATGCGAGCTAGGTGCCCTGCCCACCGAAGTCTACCGAGCCTAATTTTTGTCACGATATCTGCTTCAAGGTAGATTGCGTACAATTCATGATTGTACCGTCTCCGGAATCGTCCTTCCTCACATATGGGGCCAACAATTCTCCTTAAGACTTTTCTCTCGAACGCGGCTAAGAGGTCAGAGTGCCTTTTGCTAAGCACCCAAGTCTCGGATCTATATGTGAGTACTGGCAGGACCATGGTCCTGTACAGCAGTAGTTTTGAAGTTATGGTGAGATTTCTGGGTTTGAAGAGCTTTGACAGACTGTAGTAGGCTCTGTTGGATTTGAGAAGCCGCCCGCGTATTTCTTCTTCTATATTGTTATCGGCTGCTACTATTGACCCAAGGTATTTAAAGGATTGCACCACTTCAAATTCGTGCTCCGCTACCTTGATTGTTTGACCAACTGTTCCTCTAGCATTCGACGCCACCATGTACTTTGTTTTACCTTCACTAATGTGCAGCCCCAGATTTTGTGCCGCCTGCTCGATCCGGATGAAGGAATCGTGTACAGCTTGCTCGGTTCTTCCGATGATGTCGATGTCGTCTGCGTAAGCCAGTATCTGGCTGGACCTGTTGACGATGGTCCCTCTTGTTGCCGTGCCAGAGTCACGGATTGCTTTCTCCAACGCCAGGTTGAAGAGGAGGCAGGCCAAACCATCCCCTTGTCGGAGTCCATTAAAGATGTTGATTGGTCTGGATAGCAATCCGGCTATTTTTACTTGGCTTGTTACGTTGGTCATGGTCAACCTACATAGTCGTGTCAATTTATTTGGGATGCCGAATTCTCTCATGGCTTTGTAAAGTTCTACCCTGGCTATGCTATCATAGGTATGTTGAATGGTAAATTCTAGACATTTTTCCATCGCCTGCCTAAGGGTAAAGATCTGATCAGTTGTGCCTGGAATGAAACCACACGGTCTTGTAGGATAGAGGAAAGTATCTTATAGGCGGTACTCAACAACGTGATACCTCTATAGTTGCTGCACGTTGTGACATCTCCTTTCTTATGTATGGGGCATATTATACCTTTTCGCCAGTCTTCTGGCATTTCTTCATGCTCCCGCACGTGCACTATAATACCATGAATTGCCTGACGTAGAGCTGGCCCACCGTGTTGAAATAATTCGGCTGGTATACCATCAGCTCCCGGGGCTTTGTTTTTCTTTAGCCGGTCTATAGCCTTCTCAACCTCTTCTATGCTTGGTGACGGCAACATAGGGTATTCGTCTTGAAGCAGTGAAGCCACCACTTCTGCAGTGAGTTGACCATTTAGCAATTCATTAAAGTACACTTCCCATCGCTCCAGTATGCTTTGTGGATCGGTGATCAGATTTCCCTCTCCGTCCTTGCAGTATGTGCAGCGTGGTGTGTACTGCGTCATGTTTCGGATGGATTGGTAGAACTTCCGCGCCTGGTGCGGACCTCGCTCTCGGCTTTTTTCTATTTCACAGATTAAGTTCTTCTCCCAGGCTGATTTTTTCTGTCTGTGAAGCCGTTTTTCTATTCTTCTGAGCTCTTTATATTCTTCTTCGCGTTCCCGCGTTCTTCTTCTTAGTCTTGTCTTTAAATATTTACCCATGTAGATTTAGAGTATTTGAATCTCAATGAGAGTTGAAAATTAATGTTTTAAAGTAAAGGGTTTGCTTATCTACCTATTTCATTAAAGATAAAAAAACAACAACAAATAAAATAAATTAATAGAGTAATTTGTACAGCTTTAATCTTGTTATTTAAAAAAAAATATTTAAATTTATGTTGCAACCAATCCGTATGGTCGAATTGAAAACAAAAAGCACTTTTGAAACTACAAAAATACAAATCCGCCCTCAAAAGCGATCCGCCACGCATTTGATAATCATCCCCCCTGACAACCCTGACTCTGGCAGAGAAATATATGCTCTTCAAGATTCTGAAGAGTCCCCAGTTCTGAAAGGTGAGTTCGACTCTTCAACTTAGTTTTAAGCCTCCTCAGCGATCACTACGCACCGGTTATGATAAATCTAATATCATCAGCTTGGACCAGTTTTGCAACATACAGAAGTTGGGTCAAGACAAGACAAACATTGTATGGGAAGGGGGCATCTATTACACCTTATTTTTCCAGGAGGGGATATCTTTTAAAAGAGTGACTTAAAAAAGAAAAAAAAAATATACTAAAAATCAAAGGTAATACTTCCAATGTTACAATGCCTTGACTTTGATTTATCTCAAACGTTTCAGCGGTGTTATTACCGACATTAAGGATCAGCGAGATTTCTTCAACGTCATCCTTCACAAACTGATGAGTTTGGCATTGATTTTACGCGACTTTAAAATCTTTAAAAAAATGGTGTGTATTGATCTTGAATTCTCGGATTTTTTTCAAAATCCGTCGAAGTATAAAAATTTGATCGACATGAAGTACAACGGGTTAGATGGTTAGTTGCACTAATGGGGTTTGTCACTAGCCAGTTTAGTGGTTCAGTGATTTCAATATTTTAAGTGACTTCATATGATTTCAGATGTTTTCAAGCAGATTTCAAAATTTTGTGATTGCATTGATTTCAAATAAATTTACTGATTTCAAATGATTGCAAATTAATTCAAGTGATTTCATTATGATTTCAATTCCTGATTTCATTTTGGCATTTTTGATTCCATGATTGCAAAAAAACTTAAAGTGATTTAAAATTTGTTTAATGATTGCAATAAATCATTTGAAGTCAATAACCAATTTTTTTTTTTAATTCGTCATTTGAAAAAGTGATTGCACCTGATTTCAAGGTGATTTCAAATGATTGAAAATATAAGTGGTCAGGTGATTTCATTCGTAACAAACCCCTCGTACCGAACTAGAGTTTTTAAACGTAAAAAACGTGCACTCGAGTTTGGCAGGGATGCCGAGATACGACATGGCTCCGCATACTCCGTCACTGTCCACTCAGTCATACGCGACTCTAAAATCATTTTCATTACTGGCAAATGCAGCCACAATAGTTTGATTTGTTCTTCCGATTATGTATTTTGTCATATGCATAAGAAAAATAGTTGAATGGACTTTTGATAGATTATGATTGTGTGACTGTTGATATTAACTTGCGATCTTAGTACAATTTCTTCAAAAATGAAGTACAAGGTACAATAACACCAGGGCCCGTATTACGTATTACGATAATCGTTGAAAAACCCTCGTTTTCGTTCAAATGCGATTACGTAAGACGATTATCGTTTAAGTTTCAACAATACTCGTTTCTTCTTACGAGTGCTATTTGGCTGTCGTCTAGCCTTTGTTCTCGTTGTTGTCAATTTTTTTTTGTGTTGTGTTTATATGTCTGCCGGTTACGTACCATTTGGAAACAAAACGTGAATCCGAACAAACAAAAATAATAAAAGAACATTTTATTAACAATATTAAAAACACAAATAATATAGGTACGCACTTGCACTTATAAATAAACAAATTCCGGAATTGCAAAATAAAACTATTTGGGGGGAGAGTACGATAACTTTGGCGCCAAGAATTGATAACGGTTTTTTGTAGAACAGTTTAATACAAGCATTTTTTACTATGGGTGGGGGGGGTCTATCTCCCTCCGTTTGGGCGGGAGGGGCAATTTTATAAAAACAGTGCTAAAATTTAAAACAAATATTAAAAAATAACGGCAATACTTACAACTAAGTTTTACATCTTTTTTTAAAGCCAATACTTTTTTCTATTAGATGTTTTTTAAATCAAGTGAAACCTATGCATAGTCTTTGAAAAAACGGACTTTAAACTCAAAAATTGCGAAAAAAAAGGTGAAAAAAAAACTTTGAAGTGTGATTTTTCAAAACTGTAAAATAAAATGCTACTTTTTTTTATAAAATTCGTTGCTCATATTAATTTTAAATCATAAACTGAAAACAAAATGATTTTATGTTTTCTGGTTTTTGAGAAAATGGAAAATTACTAAAACTACTTTCTTATAAGAGTTTTCTTTTTTTTTTGGTATACGGTGAATGTTGTACGTAGATTCGTTTTTGTAATGATGCTTGGGCATCTTTAAATGCAACAGAAACTTTGCATACACCCAACCTCGCACCCACCCCACCTCGCACCCACCCCAAATCCTATAGTGTGTCCAAGCAGGGGGGTTGCAGGGGGGCAGCATGCCCCCCCTTACATACCTCACTGTTTATACGCTTTAGTAATTTTCCATTTTCACAAAAACCAGAACACATAAAATCATTTTGTTTTCAGTTTATGATTTAAAATTAATATGAGCAACGAATTTTATAAAAAAAAGAGTATTTTATTTTACAGTTTTGAAAAATCACACTTCAAAGTTTTTGTTTACCTTTTTTTCGCAATTTTTGAATTTAAAGTCCGTTTTTTCAAAGACTATGCATTGGTTTCACTTGATTTAAAAAAACATCTAATAGAAAAAAGTATTGGCTTTAAAAAAAGGTATAAAACTTAGTTGTAAGTATTACCGTTATTTTTTAATATTTGTTTTAAATTTTTAGCACTGTTTTTATAAAATTGCCCCTCCCGCCCAAACTGAGGGAGATAGACCCCCCCACCCATAGTAAAAAATGCTTGTATTGAACTGTTCTACAAAAAACAGTTATCAAATTCTTGTCGCCAAAGTTATCGTACTCGTGCCGAAAACTCTTATAAAAAAGTAGTTTTAGTAATTTTTCATTTTCTCAAAAACCAGAAAACATAAAATCATTTTGTTTTCAGTTTATGATTTAAAATTAATATGAGCAACGAATTTTATAAAAAAAAGTAGTATTTTGTTTTACAGTTTTGAAAAATCACACTTCAAAGTTTTATTTTACATTTTTTTTTCGCAATTTTTGAGTTTAAAGTCCGTTTTTTTCAAAGACTATGCATAGGTTTCACTTGATTTAAGAAACATCTAATAGAAAAAAGTATTGGCTTTAAAAAAAGATATAAAACTTAGTTGTAAGTATTACCGTTATTTCTTAATATTTGTTTTAAATGTTTAGCACTGTTTTTATAAAATTGCCCCTCCCGCCCAAACGGAGGGAGATAGACCCCCCCCCACCCATAGTAAAAAATTCTTGTATTGAACTGTTCTACATAAAACCGTTATCAATTCTTGGCGCCAAAGTTATCGTACTCGTGCCCTATTTGGTTTTTACATAGGTACACATTCTCCATGCTCTTCTCGTTGAAATATTTGTAAATAATTCTCCGTCTTCACCCATTTGAACATGTACACTATCCGAAAAGAAGAAATTAATAAATATTTTAATATTTTTTAAGATAATATACCGCTCTTCTTTAATTTCACACTCAAGTCTTGAATTTTTTCGATCATGTTTTGACATCTATTCACCGACGTGAAGTTAGATGCACTTCAAAAAAAATTGTATTTCTCTGTTTTATCTGGCAACAATTTCATGAAACTATTCTCGTTACTTGTAATCGCTTTATGTTGCGGCTTTCGTTTTCTTGACTATCGTTTTTTTGCCGTTCGTTTCGTAATTCGTAATACGGGCCCAGAGTGCATGACAACGCGTCGCCTTTACTTTCTCAACATCAAACCGTTCCGTGGAGTTATCAACTTTAACTGAGCAGCGGGATTTCTCCATGGTCATCCTGCATTTGCAGACCGAGTTTGGCAGGAATGCCGAGGTACGACATAGATCTGTAGAATTCGTTCCTATCCACGTACATATATGTATCGATTCGGAATTCCTGAATTTTCTCTAAAATCTGACGGTGTTAGCATTTCGTCAACAGTAGTAGTGGCAGTGGGGATTAGAGGGTTCTGTTCTGATCCAATTGCGCAGTTTTTTGGGATCATCGATGGAACGGAGCTTGGTGATGTTAATCAGTTACACTGTACTAAGGTATCCGGATAATAAACTTTTGTCTTAAATACAAAAGAAGCCGAATATTAAGGCACTTTAGGCATCAACTCAAAAGGCTTTGTGGGATTTTGTGGTTTTTTTAGTATAAGCCAAAACGTAAATAATTCAAAGATAAATTTATATTGCAAAAGGGCAATTCCTCTGGCATCAACTAGAAAGTACTTATCAAGACCGAAACATATTTGTATTTTATAAATAAAAAAAAAAAACAATTCGTCCAAGAGTATATGTAATTTATATTAATAAAGTAAATCTATCATAAAGTGGTTTTGGATGTAATAGTTTTGTAAAACTGAATAGATTTATTTAAACATGCAAACAATGTTGCCACTGTTAATTTTGACAATAGTACTAAATCCTTAGATAGTAGTAAGTTGTCTGGGGTTGAAGCTGTTGATTTTGCTGGCTTTGATGAAGTGGCGG
Source organism: Baccha elongata (assembly GCA_951217065.1). Lineage (NCBI taxonomy): Eukaryota > Metazoa > Arthropoda > Insecta > Diptera > Syrphidae > Baccha > Baccha elongata. The sequence continues at coordinate 64,223,043 of OX578272.1, read as the reverse complement.
TTAAATATGTTGCTGTTGGTGTTCTTGATGTTAAAGTTGCTTATAATGTTGTTGTTGCTGATGTCGCTGTTGTTCCTGTGAATGCTAAGAATGCTGCTGTAGTAATAATTGCTGATACTCCTGTTAATGCTGATGTTCCTGCTTATAATGATTATCCTGTAGTTGCTGAAGTTCATGATGATGTTGTTTCTGAATGTGCAGATAGTGGAGTAAATGTTAGAACTGTTAATGTCGCTGCTGGACTCGGAAATTTGATTAATACTTCAAAAATAGTAATTGGTTCATCTGATTTTCTGCAAAATAATGTTGTACATAAATTGAAGTGGTTTCATCTTGGCAGTTTTCGACCTTGTACCACTACCGAATCTATTGCATGTCATATAGCTAATGTTCTCTGCATCAACCCGAATTTAATTTCGTGCTATAAATTAACTAAGCGTGGTGTGGACGAAGAAAAATTAAAACTTATAAATTTTAAAATTGGAGTTCCAGTTGAATTTGCAGATGCGATGTTTCAAGAAAGTATTTGGCCATTGGGTACAAAGTTACGTGCTTTTGAGTTCATTTCAAAAAACGAAGTAGTTCGGGACCTGCTGGATCAATCCTAGAGTCAAGTTCAGATAAAAATGCTTGTTCCATCTACTACCAAAACATTGGTGGTATGAGGACAAAAACTACAGATTTTTTCAATGCAGCTGCCGATTGTTCCTATACTGTCATCGCTCTTACTGAAACGTGGTTGTGTGAGAATATATTAACGACAGAACTGTTTGGTGCTGATTATGTAGTATATAGGAAAGATCGGTTTCCAATTCAAACTGGTCTATCTAGAGGTGGTGGTGTCATCCTTGCAGTCAAATCTTCCCTTAATAGCAGATTGGTTGACCTAAACGACTCTTCAGGTACAATTGAACAAATTTGCATATGTGTTACTTATATTCACTCTCATGAATTTGCTGATATTAAAATATATTATTTTGTATCAAATATACCTCCTAACTCTATTACAAGTATTTACAAAACTCATATTGCTAACATAAAACACATTGGGGCATATTCATAGACACTGTCTAAGTTGTTTTTAAGAAAAACTCAAGTTTATCCTATCTAAAGTACATTGCTTAAACCAAGACTAAGCAAAACTGTAGTTTAAAAACAACAATGAATATGCCCCATTGTAAATAAATTGGACGCATATTCATATGTGTTAGTTTTAGGTGATTTCAATTTAAGTAACATCAAATGGATATATTCAGTTGACGAAAAATGTTTGCTTCCATGTAATGTTCTAAAAGAATTTGAAATTGAAATGCTGGACTCTTTGCTGGCTATGAATTTTGTACAATTTAATTCCATTCAAAATAGTATTGGTCGAATTTTAGATTTAGTTTTTGCTTATGATGATTTAGATGTATGTTTATATGAAGCTGTCTTTTTACTATCAAATAACAGTGTTTTTCATAAAGCTTTGCACATTTCATTCGATATTTCTTTTCTTAGCTCTTATAGCACTGATAGCAATAGTATTGAATTAAAATTTGATTTTGATAAGGCCGATTATGGCTATGTTAATAATTACATCTCATCGATTGTTTGGAACTTGAGTTTATCGGGGTCCACAGATTTGAAAGAAGTTTACTTGTTGTTTACAAACATAGTTGATGATGTTTTTTCTAAGTGTGTGCCTACTAAAAAATGTTTAAGCTCTAATAAGCCAATCTGGTTTAACAATCGACTCATGAAATTAAAAAATGCTATGAAACGTAATTATAAGAAAAATTTAAAAAATCATTTATTGCGTGCGGAGTTTTGTCGCTTACGAAAAGAGTACGAATTTTTAAAGAGATTTTTGTATCGTCAGCATGTTTTGCATTTAGAGTCTAAAATAAAAAGTAATTCAAAAGCTTTTTGGACCTTTTTAAACACGAAAAGGAAATAAGTTAGTATTCCGTCTTCTATGAGCTACAATGGTAATATTAGCAATGACATAAAAGAAATTTCTAATATGTTTGCATGTTATTTTCAATCAAACTATGTTGCTGAACCAGATAATAATTACAGTCCTGTCTTCCGTAACTCTTTAATAAGTTTAGGATTTCTAGATATCACTAAAGATGATGTTCTAACGGAGTTATCAAATCTTGATAATTCTAATAGTCTTGGACCGGACAACATTCCTCCAGCGTTTATTAAAAACTGTAGATTTAATTTTGCAACTCCGCTTCGTATGATTTCCAATCTATCTTTGTCAAGTGGCTTGTTTTTGGATGATTGGAAGTATTCTTTTATCACCCCTATCCACAAATCTGGATCTAAGCAAGTTATTGAGAATTATAGACCGATTGCAAAGTTACAGTTGATCCCAAAAATTTTTGAAGCCATTGTTAAAAAAAAAATATATGCAATTGTTCGTGGTTTCATTTCAAATTCTCAACATGGGTTTGTAACTGGAAGATCAACTGTAACGAATTTAGCGATTTTTACAAACTACTGCCTTACTAATATGGAGAAGCATAGCCAAGTTGACACTGTTTATACTGACTTTGCTAAAGCATTTGATCGCGTCCAATTTCATGTTTTAGAACGTAAATTAATAAGATTTGGTTTTCATTCGTCTTTGATGTCATGGTTGATGTCGTACTTAAAACACCGAAAACAGTATGTGAAAATCGGATCCCATATTTCTAAAGTAGTGTTCAATTACTCTGGAGTGCCTCAAGGTAGTCATTTAGGCCCACTCCTTTTCTTATATTCATCAATGATTTACCGGATTGTGTACAGCATTCCATCGGATTATTATTTGCAGATGATTTCAAATTATTTAAAATAATTAAATCAAGGTCTGACTGTGTTGAATTACAAAATGACATAGATAGATTAATTAGTTGGTGCGATAGTAATTGTTTGCATCTTAATATTCGTAAATGTTCTATTTTGTGTTTTACAAGATATAAAAATCCTTTAATATTTAATTATAAAGTTTGCAACAGTGACCTTTGTAGGGTTTATGAACAAAAGGACCTTGGAGTTGTTTTTGATTCCCAATTAATTAATTTTTAATCTCTAAGGCTAATGCTATGCTGGGGTTTCTGTTTCGAAACTCTAAAGATTTTAGTGATCCGTACACTCTAAAAACTCTTTTTGTATCGTTGGTTCGCTCTAACCTTGAATATTGTTGTGTGATATGTTCTCCGTTCTACAACAGCACTTCAATGCGTATTGAAAGAATACAAAAGAGGTTCACGAGATATGCGCTTCGTAAAATATATTTCGAATCTAACATGCCAAGTTACGATATAAGATGCCAATTGATTGATTTAAAGCCGTTAAATAAAAGAAGATTTTACTATTTAGCTATTTTTGCCAGGGATATTTTGTGTGGTCATATCGACTTATTTAATATATATGCTCCAACGCGCTCACTTAGGCCAAGACATAATAACTTCTTTCAAATAAGTAGACACTCCACTAACTACGGTTTGAACAATCCAGTAACCAATGCATCATTATGTTTTAATCAAATTGAAAATTATATAGATGTCCATATGAGTAGATGTGAATATTTAACTTTTTATTTTTGTTAATTTTATTTCATAATTACGATTTCTTATATTCTTGTTTATAAATTATGTAATTCTAATATCTAAGAAAGTCTAATGTACTTGTTGGATAAATAAATAAATAAATTAAAATTTTGTGTCTAAGACCTGAGAAGGAACTGAAACATTTAATTATTTAACTCAAATTTTATTGTTGTCATTATTTTTATTAATTTCTAAGTTTATCAGTTTATAACATATTAAAACTCCTTGTACGACATCAAAGGATATACCAAAAGCCAAAGAAACAATCTACTTTCACATATTATAGGTAATGTTTGATGAATCATCATCTATAATAATGGAACCAGAACTCTGTTTATACTTTGATATGCATATTTATATACAGTTTACTGTCATTACTGAGTCGTGACATACACCAACAATAACATGACACCCGTTAACTAATACAAATTTGCGGTTTGCCTTATTGGTATATTAATGGTATTTGAGGTAATGTCCTGTTGGGATATCACAGTTATTATACGTAATAATAATAATATGCCCCTATTAGCTATAATTTAGATTGAGATTATTGCAATCGAATATGAATTAATCTTGTTTAACTAATAGAATATAGATATATCTAAGGCACATAAGTGTCTCACTAGTTTGTCTCTGTCATGTTAATATCAATATGTCCCTGATGGGCAATCGGTCTTCCTATTATCAATGTATAAAACAATGTGTGTTTGTTCCTGATTAGATCAAGATATTATCAATCAGAAAAAGATCAAAGGCATCTGGATATGTGTCTTCAAATTAAGGATTAAGATGGAGAAAGTATTTGATGTATTACACCACGAACAACTTAGCTTGCTCATGGTTTATTTGCATGGCGAATTTGTATTTTTGTGTTTTCAAAAAAAAAAAAAAAAGAAACTACACGAAATTGTTGTGAAGAGTGACTCGTTCCAATCTTATACACTAGTATTTGAAACCAGGTTTATACGAGTGGAGCTTGTCATATGAAGTTACTTCATATTTCATTATTTATAATGTTTCCTGTTCAATTCGATCGTATTCCAGCGGTTTGAAATGAAACTGAAATTCAACCGACATATGTTTTAACTGGATTGCATTAAGAATAAATATCTTTTAATTTATGTCTTCTTGATCTTTGCTTCGCCGCTTCACTTATAGATTATATGCTTGTGCGGTTCGCAGAGTTAACCTAAAGCTTTTCGGTTTCAGATCGTTCTATATCTTATACTAAAAAATAATTGTTAAGATGCATGAGCTGCGAAGTTGAAATTTAAAATAATGACCAAGACATCCAAGTGCCCGAAAAAATTAAATAAAAAAAAAATGCTTTTCAATCACAAAAATAAAAACAAACTAAAAGCTGCTGGCGGCAATTGCTATTCTGGTTAGGTGCATCAATTAGAATCACAGGACCCTAAATCTGCCCGATACCCATAGAATATCGCCTTTATTCTGCAGTAACCATACAGAAATCAGGGGTATGGGTCGTTTCACCATTTCAATTCAATTCAATTCAATTTTTATTTTAATACGGGGTACAAATAAGACGTAGTCTTTTATAGTACATTTGATTATGGTTAACATTTTATATAAGCATAATAGATACTTAATTTTAAACTTAAATAACAATACAATATAATGATAGAATATACCTAAATATTTTAAAAAGTGAGAGAAGAAATGTAATAGTAGAAGAGAAGTGAAAATAGAAAGAAAAGATGAAGAAGTAGAAGTAGAAGAAGCCTGTTTTAGTTTTATTTTGTCTTATTTGAGAAACAAGTGACGAATTTAATTTACAAGAGTAAATGGTATTATAAATTTTCTCCTTTAACGAAAGTGAAGGTTAATTGCTTCCTTTGAACTTTTCTGGTGGAATGATCCTTTTTATAATAGTCGGCAGAGAGTTCCATAGTTTTGTTGCATGGACAATAAAGAGGCGAGAGGAGTTCAGGTAATTGACTGAAGGTGACACAAGATTCATAGTTCTAACAGATTGGGAAAATCGCAGTTTTTCAAATATATAAGATGGGTTTCTTTGTTGAATAATTTTGTGCAGAAATATGCAGCATCTGGCATCAAGGAATTGTTGAAAAGTGCATCCAAGTACTAGTTTATGATAATGCGATATGTGTTCATGTCGTCGAACTCCATATATATATCTTAACATGTCATTAAAGGCAACAAGAAGCTTATGATGGGAAAGAGAGTCCAGTTTGCAATAAACAACGTTGGAATAATCAATCAGTGGGATGAGTAATGTTTTAACTAGCCTGAGTCTGGTATTTGTAAGAGTAATGCTGGAAAACAACCAGAGATTTCGAAGTCCACCGTAGATTCTTCCAATAGTGTAGTTCACATGATTTGTTGCCGAAAGAGAGCTGTTGACCTTAAAGCTAAGACTAGTTACACTGTCAATAAACTTAAGTTCAACCAATGATAAATAGACTGGAGGTAAAAACATGGTATTAATCTTTTTCTTTGACATCGCAATCAATTGAGATTTCGCTGGATTAAGTGTAAGACCATTATTAAGCGACCATTTGAAAATTGAGGAAAGGTCTTCATTTATTCTATACATCAGATCCTCTTGTAGACCAAGTAGACGAGACAGATAGATTTGTACATCGTCAGCATATAAGTGAATTGAAACGTTTGAACAAACATTTGGGAGATCATTTATAAACAAACAGAACAAAATAGGCCCTAAAATAGACCCTTGTGACACACCCATTTGAAGGTACAAAGATTCAGACAAATGTTGACCAACCTTAACTCGTTGGCTACGGTTATTCAAATAGCTTTTATTAAGACTTACCGCTCTATCCTGAAAACCAAAGTAGAGCTTTAGTTTCTTACATAGTATTTGATGGTTTACTCTGTCGAAAGCTATGAGAAATCTAACAAACAAAGAACTGTAAGATTGTCCAAGTCATACTGAGCCCGAATATCATCAAGTACTTTGATCATTGCTGTTTGACAGCTGTGGTGAGCACGAAATCCGGACTGGAAAGAGGATAGCAAATTTAGTCTATTAAGATAATCTGAGACTTGGTTTGCCAGAATTTTTTCAAAAACTTTAGAAAGACAGGGTAAAATACTGATGGGACGGAAATCAGAGCAACAATTGGGATTTGACATTTTAGCCTAGATTTTTGTTGTTACGCATTTTGTTTCTTTGCATTTTTTTTTTTTTTTTTTTTAGTTTAGTTTACTTTTGTTTCTATAATTTATTCTACGATTTTTTGATATCTTGTCTTAAAATCATTTCGTTTGTTATTGTTTCGTTTTCCGATTATTTCGTTTTCTTTTGTTTTTCGATTATTTTGTTTTTGTTCCTTTCAATTTCAATTATTTCTCCAGCGTTTTTTTTTTTTTTTGGGATGTTAAGAGCCTAAAGGCGTTAAGATTCGAGCAAACATCCACTGGGGGTGATTATCAAATGAAGTTAAAGTTTTATGCTAACGTCTTAAATCGCTTACTGGATGATTTATTTGGTCCCTACTTATGCGAACTTAGACCTGGAAAAGACCTCCATTAACAAAATATTTGGGTAGCGTATGATCAATAATTTAACATAAATACCTCACTTCCATTAATCGATTTAAAAGTCACTTTATGATGGTGTGAATATAGACAAAAAATATAGTGTACCTAGTCTTATAAGTAATACGATTTGCCAAACAGATAAAAATTATATAAAAAACAAAGATATCTAAAGGAAGAAACAATCAGAAAAGATGGTTTTTATAAAAAAATAAACGAAAATAAGAATGGTTTTAATCCGGATTTAAGTTTTAAACTGGGGAGATGAAATGGGATACAAAAGAACACGCGCACCCGTACAGCCTTCCAAAGTTACATAAGTTATTACGATAAAAATAGCTATTTCCGCTGTTGCCGTTAAGAATATGCATAAATCATTAACCGAAAAACGATTCTTATTTTCAGAAAATCACTCTTTCTTTTTTGTTTTAGTCAATCTTTTTTTAATAAGTTGTTTTTGGTCAAAACGAAATCCAGACCCTGAAACACTTCTTTTGCTTCGCATAATATGTTTTTCTTTTCTTAGCGCTACATTTAGATACATATATTGTTTCTATCTGCACAACATCTTATAAATATTATCAAAACCAAAAAATATGTAGCCAAGGAACCCAGCCACATGTTACCGATAATGCACTCAGTAACTTCCTTCCTTCCTACATATTATATGTAGTTATTGCAAATACCCCATTTGAAAATTTTTTCGACCTCCGGTTAAGCAACAACCACAAAGTTTCCTTCAAAATCTAAGCTTTATAGAACGAAAGATGATACGTATGTATAAGTTTATTCCAAACGCCCAGAGTGTATGTATAATACCCTCAAGTGCACGTGATACCCCCAAATGTTACTCATACCCCATAATCTTATTGCGGTATCTATAAGCCTGTCGTTTCCATAAACTTAATCTAACCAGTGCAATGGGGTTACGAACCCTCTGCCACAAAATGATGGTATATCGAACTCGAAACGAGACTTTTATGCTCTCACACATTATACATATATACGGCATATAGAGAAATCTCTGTTAAGGAAAACAAAAAAAAAAAAAAAAAAGGAAGCTTAATGTCAATGCAAAGTTATAAGTGCCAAGTATTGAGTGTGGCCACTTTTGCTGACGCAGATCCTTGCCACACTTAAATCTCCAATGATATTTTCATTGCGGAAAAGGAGAAATAGATAGGACACGAGTCTCAATAAACCAAAGCCAGGAAGAAGGACATGAAGTCAATTTAATGATTGTTGGCATTTCTCAAATTGGTCGGGTCCACTCCTACACGCACATTAAACTGTAATGACTTGTGGCATAGGTGTACACATTGGGGCAGTAGAACATTCATAAAAGTGTATTAAATTGCGTTCTAGAAAAGAATTACATTGAATTATATTTATAAATTTCGAAGTGTGTTAGTGATTGAAAATTGGTTTTAGGATTCAGGGATGATTTTTGTATTGTTTACCATACAAATGAGATTCGGTTTATCGACTAATCCGTTTTTAATGAAGATTCATTTCATGATAATAGATTTTTACATGTTGTTTTTTAAATTAAATATTTAGGCCCAGTTTTTCAGTTTGAATTTATATTCCAGGTTTGGATTAAATCCAGTTAACTCTGATAGAAACACGTTTTTCAGTCATTTTCAGATTCCGAGTTAACTCAAGGTTGATTGAGCTGAATGATTATAATTGGGGTTATATGCACTACGACCTTAAGATCTATTGTGCCCTCATACAGAGTCTGAAGAGAATTCTAATTTTACAGCTCTTCCTGTCTCTTGCCTTGATGAATTTTAATAATTGGAGTTTACCTTTAGAGAGAGTAGTACATTCTCTTATTTTATCTGATAATGGCCCAGGTGGTTCAGAGTCTTTTATTAAGAAGTGCTCTTCACTTTCCTAAAAGGTTATCTGGTGTCTCATCTTCTTCATTGCAGTACTTGCACGTTTGGCTGTTTATAACTCCATTGGGTAAACGCGGGTGAGATGCAAAGCGGGGAGACGGTGCAAATTCAATATCTCGTAGACCACATATTCAATAAAAACTTGTACATCATTTTAGAATTCATTCTATTGTTTCAAATCGAAGTAGTCAGTATTTTTCGGTTTGACTGTGGGAAAAAAAAATAAAAATAAAAAAAAACAAGTTGTGTTTTTTTTTGAAAATATATTTTGGACATTTTTTTTCTTTGGGTTTTTCTGCTGCTTTGGGTACTATGATGTCTATGTTACAGCAATACATTCTTACACGAATTGGATATGATCTATCTACGAAAACTTTTGTAAGTTGTTGCTTTGTTTTTATGTTTAAGATTTAGTGAAAATGAAAAATAGGGTAGATATCGCAGTTTTTGAGGATGAGATGACGCATTCGATAGCAAACTTTTCCACTTGTTGTACTGCAGTGCCACACAATCTCACCCGCTCATTTTTTGTTTATAGTTGAAAATTAGTTAGGTATCTATTCTTCTTTTGAAATTTTCTAAGGCAAAATTGAAAAAAGGGTGTTAGGGGTGTACTTATTAAAAATATGCAATAGTTTTACCACAAAAACTGATATGAGTACGTGCTAATGTGCCACAGATGGGCACATGAATTATGCTCGTCATTCAAGCACGCGCCTGCAATGATTGTGCAAAAATATATAAGAAGTGAAGCATGTGCCATCTCACCCACCAAGGCATCTCCCACACCCTATAGGCTGTAGGGAGAGAATGTTGTTTTAATACTATTTTTATTTATGCTTAAAAAATATACAGCTTTGTTGTTTATGAAACTAGTTAATGCATAATTCAATAAAGAATATGTTTGTAAAATAAAAACAAAGAAATATTGTTTAATTTCAATGATATTTGAAAAACAAAAAAGATGTGTCATCTCACCCACCTTTCCCCTAATACTAAGATGTCTTTTTAGTTTGCAGTGGCCCGTGAGGAAACCTGTGATAATTCTGAGGTTATTTTTACTGAAGCTAATGCGGTCTTTAAATGTTCCTTGTGTGTAGTTCCAAGTAGGAGTTTTGTCTGGTCTTAGCTTGGGGAGTCCCTTCCAGATCAGAGTTCTTTTTGCCTCCTATTCATTTGTAATTTTAAACTCAGCTATGTTAGTGAGTTAATTCTGAGTTGAAAAACTTGTTTCTATCAGAGTTAACTCGAATTTAATATAACCCTGGAATAATCTCGCTCTGAAAATTTGACATTAGAAAATTATAGCAGTTGAAATAAATATTAGAAACCGAAATTAGGAACTTAATTTCAGATTACTATATATCCATTTCGATTTGAAAAAGAATAGTTACAAAGAGGCAATGCATTTGTGTCCGTTATGGTTTATTTTTATATTTAAATTTTAAACAATTTAATTTGAATCTATGCATTTGTGCAAAAGAAAATGTTAAACAATCAAACATGACATTGCAGTGGTAGAGAAGACGAAAGTAGTGGGTGTTAAAATTTTATGTCCGTATGTCAGTATAGAAAATGTATTGATACATACAGGCTAAACCATTGCGTGTCGACTTTGCTAAAACTTGGTAAGAACCTTTATAATTTACCTTTATTTTCACACCTAAAATAAAAACGAAAAGAACTAAGGGGATATTGCTTCTCAGCATCAAATATGAAGAAAACCGGCTCACCTGTTAAGACAGTAGTTGTCGATATATCCCAGATATACAGAATTGCGGAACTTACTTTTTTTGACTTCTCTATTATCGTAAAGTCATGTTCGATTGGTACCAAAAACTATTTATTACGGATAAGTAGATAACATACTACCAACTTATAATCGCAAGTAAAAATGAAACACTTACAAATATGATATCTCATCACGAAAATAAAACCTACACGTTTCATTTTGAAAATTCTCTATCTTCATTAAACCGATTTTTTCCAGGAAAAAGTTATTAATTTTCCTCTGAAAATAAAATTTACGATGTCTAGTTTTCCTTGGAATTATTTCCTTTTTCGAAAATTGCTTATAATAGGAGTATATCATACTGGAGATAATTAATTCGAGATAAGAATGAATGTGTGTGTTGGAAAAACTTTCTTGGGAATACATTTGATATTATTATTGTTATACACAGAGAAAAAAGTACCACATAAAATAGAAGATGAGTAATAAGTTTTCATTCAAGAAGAAAATCTTATTGAAACTATAGAGAGAATCTTAATAACATCTTGATGAGTATTGAAAAGGACATCCACATATTTTTAAGAAGATAACTTATTGCGTTTTAATATGACTACTTCTTAAAACTATAAGAAAATCTTATTGAAAACATGCGATAATCTTTAAAGAACAAGTTAGTTTTAGTTTTAAATGACTCCTTTATTTCTTAATATATTAACATTGTGAAATTTAAATTTCTTAAGTCTAATTGGTATGGCTAATATGGCCGTCTACCAGACTGACATTTTGAAATATGATATCAATATTAAATGAAATAACATTAAGTGTTAGAAATTTACATTAATTATATCACGAAAAATCTTCTTCAATAATAGCTTTTCTGTATCGAAGTGCTGCAACTATATATTTGTAAAGAGCATCCCACCCTTGGTCGCCGTTGAGTATGCTGATCATTTCTCCTTCCATCTCAACCGGAATTCTGTCAAGATGGGGCATATCGCAATAAAGTGAAATGTATCTTCACGTGCTTTCATATTACAAAGACTACATAATAAGGGCAGATCTGGTCGGTGGGGAATAAAATTAAGATTAAGTAACTCTCCTCTCGCTTTGAAGATAATGTTTATTTTATTTAACGAGTTCCTATTTAGTAAGTACGAGTTTTGCTGCAGGTTGAAGTTCAGAAGGCTATAGTAACATCGAAATAGCATTGATGGTTGCTCCCTACCAGATATATTTATGGCAATGCCGTAAGTCGTGGCAAGGCTATCCCATTCTCCGAACATTGATACTTTCTTTCTTTGAGTAACCGATTTTAAAACTTTTCTTGGTATCCTACTATCTTCCATTTCCAATACCTTTATAATATAGTTGAAGTGTATGGCAGAGGTGTCCATAATCAAAGGGGGTGTACCTGTTTCAAGATATATCATATAGTTTGGAGTATTCTTTGGTAATCGAAATATCCTTTTAATGAAGTATCTTAAAAATTTTTCTACAGATTCAAAGGGGGAATATCCCCAAACTTGCGCTCCGTACAGCAGGATTGACAGAGCTGTAGAGCGAAACAACTTTTGTTTAGCACTGGCTCAACGTATTTGTTCCTAATGCACCTTTCCCATAACGACGAAATTGCACGTTTAGCCTCCGCCAATTTTCCTTCCAGATGCTTTTTTATATTTAGATTTGAGGAAACCAAAACTCCTTGATACTTGTATTCACGCACAATTTCAACTGCCTGACCATCAAATGCCCACTTTTCATTTCTCGAGTGCCTTCCGCCCCCTCCTCTAAAAATCATCATTTTCGATTTTTGCAGATTAACTTCAAGGTTCCATCGATTGCAATATACCCCAAGCCTATTTATCATGAGCTGCATTCCATCTACTGTTTCGGAGAAGAGCACGATGTCATCCGCATACAAAAGGGCTGGAACAGTCAATCCTTCCACCACAATTCCACCTCTCACTTCATCAGTAATATCATTTATGAAAATTGTAAACAGCAGGGCGCTCAAGATGCAGCCTTGCTTGAGACCTTTAACTGTTGAAAACTCCTCAGATATAGACTCTCCATCCCAAACATAAGCTAAGTTGTTCTCGTACATCGCTCTTAACACGCTTATAATTTTGCTCGACACTCCTATCGCACATAGCTTGTAAAAGAGAGCTTCACGATCGATAGAGTCAAAAGCTGCACGAAAGTCTATAAAGAACGCGTATAGTTTCTTCTGTCTCTTTTTATACAAATCGGCAATGTTCCATAGTGAAAAGATATGGTCAATCGTTGAATAACTTTTCCTAAAACCAGCCTGGAATTCTGATAGAATTTTTCTGTTCTCTACCCACTTTGAAAGTCTGTTATGAATGAGTCCAGCAAATAGTTTAGCGCAGGTGTTAAAAAGAGAAATCCCTCTGTAGTTTGCTGGGTCCTCGTAACTACCTTTTTTGTGAAGTGGGAAGATTATCGATTTTTGGAATGCTTCTGGAACTGTTGCACTTTCAAAAATTCGGTTAAATTCGGTTGTTAGTAAGAAAGTAAATTTTTCCGTTGCGTGTTTGAAGAATTCGAAGGGGATACGGTCATCCCCCGGGGCTTTATTTACTTTTGTGTTTGCGACAACTTCATTTACTTCCTGTATCGAAAAAGGGGCATCTAAGTAATCATCAAGAAATAGTGGAGCTGCATACTGTACCAAAGGTCCGTTTGTCAAGTTGTTGAGAAGGCTGATGAAATGGTCTCTAAGATTAGATGCCTGTAGACCCAAAGCGATGATATTTGTTTTTCTGTTAAGGTGCTTAACAGCTTTCCAGAACTCTGCAGAAGAGCGGGAGTTATTAATAACTGCTATATTTAGGTTCTCAAAGGACACTTTTTTAGAGTAGCATAAACGTTTGAAGTTCTTGTTCGCTTCAGCATATACATTTTTAAAAATTTGTAGGTTATGGGATCTCAAGAGGTTGAGGTATTTAAATGACAACTCCCTTGCTAAAGAACAATAAGATGATCTTATTGAAATAATCTGGAATATGCTTTGAATCAGTACGAAGAACTTATTAAAAGCATGTGAAACTCTCTTTGAAACAACAAGAAGTCATATTGAGAAAGTGTCAAATCTTCTTCGAAACAATAAGACGGACTTATCAGAGGTAATACAAAATTGAAATAATTTATATAATATACCTACACGAACTTTATGTGCCGTTTTCTGTTAAATTCATTTAAAGAAAAAACGAAATAAATATTTTTTTTTTTCAAACTATTTATTGTTTGTTTAGCATAAATATTGTAACATTATAAAATAAATAAATTCAAATTTTTTTATTAAAAAAGTATACTTTTTCATATTGCACTGTTATAAAACGAAAATTTCTGCATCATTGATACTTATATCCATTAGACCATTACTAATATTATTATATGATATTATTATTATTATTAATATCTTTTATTAATTTCACACACTTACTTCAATATGTTTCTTTAAATTTTCCGGAGGACGCGTCTTTCGAACAAGAAAAAATTACGTTTGCGAACGAAAAGAAGCGTATCACACAGAATAATAAAATACAAGAAAACTTATTCTTTTAGAAGGGAATTCTTTTTGATTTGTAATGGAAAAATATTTTTAATAAGTTTATCTTTTAAGAACTAAAAACTAATAAAAATTTTTTTACTTCTCATTTCTGTGATAATTCCTCTATAAGATTACACAAGAAATTTTTTCGGATTTAAGAAGATTTTCTCATTAGCGTAAATGAACATTTCGATAAGTAAATCGTATTAGAACTGTAAAGAGATAAAGTATTCTTATAGTTTTTGCGATTGCGGACACGACATGGGAAAAATAACGGGATTACTGCCTAGACATTTATAAGAAATCACTTATCTAAGAAAGTTTCGTTCTACAAACTGATAAGTAATAAGATTATCATATTGATTACATTATTTTATGTGATTTTCCATATAAAACGATTAGTTAAAATTTTTCTAAGCTTCAATAAGATTTTTTTTTATAAAATCAATAAGATTTTTCTATGGAAATATCTTATTAATCATTCCTTCTAATACGATTTCTAAGTAAAGTAGCTCAATAAGACTATTTTATTGATTTTATGTAGTCTTTTTTCCCTCTGTGTAGTCACTCGTTTTTGAACCTGGTATATATAATATGTGTATAGGTACATTCTCAGATAGTTAGTTACCGTTACATAGATTTTTTTCTGAAAAACTAAATTACGGCAACAAACATCACCGTTAGCAAAAAAACAATCACTCTTAAATCAAGCAGATTTAGGAATGAACTAGCGTACCTTGCACGCTTGGCTGGTCGTTTAATAAAAATATAAAAATTCTCTTTGAAATTACATTTATTTTATACAACTATTTTGTGTTCGCAATATTGTGGTGTATATAAGATTTACCTCCTCTGAAGTATTGATGCTCAACTAATGCAAAAAAAATTATTTTTTAAAACAAAATAAATAAATAAGTTAATAACTAAGAGAAAAAAGAATAAAACAAATACTGTAAGAAATTTTTTGACAAAAAGTTATTTTTAAAATTTTTTTTCTTTTGCAAAAACCGAAATTCTAATTTTCTCGAAAAAAATACGATCAATTTCTATAAAATTTTACATGAGTGATTTGTTGCCAAATGTCTTTTGTCTGAAAAGTTTTCTGATTATTTTTTTTATTTTTGGTGTTAATTTTTTAATTAAAAAATTATATACACTTAAGGATGTGTTTATGGGCTAAATAATAAAATTTATGTCAGCAAAATAACTGTTTAAACCACAGAGTTATCTTACATTTTGAGAACGTACTACCATATTTTAACGTATGAAACTCACCCTTAACGGTACCTGTCATAGAACCGTTTTTTATTACTCCGACTATCTTTTGAAGGGCTGCGCCGATTTCATCGAAATTAAATATTCAAAAACTACTGCTAGATTTCTTATATTTTATATTATACTGCAAATAAAATTAAAATAAAGGGCACGACTGGGTCGCATAAACTTGCTCTTGTGGCAAGTTACCTAAGATTTTAAAGTACAAACGGAATATATAAGAAAAAATCGTAGGAAATTTTTTAAAAGTTTGAAAACCATATCTTATTCAAACCAAAAGCCAAGTATGCACAAAATTTTCTTTGCTAAATGTGAGTTTAAGATTTTTTTTTCAAAATCGTGGATCTGTTTTCGAAAAAATCGTTTTTTTCAAAATATTTATTTCAAAAACTATTATCTTAAAAAAAAGTGAGTATGAGGTTTCTTAAACTTAACTTATTATACCTTGAAACTAAATTTCATAAAAATCTGAAAACAGATTTTTGAAATATTGAAACCACAAAAACAGTTTTTCAAAAATTATTTAAATCTTATTAAAAACATTTTTTAAAATAAATTTATGCCATGTTATTTTAAATAGCTAAGACAATTTTAGTATTGAGTTTCATTCAAATCGCTTAAGCTGTTATCGAGATAATCGAAATTTTAAAATACCGTCATATGGCAGGTACCGTTAAACGAATTTTCTTGAAAGTTCGGTTTTCACTATTTTATCGACCTTCTACACTTTATTGCACATGTGATTATATAAATAAATAATAATAAATAAAACAACAAATACTAAGTACTTAGACGTGCTCTGAATGTGCCACACAAATACCAATTGTTTCCATTCGCCTTATGGGAGAATGCCGAAGGTACCATCAATAAAATAGTTCCTATCAGATTCATATTTCTTCTAACCCACTTCCCTTTAAATATTATGAACTTGTGGCCCACTTTCCTGTGTACTTCTGGCTCACTAGGGTGGGTCAGAAGCAGCGTTGGCTTAATGTGCCCGATCAGGCCATTTGGCCCCTTCTTTTGTATTCCAACCCTTGGCCCAGGCCAACTAGAAATGGCCAGCCAATCTTAATTTTTTGATTTCATATATCATGTTCTGTTCATTATACCATGTTAACACCGACCTGATTTAGTAAAACGATTTATAAATCACAAAAAGCGTTCAAACCGAACTATTTCATGTTTTAGTTCGACATTTATGTCAATCTTGACTTTGTCTTATTCAAAGCTTGAATTTCATAAAAAAGCGGAAAAAAAAGAAAAAAATGTTCAAATGAATTGGAATGTTTCGAATATAATTCTTATGTCCCAAATTGAACCCAAAAATAACACTATGGCACTATTATTATCTGCATGTTAAATAAAAAAAACTATACGAAAACTGTTTTTTGGCTCCCATATGAAACATTGGAAACTTGTTCTCCCAAAGCTCCATGAGAAATAGTCAGTCCATCTCCGTCCATTTTATTTTTTTTCGGTTAATTGTTTTGCTTTATTAGCTATTACTGGCCTTAAAAGGTAGGTTTTGTCAATTATAATTAATTACATGATTTTGCTAAACCAAGTGGATTTAGCTAAATCAGGTCGGTGTTAACTTGGTATTAGATACCAAATACCTATACTAACTTTTATTTGAATAACAAAATCAATCAAAATTTAAAGTAAAGTTCAAAGAATAGGTAAAATAACCGTGCATTTTGTGTAGAATCGAAATCCATTTTTCGGGGTTATAGGAACCGTATACTAAAGCCACCATTTTAAAAAATTGTCTTCACCTAATCCCTCGAAAAATGTTAGTCTGGTAAAAAAATTTCCAAATAGGCAAAATGAACTTCTTTTTACATACATTTAATTAATGTATCATTAATATTTAACACACATCCTCAACTTTAACTTTAACCTTAATTCCTCCTCCTTTAGAAGAAATCTATAATTTGTCTAATTATCCTCAAACCCCCACCTAATAAGTTTAAGTGTATTAATTGTAATATTATTTATTATGTATTACCAATTAGTAATTATGTACATTTTTTTAATTCGAAGTTATATTTAATTGTATATATATAATTGTTGAATGTATTTTTTTTTTGTTATATCTTCTATTTTGTTTTTAAATGCTTGTATTAGGCCAGTAAATAAATAAATAAATAAAAATTTGTAAACAAATGAAAATAAAAATTTTACTTGTTTTGTAATCGGGGTCGACGTATTTTTTTTTCCATATTACCTTCATATAAAAATGTTAAAATCAAAATTGTAGATTTTTTTTTGTAATATCGAAAAAATCTTTGTTTTTGCTTCTTTGTTGGGTCTTTATATAAAAAAGTGAGAGTATGACAAAGTGTAGTCGGTACAATATTTTATTACTAGGTATTTTTTTATGATTTAATTATTATTTTCAAAAAATTTCAGTCTGAAATAGCGGAGTCGAATATTTATATTAAGTTCCTCCAAAACAAGTAAGATTTTAATTTTTTTTTAAATAATAATGAAACATTAAAAAAGTGTAGGCTAAAAAGATTATCAATTTATTTTTTAATATATTGTTGTGTGCCTAATATTTTTGTTTTCGGGAAAATTAAAAAAAATCACGAACATTTTTTTATACTCGGAAGAAACTTTTCTACAAGGTATAAAAAATCTCACTTTGTGTAATTTTTTGATTCATTTCCTGTGGTACTAGAATTGTTATCTATACATATGTACATCAATTGTACCTATACCTGCGTATCACTACCGATAAAAGCAGAAGTCAAATCTCACTGCCGATAAATTTTCGACTTTGATTCGAGTATCGATCAAAATTTTGGTTATATTTGGTATCAATGATAAATTCAGGTATCGCTCGATAGGGGTATGTTCATAAAGTTTAATGGCTTTTAAAGTATGATCTTATTTTATGTTCGATTGGCCACAAACATACCCAAACCCGAAACAAATTATCAGTATTTTTAAGGAAAATCATATGTTTTTGGTAAATTTATACATAAAAGGACATTATATCTGCCAGTTCCATCCAAAAATATGCTCTTGTTGCATTTTTCATATTCCTCGAGTAATAAAAAAGTAAAAGTAAACAGTAAAAGTATTCAGTGCGAACTAGCTGTCATCAGCAATCAATAAATCTTTTAACAGATTTTTAGGGCCAAATATGCAAATATTGTAACTAAGGCTTAACCACGATTGTTCAACAGGCCTTTACAAATACAATTTGGACATTTGAAGAATTAATAGTGCTAACTGTCATCAGAAGCAATATATTTGACATTTTGTAGTTTGAAAGATCTGAAATCTTGACATTTGCAAATTACCTATTTAGTGCGAACCGTCATCGCAAAGCTATATATAAATCGTGCATACGTTTTGGTTTCAAGTATATGCTTAATTTTTGGTTCCAATGAAACAGGCAATAAAAAACTGTGTTCCGGAAACTCCAATGGAATTTAAAAAGAGTGTACCCTCGAGTGAATTCGTAACATATGTGCAAGAACATATCTATTCTAAGAACAAACCCCATTTGATCTTGTGTTCATTTTTGTTGCTGCAAAAGAACAAAATTTCAATTACGTCTATAAGAATGCTAATTTGCCATGAATTATGTTATAAAATTCAATTACTTCGATTTGTTATTACCACATTTTCTTTTTAGTTTTATGTGTATTTTTCTCTTTGAAAATACTTCTTTTATGAATTGCTTTTTTTTATTTCATTCTGTCTGACAGTTCAGTAGTACCACATTTCAAATACAAAAACGCGACTGCGGATGCGGCTGCGGAATTTCCCACATCACTATACATAATTTGCCAAAAAAACACGGGTATTATGCAAATATAATCCCTCAAACCCTTTTATACGAATTTAAAAAATAAATATCAACATTTAATTTAAAACTAACAATAACGTACAAAATATTTTAAAACCGAAAACAAAAAACCAAACAAAATCATGCTCTGGAGTATATAAACTTAAATGCGACGATTATGACATGTTTTACATAGGCGAAACTAGGAGATCACATCATTAATAAAAACTAACAAAACACAGGACATGAGACGGATGAGTTCGAGTTTAATAAAAAAAACAGTTCGCCCGAAGATGGAGTAACACTCCGAAACGCGTAGTGCTACATAAATTTAATTTATATCGAAGTTGTGAAACTTCTTTTAAATTTTTTTTTTAAATTTTAAATTAATAAAATAAATATATAGTCAAACATTTGTTTCATTTTATTTTGATTTAAAATTAAACAAATATTCATTTTCAATAGTATTGTTTTGCATTCGAGATTTTGTCGTTTGAGATTTTGTCATTCGAGATTTCGTACCCAACCCTATTATTATTATCATTCTAACATAATAGGTACTGCTATAGTAAATACAAATTTAAAATTCAAGCATTTTGAATAATTTTGTATCTACTGTAGGTATTTAATTTGAAAATCAATTTAAATAGCATTTCGATTCTATTAAGATGCATGCAAATCTAATTATGTTTTGTAATCAAAACAAACTGATTAAAACAGATAACATCATAGCAATCATTTTCTAATTATTCTCTCAATTTACCTTTAATCACATTTGTATAGTAAATTTGAAGGAATCCTTCTCTGAATATATACAGACAATAATAACTGTGATATGTTTTCCATTCTCATTCACAAAACAGAAGAAAAAATTGGATTTCCATTGTGTTTCTTGCTCATTGGATTTGAAATTGCTTATAATTGGATGTTCTGAGCAAAGAGACCATTTGTATGGAAAATTAAACTTGCCAAGTGCTTTGC
Source organism: Baccha elongata (assembly GCA_951217065.1). Classification (NCBI taxonomy): domain Eukaryota; kingdom Metazoa; phylum Arthropoda; class Insecta; order Diptera; family Syrphidae; genus Baccha; species Baccha elongata. The sequence continues at coordinate 64,202,645 of OX578272.1, read as the reverse complement.
CCACACAGATTTGCAAATATTACCAGTCAGGGAATTAAGGACATCATTTCAGATTTTTTTTTTTTATTTTTAAGATTTCATATGGAAGGATATAATGAAATTCTACATTAATGCCTTACGACCCCATTCCTTTTGGTATGAAAACTCGTTTTTTTATTTAAGTTTTCTGAGGTACGATGACAAAGCAACGGAGACTTAAATTAATGAAAAGGACAAAAAAATGAAAATTGTTCGCATTCACATTCGCAATCGCATTCGTCGTCGTCGTCGTTATTGAATGTCGTCCTTTCGTATACTTCCATTAAATTCTCCTTTTATATTCGTGTTTTTCTTTTACATCTCCGGATGTAAGCATCCTAATACTCTACTTAAGGCTATTTGCAGAACACCAACCAAACATTAATGTATACCTTAGTACGAGTAGCATAAGTAAAACGCTTTCTGAATTGAAATGCCAAAGAGAAGAATCAAGGAGGCATACATAGAGGCACATTTGAAATGAAAATAAACGCCTGTCGGCTTTGTCAAGTTGTACCCAGATTTGATGCTATCATGATTGCTAAAGAGTTTTTTTTTTTGTATTTATATTTTTTTTTAGGTAAGTATATATACCCACCTCCGCCCCTATTCGATTTAATACAAGCAAACATGTGACCATAATGGCAACAAATAAAACGACACCCCCGAGGATTTATGATTAACTTGAGCCTTATGTGTTATTTCCATATCGGTGTATTTGCTTGCGAGCGTAAGGTATACTGTATACATGATAATATGGAAAAGATGTTGATTCTCATTTATGGGTACTACAGATTAAGCGGATATTTGAACGGACATTGACCTTGGGGTTCAGCAATAAGCATACATATTCGTTTAATTAACTACAGCCACGAGTTTGCATGGAGAACTCTGATTTTATGATGATTATGTCTGCTTTGTGACCATCAACGGATAGCCTCATAATGGAATAAAAGAAATACTAGATACTAGAACTTGTTGTGTTGTGACTGCCTTGTTTATCGAGGACTATTGAAAGTTTTCCAATGTTTTCTTTTGTTAGGTTGAAGTTCATAAAGAAAATTGCGGTGCGCAATTAATTGTTATTGGTGACTCTTAAGGTCGTGTATCCAGAACAAAGAAACATTTTAAGAAACATTGTTAAAAAACATTTATGATATTTTTCGGAAGTATTTTCCATTTGTTTGTTGCGAATCGGAAACATTTATGAAATTAATTTTTTAATTAAATAAATGTTTTTTTAAAAGTTTCTGAAATGATACTTTTGTATTACAAATTACACACACCTGTAATTTATAGATTTTATATTACTAAATTAGTCAAATTGTTTTTTTTTACCATTTTTAATTTGAAAATACTGGCACAAAATTATGTTCGATTTAATTCAAAACTAAAACCAATGTGCAACTTGTTTAAAAATACGTTTTTTCGTATTATAAATTACAGAAAAAATACATTTTCTTAATGAAGTTGTCTATAACTAACAGCAAACCGTCGCAATATATTTATAGTGAAACACATTAAAATGTAAATGTAAGAATGAACTACACACAAACACTGCATAACATCATACCAAGAACAACCTCTGCGCTACTGAAATAAATAACTGGAAGTAAAAATGTGTTTATTATTCAGTTAAAGTTAGACAACTGTTCTAAAGTTGAAATAATTTTAATTCATTAAATAAAGGTTGAATATAATTTCGCGCCATTAATATTTAAAAGTTAAAGTATCGATGTATGGACAAGTAACTATAAAACTAAATAACCCTATGGTATTCCAATTTGTGTTTCGGTTTTGACATCTCTGTTTCAATCACATACGTCAAACCGAAAATATTTTAGAGTTTGCTGTTTCGAAAAGGAAAAAAATTTCTGTGTAAACGAAACTGTCGAAATTGTAAAACTGCTAATCCTCGAGAAAGGAAAACTTTCTTTGAAACAGTTATAGAGGAATCAGTTACCCTCATATGAATATCGCATATAAGATCTTCAGCCCTATCGAGGTATCCATTCGGAAGAAAGTTTTGTCCGATTCGTACAAAATCGGAGAAGTTTTAATCGAGATATCCGTTCTGACACACAAGTCGCAGAAACTTCCGATAGAATGAAACGCAGACTTTTGATGTTCGATTCAAAGCGTATATTGATTCATTTTTGACAGCTAGACGGCAAATAATATTTTCCAAAGTTCTCCGAAAACAAATTGTTGCGGAGCATTACAGAAAAAAATATTTCTAAAAAATTGTTCACCTATATAGGTTACGTATTCGATACCTACTAACCCACATAGTTCTATATTTTCAATTGCTAAATAATAATTGTATGTCTTTGCAATTCCTACGGGAAGCAAAGACCATTAACCTTTACACGCGCATTTATATTTTCTTGTAATTTAAGACTTTCCTCCAATTGTGAAATCATCACCTAAATAAAAATGCAGTAAATAAAATAGAATAAATTGCTGAGACAGCAAATAAAGTAATAGAATTAAAATAATAAAATGTACAATCAATTCAGTTAAGAGTAAGCAATCGAATAAAGAAGTTCTTCCGTTTTTGTTCAAATATACTTTTCGTGTTTCTTTTTAAAAAGGTCGTTCGCCAAGGACCAAATATAAGTGGCGCAGTCGGAAGGATTGTTATAAGACGTTAACAATCCATAAGAGAACGAATCGTTCGCAAAACGATAAAAATATTGAACAATTAGTGAAAAGTGAAGTTTTCATTAACGAAAAATTTTTTTGTACGCAAAACAAAAAAAAAAAAAAAAAAAATAGTGAACAATTAGTGAAAAGTTAAGTTTTCATTGAGAAAAATTTTTTTGTATGCAAAACGATAAAAATATTGAACAATTAGTGAAAAGTGAAGTTTTCATTAACGAAAAATTTTTTTGTATGCAAAACGAAAAAAAATATTGAACCATTGAAAAAAATTTTCAGTGAAAGTTTTAAAATCGAGAAGTAAAGTTGTCGGTTTAAAAGGAACGAAGCGAACGACGTGGTAAAGTTTAAAGATACGACAGTAATTGAAAAGTTAAATTTTCAGTCACATAAAACGGAAGTAAAAAGAAAGTGAAAAGAAAGTGAATGTTTGTTAAACGCTCTTAACTCAAAACAAAAGTGAATTTGGAATCCCAAAGTGAACCGGGTGTTGAAAAAAAAAAATAACAAAATTAAGAAAAAAGATAAAACAGTTAAATTTTGGCCAAACATACCGGAAATGGAGCCAGATTCAATTCAACGGTTAGTGGAGGCAATTGAAGCCTTGGCAGTACGACCTCAAGAACAGAGTCGCACTGTCAGAATATTAAAAGAAATATCGTATATTCCGGAATTCGAAGGTGAAAGTCAGAAACTGACTCAGTTTTTAAACGTGGTGGAAAATCACATAAATGGCACGAGAGCTCCGGATAGAGGCGAATTGTGGCAGGCGATTTTCAATGTGAAAGTGACTGGAAGGGCCAAGGAGCTGCTAATCCACAATCCAACAACAACGTGGGAGGCAGCTAGGACTCTCTTGAAACAACATTTTCGCCCAACGATAAGCTATAAGGAAATAGCCAACAAAATAACTTATCTGAGAGTAAGTTCCATATTAGATTTAAGCAATAAAATTGAATTCCTAATTAATGAAGTAAATACATTTGCAACATATGAAAACAATTCAGAGGATGTGAAATCCAACTTTTATTCACTTATAAATAATAAAATTAAACAGGTAGCTATAGGGAATTTATCTAGGGACATAAGGGACATTTTTGACATACACAAAATAAAAGATATTGTTTATACCTACGTAGGCTACGACGAAGGGAACCTACAGACTGACTTCAGAATGAACAGACAACATAATCAATTTGATCAGAATAATTTTTCCAGACAACAGAATAATTCAAATCAATTTAAAAATTCATTTAGACAGAATAATTACCAAAATAATTACAACCCGTCCAGATGGAACGGATCAGGCAATTATAACCCTTTTAGGCAAAACAATTCTCACTATAACTTCAACAATTCAAGATATCCACCTAGACAACAAACCAACGATCCCCAAAATAATTTTCAACCCCAAAACCAATTTCAACAATCAGGACAATTTCGAAATAACAACAATTTCAGACAGAATAATACGCAACCTGTATTTAATCCCTCAGGGCAAATGAGAAACGCGGCGCAGTATCCTGCACCAATGTCAGTTAATCAAACAGAACAAACTGATTTTAATGACGAAGAAATCCATAACGTTGAAACCGAGTTTTTTCTAAACCAGGCCTCGGGAACAAGATTTTTATAGAAATTACAATCGATGAAAAAAAATACAAAGCGCTCATTGACACGGGGTCAACCATGAGTATAATAAACTCTAGTTCTGTAGATTGTAGCCAATTTAAATTATATAATAGAAAAAAAATGAGACTTCAGACAATAAATAATATAACAATTGAGATAGTGGATAGAATCATAACAAAGACACCATTAGAATTTAATTATGACTCAGAAGTCATGACCAGATGGTATAAGAGAGACTTAGGGAACAAACCTTATGACATTCTTATAGGAATGGATATTTTAAATAAAATTACTAAAACTCTTGATTTTGGTAGCAAAATTTTAACATTGAAAAATAACTCAAGGATTCCGCTATACTTCGAAGAAGACGTGACAACTCTTGATTGTTTCGAACTCATCGGGGAGGGAAAAGAAGTTGACTTAAGCCATCTGAATGAAGAAGAAAAGCAAGGTACGAAAAACCTTTTAGATAGATTTAGAAATTTAATATACCGGGATGGAGATCAATTAACAAATACAAATTCAATTATGCATGAAATTAAAACAAAGGATGAGTCAATTCACTCCAAATTATATAGATTGCCTCCAAAGCACGAAACGGAAGTCAGACGGCAAATTCAAGAGATGGAATCTCAAGGTATTATAAGAAAATCTAATAGCAGATACGCTTCACCAATAGTTGTAGTAGAGAAAAAGAAAGATAGCTTAGGGCAGCAAAAATTTAGGATCTGTGTCGATTACAGACGACTTAATGAAATAACTATTGATGATAAATACCCTCTACCGAATATAGAGAGTATATTAGATAAATTAGGCAGGGCCCAATATTTCTCGTCAATAGATCTCGCAAAAGGCTACCACCAAATTAAGGTGCATCCAGCCGATATCCATAAAACAGCCTTCATAACACCCAACGGCCTCTACGAATACGTTAGAATGCCCTTCGGGCTAAAAAACGCACCCGCAACCTTTCAGAGGTTGATGAATGAGATACTCAGAGATTTTATTAATAAAATCTGTGTCGTCTATTTAGATGACATTTTAATTTTTTCCACAACTCTGAAAGAACATTTACACTCTTTGACATTAATTTTTAAAAAATTAGCCGAACACAATTTGAAAATTCAATTCGATAAATGCTCCTTTATGAAGAAGAATACAGAATTTCTGGGTCACATTCTGACTGCAGAAGGCATGAAACCAAACCCAAACAAGATCAAGTGTATCGAAGAGTACCCACTGCCTAAAACGGACAAACAAATTAAGGGATTCCTTGGGACCACTGGCTATTACAGAAAATTTGTAAAAGATTACTCTAAGATAGCATACCCTATGATAAAATACTTAAAAAAAGGTATGAAAATTAATATTAATGATCCTGAATACATACAATCCTTTGAAACACTTAAACGAAATATTATAAAACATCCAATTCTCAAATTCCCTGACTTTGAAAAAACGTTTACGGTATTTACTGATGCTAGCAATTACGCAATTGGCGCCGTTCTTATGCAAGAAGGTCAACCAGTATGTTATGCTTCAAGGTCATTAAATGAACACGAAAAAAATTACTCTGCCACCGACAAAGAATTTTTGGCAATCATTTGGGCTGTCACCTATTATAGACCTTATTTGTGGGGTCGGAGGTTTAAAATCGTTACAGACCATCTACCCATTAAATATCTAAATAAAAAATACTCAGGGAAGGAATTCAGTCAGAGAACACAACGATGGTTATTAATTTTACAAGAATATCAGTATGAGATCGAATATCTGAAAGGCAAATTAAATAACATAGCAGATTTTCTAAGTAGAATTCCAGAGAAAGATGAGAGCAAAAATAATAGTGTTGATAATCAGTCAGTTAACGATGTTTCAGACAACGAAACGAGACACTCAGGTCAAGAGGAACAACGTGATCACATACCCATATTAGAAACGATAGTCAATAAATACAAGACGCAACTAATATTAGCAAATAGTGCAGATAAAGAGATAGAGATTGTTCATAAAAGAAGAATTATTTATATTGATATGACGAGGGAAAAGGAATACTGGATAGATGCTTTACGTAGATTCATAAAACCGGGAATCACAGGAATTTATACAGATTTGTCATACCACGAATACAACAAAATGCAAAAGCTATTGATAGAACTTTTTGGTCATGATAATAAAATAAGATTTGTAAAAGCTACTTTGAGGGCAAAAGAAATAGATAGTTTAGAAGAAGTGCAGAAGCAGATATCACTATATCACATTCAAGAAAGTCTCCATAGCGGAATAATCGAAACATATCATAGTCTAAAAAATAAAATTTATTATCCGAAAATAGTTAAAGAAATCACAAAAATTATAAACAATTGTAAATCATGTCTTGAAACTAAATACGAAAGAAAACCCATAAAGAAAAAATACGAAGTAAGTGAAACGCCCAATAGACCTAATGAAATGTTACATATGGATATTTATTATTTTTTGAAGCACCCATTTCTAACTCTTATAGACAAACTAACAAAGAAGGCATACGCTTATTATTTACCAAACCGAAATTGGACGAAAAAAATTGAAACATTAGAGGAACACTTCTCTAAATTCGGTAAACCTAGCAAAATAATTGCCGACAACGAGTTTAACTCTGAAAATGTCAAGGAATTTTTTAACGAACAACAAATTAACCTCCACCTTACCAAACCTAACACCCATACAGGTAATAGTGATATTGAACGATTTCATTCCACACTCCAAGAGAAGTTAGTTACAATGAGAAACTTAGATATAACACTCCTTCAGAAAGTACATAGAGCAGTTAGCAATTATAACAATAGATATCACTCAACTACTAAGATGTCACCAGAAGAAGCTATGTTTGGGGACATAGCTACTCTAAAAAAGCGTATTCAGGAAGAAAAAGAAAAAAGAACAGAAAAATTAAACCAAAATCGCGAAGACTATAATGAAAATAGACAGGTAGCGCCCGTGAAAAATTACAAAAGAAGATATTATAAAAACCAACCAAGATATAGAATTAAGCAGTTAGAAGGAGAACATCCAATAAATTTAAAACGACCTCGTTTACTTGCAGGTGACAATCTTAGCGTACGTACTAACAACACTAGTAACACCAATACCAGCCACTCTGACAATTGACAAAATAACGACAGAAAATGGATATTCTATCATAAACATGGGACAAACTGAAATCATTGAGGACACAAAAACAATCCTTCACATTATTAACACTAAGGACCTAAAGCTTACAATTGGAACAATGGAGAAAAATATTCAAAATTTAAAATTATATAACGACCCAATTATAAGAAAACAAATTGAAACATTAAAAGCTAAACTTCAATCGATAGAGCCAAAGAAAAACTTGAGACAAAAAAGGGGATTAGTTAATATTGTAGGAAAAGCTAGTAACTTCCTTTTTGGGACAATGGACGATGACGACAGGAAAGACATAACAGAACACATTAACTTAGTAGAAACGAACAGTAAAATTACAGTCGACACAATTAACAAACAGATAGAAATAAATCAAAATTTTAATGAAAGCATTACACACCTTAAAAACATAATAGAAGCTGACAGGATAGAACTGACAAAAACGTTTTCAGAACTAACAGAGAACGAAAAAAGATACATGCTCAAACAAATTAAACTAGATCAAATTTTGAAGCTTAACATGTTAGAAGATAAATTAAATCAAATAATAGATAACATTGCGTTAGCCAAACATGGACTGATACACCCTAGCTTATTGACAACCACAGAAATTGTAGAGACACAAATTGACTTTTTAAAATTAAAAAATATTAAAGTAGGAGCCCTTAAATATGACAGTGAAACGTTAGTCTTAGCTATAAAAATCCCTAATAATTACGTAGAAGTAGATTTGAAATTTTTGACTCCTATACCAAATAAGTTAAATTTAGAAATTCAACTTGAAGAATTTTTCTTCATAGAAATTAATAAAACAATGTTCCATTATAAAAATGATATCCAATATAAAAAAGATCTAATTATTGTAAATAACTGCATAATAAAAAAAACTGTACTTTGAAAGAAAACCATGTAACTGAAATAAAAAAAATAGATGATAGCACAATATTATGTAAAAATTTTAAAAATGATAAAATTGTAAACAAATGCGATGATAGAAATGTTGTACTGGAAGGAAATTTCCTTATAACAATTAATAACTGTAGCATTTATATATTTAATGAAACATTATCTAATAACAATATGTATTTTATTGAAAGATTTTACTATAATGAAACCGAAAATTACAATTTTACAAAAGAATTGAGCTTTGAAGATATTATTCTTAAAAACTTTGTTAACCTAAAACCAATAAAATTGCTAAAACTTCATAAAAATGTACAATATGCAATATGTTCAACAACTATAATAATTTCATTTATATTAATTTGCTTAATCTTCAAAATTTTGAAAAGACACAAAACACTTATTATTTCGGTTAAAAATATGAAAGAAAAATATACAAAAAATATAGAAGAAAATTGTAAAGTAACTCCAAAAATTCAGGAGAATTTTAATTTAAAGGGGGGAGAGGTTACGTATTCGATACCTACTAACCCACATAGTTCTATATTTTCAATTGCTAAATAATAATTGTATGTCTTTGCAATTCCTACGGGAAGCAAAGACCATTAACCTTTACACGCGCATTTATATTTTCTTGTAATTTAAGACTTTCCTCCAATTGTGAAATCATCACCTAAATAAAAATGCAGTAAATAAAATAGAATAAATTGCTGAGACAGCAAATAAAGTAATAGAATTAAAATAATAAAATGTACAATCAATTCAGTTAAGAGTAAGCAATCGAATAAAGAAGTTCTTCCGTTTTTGTTCAAATATACTTTTCGTGTTTCTTTTTAAAAAGGTCGTTCGCCAAGGACCAAATATAAGTTATACAGGGTGATTGGTATAAGGTACACCAAAAAGATTGAGCGTGTAGGTGGAGTTAAGACAAGAAAAAAATCGTATGGGAAGGGAGGGTCTATTTCCCCCCGTTTAGGCGGGAGGGGCAATTTTCTAAAACATTGAATTAAATCAGAAAAAAAATTATTTAAAAACAACGGAGAATGATACAAAATATATTTTTTTGGAAAGCCAGAAAACTACTCTTTTATTTAATTTGTAAATTAAGTTGTTTAAGTGAACAGTTTTAAAATAAATAATTTTCAAACTCAAAATTTTGAAAAAAAAACTAAAAAAAAAAATTTTTAAACTATTTTTTTTTTTAAATTTTGTGTATTTAACTATTATTTTTATTTTCAAAATTCAATGCTCTTATTAATTTTTAGTCAAAAACAGAAAACCGGATGCCAAAATGTATCTTAGTTTTTGAGAAATTAAATAAAAATTAAAAGTAAAACTAGTAAAATAAGTAAAAAGTTAATTCCTTTTTTTATTATTTGATTAAAATCGGATGGTATGTAATAAAAAATAAAAAAGGGATAATTCCTTAATTAATAATTGACCTGAGCACGTCAAATTTGGGAAAACCAAAAAAAAGGTGTTTTTCTTGGAAAAAAAATGCTTCTAGTTTTTTCTTAATTTCTCAAAAACTAAGATATATTTTGGCATCCGGTTTTCTGTTTTTGACTAAAAATTAATAAGAACATTGAATTTTGAAAATAAAAATAATAGTTAATTACATAAAATTTTGAAAAAAAATAGTTTAAAAGTTTAATTTTTAGTTTTTTTTTCAAAATGTTGAGTTTGAAAATTAATTTTTTTTAAAACTGTTCACTTAACAACTTTATTTAAAAATTATATAAAAGAGTAGTTTTCTGGCTTTCTAAAAAAATATAACAAGGCTTTTTATCATTCACCGTTGTTTTTAAATAATTTTTTTTCTGATTTAAGTCAATGTCTTAGAAAATTGCCCCTCCCGCCTAAACGGGGGGAAATAGACCCCCCCTCCGTACGATTTTTTTCTTGTCTTAACTCCACCTACACGCTCAAGGTTTTTGGTGCATCTTATACCAATCACCCTGTATATAAAAAGAATTAACGTGCTACCAATTAAAATTATTTGAACTGTAGAATATACATAGTTGTCTAAATTTTAATCAAGAATAAACACTTTTTTTACTTCTCGTTATTTATTCCCGTAACTGGGTTTGTTGATGAATTTATGCAGTGTTTGTGACTTGTGACCTTGTGAGTAGTTACATTCCACAAAACCGATTCCAAGAGAATGAGCTCTCTCTCTCTCTCTCAGAGATTTTAATTTGTTGCATTAAAAATTTAACGGGATGGTTCGCTGTTTTTAAAGTTAGACTACTTCATTAAGAAAATGTATGATTTCTGTCATTTATAATACGAACAAACGTATTTTTAACAAATTGCATATTAAATTGTTTTTAGTTTCGAATTAAATCAATAAACCAAATCAACAAAATACAGAATAAAAAAAAACAATGTTTTCAAATTGTTTCACTGAGCCAAAAATAACTTTGAATCAAAGTAAAATCGTTACAAAAATTAAAACAACAATTTGATTAAAAATAAAACTGTTTCAACTTTGAATTTTATGAAAGGAAAATAAAAATTTTCCATTCTAAATAAAAGTGGTTTCGTCCTTAAAAAAACTTTGTTTTTCGTTTGAAATATTTTCAAATCAGAAAACCTTTAATTCAAAGACGTTTTATTTGAATTCAAAGGCGTTTGTAGTAAAAATCTTAGTTAAATAGTTTGGTATTTAAATCAAAGTGGTTCTATTTTGTTTCAAAGTCGATTTTTCAAATTAGCCCGCATTAAAAATTACGTGCTATTTTTCTCTGAGTGTTTGATTAATTGTGTGAAGGCATGTACAATATTAGGTACATATTATACAATTCTAACTTCAATGTAAATAATTATGTTTTTAAATTATCAGAATATCGTTCACACTGTACAATGCGAATAAAGCATCTAATGTAAAATGTCAAATGGGGCTGCTTATTTGCCATTTTCTGTTGAGCGCCTTTATATACAGGGTGAGTCATGAGCAATGCGACAAAATGCTAGGGCGTGTAGGTTGCGTTGAGACAAGAAAAAAATCGTATGGGAGGGGGGGGTCTATTCCCCTCCGTTTAGCCGGGAGGGGCAATTTTCGAAAAAACTGACTTAAAATGGGAAAAAAATTATTTAAAATCAACGGCTTCATTCACAATGCTGTGCGATACGTTTTTGAAAAGCCAATAACTTTTTCTTTCATTTTGTGTTTAAATAAATCTATTCTAAGAATTGCTTCGTTACAATAAAAATAAATGTTTTTCTTAGAAAAAGGTGGTTTTGGTTTTTTTTTAATTTCTTGAGAACGACATAAAATTTTTGCATCCGGTTTTCTTATTTAGACTTAAAATTAATAACAACATTGAATTTTGAAATTAAAATTAGCACTTAATTACGTAAAATTTTGAAAAAAATGAATTTGAAATTTTTTTTTCATTTTTTTTTTTTTAATTTTGACTTTGAAAATTAATATTTCAAAAACTATTTCTTAGAATAGATTTATTTAAACACAGAATAAAAGAAAAAGTTATTGGCTTTTCAAAAACGTATCGCACAGCATTGTGAATGAAGCCGTTGATTTTAAATAATTTTTTTCCCATTTTAAGTCAGTTTTTTCGAAAATTGCCCCTCCCGGCTAAACGGAGGGGAATAGACCCCCCCCCTCCAATACGATTTTTTTCTTGTCTCAACGCAACCTACACGCCCTAGCATTTTGTCGCATTGCTCATGACTCACCCTGTCATGGATGAAAGTCTTTTATTGGCAAAATATCAGCTGACCCAAGATCAGAAATTGAAATACTCCACCTCTTCATCGAATTCAAGGTTGCTTACTAAAATGTTTCTATAGAGATGAACTCTACAGAATCTTGTCTCACTTTTCAAGCAATGAGATGCTTTTTCATGGGACCTCTTCAACTTATTTTAAAAGGCTTATTTCTCAACTCGGGTGTTGAAAATACGAAGCAACTTCCTATAAAGGTTAAAACAAGTGCTTGCATTATGCCGATTTCAAATGTTTTCGTCAGCGGAATCAGTTTCAGTGGGTCTATGTGTTAAATTATTGTAAAATTCTGTGGTGGAATCTTCTAAAGTGATTTGTGATGAACTGATGAGTAACAGTCAAAATCTACACTTTCGGTCTGCGTTAAATATTGTTATTGTCATCTTCACATCAATTTTAGATTTCATTTCTATTTTTGTGGGAATGTGACTAAGATTACCAACGCGCATACAAAATATAATACAATTTTAAATATTTTGTCAATCTTAGTCATCAAAAAATACAATATTTTTAATCATATAAGTTCAAAGTCAAAAACAAATGGTTAAATTAACAATTTCAATTAATTTACTTAAAAATGTGACTACGTTGAGTTAATTTGGACTATAGTCATCTTACATTGACGAAAAACTCAATATGTTATCACATGGGACGATCAAAAATGTGATAATCAATTATTAATCATCTTACATCATATTTCATCCTTAATTTCAAAATTTCAAACTTTTCAAAATTCAGATTTAAAAAAGAAAATTTTGCTTTTTTGTTCTAGGTACTTAGCTAAATACAGCCGTTCGCCTCAAAGCCATCTCTCAATGGACCGATAACTCAATTGGTCACTCCATTATTCTGAAAACATTCGGACCAAAATTAAGTCACTCCGACTACTCTATACCCCAGCTAGTTTTTGACAAGAATTTTCAAGTCACCATCCCACCAAGATCCACTTGGGAAAATGAGAGTTTCTTGAAAGATGAATCAGTTCATTTTTACACTGATGGCTCAAAAACTAAAGATGGGGTTGGTGGTGGCGTGTACTCAGACAGACTAAATTTAAGTCTCTCATTCCGTCTACCTGACCATTGTAGTGTGTTCCAAGCGGAAATTCTGGCGATCAAACAGGTATTATCCTGGTTAAGGGAAAACGTGATATCTGTATCGGATATCCGTATATTTTCAGACAGTCAGGCAGCCCTTAAATCATCAGTGCTGTTTCCACAAACTCAATAACTGCCCGCGACTGTCGATCATCTCTCATGGAGATGGCAGAACAGTTCAATATTCACCTTTTCTGGGTGCCGGGACACAGAGACATTGTGGGAAACTGCAAAGCCGATGAACTCGCCAGAAATGGAACCCTATTGCCGATTTTACCTATCAAGGTGAATATTGGTATACCTATCGCTACAAGCAAACTCATGCTAAAACTAAATGCCATAGAGAAAGCTAATTTAAGATGGACAAACACTACTACCTGCGTAGCGACAAAGCAAATCTGGCCAAAATTAGATCAGAAACGTACTAAATGTCTGCTATCTATGAGCAGATTACATCTTAGCTCCGTAATTGGTGTCATAACCGGACACTGCCTCATAGGAAGACACGCCATAAGACTTGGCGTATTCTCTAATGATTTTTGCAGAAGCTGCATGGACGAGGAGGAGGAGGAGACTATCACCCATCTTCTATGTTCATGCCCAGCTCTCTCCCAAAGACGTAAATTACACCTGGGTAATCTCTTTTTCGACGATCCAAGCGATATGTCGAACGTTGATATTCTATCTTTACACCGCTTCATAAGAAGCTCCAACTGGTTTAATTAAAGAAATACTCCCTCGCTCTATCTGTGGTCTAAGTGTGTCAGTAGTCTTCCTGACAGCCACATAAACCTAACCTAACCTAACCTAGCTAAATTCTGCTTTTGAAAATGGCCTTTCTTATTTTTTCAGTGTAGCAACGCGCTGGGTAACAGCGAGTTTTCTACAAATTTTCTTAAAAAATAAGATTATCAAAATTCTACAAATTTGTTTTATTTGCAGTATTTATGCGGTCAGCTGAATTTTGAGAAAAAGAACATTTTGTAAATAGAAAGTAAAATTGTAACACTTCATAACAGTTTAAGCATTTTTTTTGTTACTGGTTTTAGCCCTTGAATAGACCAATAGTAGTAAATGACTGACAATAACTCATGCAAAATACTCTAACCTCTTAAAATATAAATACATATTCATAACACTGCCCTCCTTAAAGTTTAAAGACTTGATTATCACAAAGCATTAAATAACCATTAAAAAGATGTACCTCATCATAAAAACTAGAGTAATTTCTACTAAATTGTTAAGTGGCCAAATATTTTATTTATCTACCTATCTTTTACCGTTTTGAAATGATTTGTGACTTGGCAAGAAGATGTACAGTACATGCATGAGAACATACCACAAGCATATCAATAAATTAAAATCCCTGCTTAGAAGATTTATTCGAGAACTCATTTCTCATAACTCTATGGAGCATCTCATTTTATTTATGAAAATTCCCCCCAAAAGACAACAAGTATCTTTTTCACCCATACCTATACTAGAATAGAATATAGAATAAATTTGAGCATCGTTTTGCACCCTTGCGAGTTAAATTTTTAATTAGTTATAACGTTTCTTTTGGCAAATGAAATTTCTTAATCGTCGGACAAAGTATACAAAATGCTTAGCACAGTGCAGCAATGCACAAAGTATCTTTAGTGAATAAGTATGTATCTTTTGCCATAATATCTACTATATACATATCTGTATATCTAAACTGTTTTTAGTTTAAGAAAACTCGCTTGCATCCTGCAATACAGAAAGAGAGAGAGAAAGAAAGTTCAATTTATAATGCCAAGGAATTAAGTATAATTAGCATTAAACATGTTAGGGTAAAAGGGTTTTCAATGCAGGTGTGCATAAAGTAATTTATATTACACTGCTGAGAGTAATTAATTCGCTTGTTGGATTTAGAGCATAGCAAAACTGCTCTGCGGAAATGCGGGGGATCTGCGTTTTATGAATAATGATTAATAAATCGGATTTTTATAGGTTTAACTGGCGTCGGTGTGATTTATCAAAAAAAAAAATCTAGTGGTTATAGTTAAGCGATGGTAAAGCGATTTTTTGAGTATAAATAATTTATTGAAGGTTGGCAAATGTTAATTTTATTTATAGTAGGTGGATAATAGAATAATGTGTTTCCTGGAGATTTGGTTTACTTAAATGTAAATGAGCACCATGACGATTGTACTGAAACACAACAGTTTGTGTACATTCTTTATCGTCTATAGGTGCATAATGCATAATACTTTCCTTGACATAGCCTTATATAAAATTAAAGATATACATATGTATAAAATGTTTACAAAATCCATTTAATTAATTATAATAGCAGTTCATTTATAAAATATTGTTTTGAATGCATTCAAGTTCTTAGTATCAATTGATCAATTGAAAAAAAGTCTTAAGCGAGCGGTTCATATAATCCGTAATTTTAACTTGCGATTATAGGTACAATAAGGCAAGTTATGCATTCGCGCAAAAAAAAATTTTTGAGATAACTATCAAACATGACATTACGATGATAGCGAAGACGAAAAAAGTTGGTCTGGAAATTCTGTCGGTCTGTCTGTCTGTCTGTCTGTATGTCAGTCTGTATGTATCAGCACCTACAGCCTAAACGGCCTATCGGATTTACTTTAAATTTATTATGTAGGGTTTGTAGACTAAGAATAGAAATTGAAATTTTTTTACAAGCTCAAAAAATAACGGTACCTGCCATATAACGGTCTGTATGTATCAGCACCTACAGCCTTAACGGCTTAACCGATTTACTTTAAATTTGGTATGTAGGGTTTGTAGACCATTCTTAGATTATCAACAACAACTTAAAGGTGCTACCACCAATTTTCAAACGAATTTTATTTCTTCGTTTTTACGAATTTTATTATTCGTTTTTCCATTTTTGGCTGGAATAGCTATATTTCAAGGAGTGCCAATTCCTATCATCGGTCTCCTTATTAGTGAAGAAATTGACGGAATAAAGAATGGTCAAGTAATATAACAACAATAATAACATTCCTTAGAATAGAAATTGAAATTTTTTTTACCTCAAAAAATAACGGTACCTGCCATACAACGGTTTTCGAAAAGCTTAATTTTCTCGAAAACGGCTCCAACGATTTTCTTGAAAAAATAACTGATGGTTTTTGTTTAATTTCCTTTGGTTTAATCGCAAAAAAAATTTTTGACAAGCCTATTAATGCGGTGTCTCTCATAGAACCGTTTTTTTTTCTGGAGCTTTCTCATAAACGGGATAACTGATTTCAAACTAAATTTTTTTTTAGAAAGTTCTAGATGACTGGAACAAATTTCAATACCAACATTTTGGAAAAAGGCTTGATTTTAGTTTTAATTTATTTTTTAATTTATTTTTTTGGAAATTCAATATTTGGAAAACAACTTGACAAAAAAATTTTATTTTTTTTTTTGCATAAAATGCAAACAATTATGCACTTAAAAATGGCATTCTTCAAATTTGTAAACAAATTTTTTTACAAAAAATATTAAGTAAACATCGATTTATTTAAAAACCGCTCTAAAGATTTTGGAATAATTTTTTTGGTTAACTTATATTTAGGCTACAAAATTTTCTGCATACTTTGATTTTGGCTTGAACCTTTGTAAAAAGAAGTTTTAGCACTTTTGTGCAAAATTCATGATTTTTATTTTCCTTCATATTAAAAAAAAAAATATTAAATTTAATTTTATTTTCGTGGCAACTTGCCACAAGATCAAGTACGTGCAACACAGTCGTGCTACACAAGAGCAAGTTCGTGAGACCCAGTTGTGCACTTTAATTGAGTGGTGTTGTTGTGTGAAGAAGAAACATTGACTGAACCTTGGTCTAAGAAACCAGTTGGAGTATGCTCTATAAAATATAATTCGAGTAAGGGAGTGCAGTATATATGACATGTTATCTATCACCATGTCTTGCAAGTGAAATCAGAAAACAAATGCTCTTAGTTTCAACTGATCCTAACTCTGCTAACAGCGCATCGATTTTTATTATGTTGGCAATAGCATAGGTAGTCCATTCAAATTGAAAAAGCGAATATATTCAATACTTTCAAGTTTATTAGAGCCCTTTTTATAGTAAGGACACTAAACTACGCTACAGAATACCAAAATCGGATGAAAAAATCCGATAATTAGAAACTTAATCGTTTAGGGACACATTAAATTTCTTGAAGTTCCTAAAGACAAATTACAACAAGGAATTTCTTCTTGATACTAAATAATACATTAATTATGTATTTTTAAGTCTAACTTTGAATCAAATAGGTATAATTCCCAAGTTCAGCCTATATCACGTGTGCTGTTTTATGTCCCTAAGTTATTTCTTACAGCTTTATTTATTGGTCACATCATGGTCTAAATCTTAGCGTGTTTCATTCATTCTAAAACTTTCACTTAGCTATTTGAAAAAAATTAAAAAAAAAATTATCCGATTTTCGGTTTGAAGATATTTGACATGAATATGGGCCAATATTTTAAGAATTCTTATTAAATTATTAATTTTCTTAAATTGGCATAACTACCTACACCCTACCTACACAAAAATTCTTTTAAAAATATTATTAAAAAGTAGTTAAAAATAAATTGAAATTTTTAAAACTTGCTCTTGTGGCAGATTACTATCCCATGGCTAGTGATAACATAAAAATAAATAAAATAAATAATCGCAAATAGAGTTTAACATTAGTTTTCAATGTGAATTTCACTATAAAGGTTGAGGGATTTCCGTTAATAAGATGATTGAAAGAAAAAAAATCTAACGCAAAATTTTATCTCGGGAAAAAAATCAGTCACACGAAATTTCATCAAAATCGATCGTATTTTTTCGAGAAAAATTGAATTTTTAGCGTTTATTTGGCAGGTACTGTTAATAAGATGATTTTGGGAAAAAAAATTTAATGAAAAACTTCATTCTTGGCAAAAAAAACATTTACAGAAAGTTTCATTAAAATCGGTCGTATTTTTTCGAGAAAAATGGAATTATCTGTTACGCTTATCAGGTACCGTTATTTTCAGACCTAGGAAAAAAATCAAAAATACGCCCGGGCATATTACCCTAAAAATACAGAGTACCAAGTTAGAAGATAATCATCCGAACCGTTTTGGCGGTAGGCTGTCGATACGTCCAGACTTACAGATGGAGAGACAGACAGACAGACAGAATTGTCGAACCTAATTTTTTCGTGTTCTCTATCATCGTAATGTCATGTTTGATTGTTATCTCAATTTTTTTTTTACGAATACAAAACTTGCCTTAAAATAATATAAGCGCAAGTAAAAAATGTCAATATTGTTAGGTAGGTGCGGGTAATAAGGACCAGCTAAGGGCGGTTTGAAATAAAATAGAAACTGTTTGTCCGAATAAACAAATTTTAGTGTTTATTTAAGACATAGTTGATCAATGCAGTCTTGAAACCATCGTTTTGTTAAGCTGCACAAATATGGGGAATGCAAGAATACAAAGAAATTAAAATGTTTCAAAGAAATGTTATTAAGAAAATATTCAATATTCTTTTAACCGCTCCAAACTATTCAATTCATTTGGAAACAGGTCTGCCAAAACTGTTTACTTCAACTCAAGCTACAAGCTGACTACCTGTTTAGAGTGTTCGATCTCCACGAAACTCGTTTGTCAAAAAAAATGATGCGTTATAAAATTCGTAATAAGAACTGGTGGTTGGGGACATGTGAAAACATTGGAGAAGTTGTGGAGAAGTTGTTCAAATAAACCCTGACAACGCTAGTCTAATGATAGTAAGATTCTACGAAATAATTCAAAAACTTAAAGACTTTGAAGATAAGATGGAAAAGGCCTTGCAATCTGATAGCAGAATACTTTATCGCCAGCTGGATTATAACTTATGCATTGAATAATTTGTCATAAAACGTGGAAATTGATTTTATTTTAAAGCTTTGATCTTAGTGTTGGCCACTATTATATTCCTTTTGAAATGTCTATGTCATTTTGTCAGTTCTTTTCAAATTGTCACAAGACTGCCAACATGCACATTTAAAAAAAAACATATCTTACTGTTATGTGTGTATGTGATATCTTGCACAAAAACCTTTCAAAGTATAACAACCCTTTTAAAAAAAAACTACTCATTCAACCAAGATAGCCAACAAGCCACATGGAATTTTTACAAATACTATACAAGCAGGTATGCAACCAACCAATATCTTTTGAGATAGGTATTCCGAAAGCATGCTGATGTACAAAGATTTTTGTCCCTAAACACCTTGTCTCCACTTCTAGTCCTCAAATTCCAGAGGTAATGCGACGAGCAATACCAATAAATTCTTCATTTTCCATCAATGGCACTCTTGCATTACTTTTGTGAACGGATAGTACCCAGAAATGGCATTTAATACATTATACTGAAGTGATCGATTGGGTGAACCCAAAAATTCAATTTACTCTTCTAAACTAAAGTAACTCACTCAGAGACAACGCAGAATTGCAAGGATACGATATGACATATTCGGGCATGTATATGGGAATGGGAATAGGAAATATAATATAGAATGGTTACTGGTAACATCAACCGCACCTAGCACGTACCAGAATAACTTTTCTATTTTTTTTTTTTTTGTTCATCCTTTTGCGATAAGATATTTTCTAGGAGACAAATTGAAGGACACCAGAGAATTTCCTTTCTCATGGCAAATTGAAAAAATAGCAGATACATCGAATGTCAATTACCTTTATGAAAATTGTCTTCTGCAGCTCAGAGTGCTCCAAACTCACAGCATATGTGCGGGCTAATGGAACTAAAAGCATTGATGGCATCGAATCTTGGAATCTGTCGTCAATATGTAAGTTTTTTCCATATGATTTTTTTTTTTTTTTTTTTGCTTTCTCATCTTTTTTATTGCTTGAGTGAAGATTTTTTATCTCTTGGCTGATGAACTCTATGAAAAAAAAGGGTCAGTTGGCTTAATATAATGGAACGGGACATCCTTTTAAGAAGACAGTATTTTATAGATAATACATGGCAGAGAAGCAATAGATCATCCTTAAAATAGGCACATGTTATTTGAAAACTTTGATTCTATTACTCACTCAAAAACCACTTGCTTTCAGGACATGTATAACATTATGCATATGGACGAGTAAGTGCAAAAAGAATTTTTTATCGATTTTATATGATGTTAGTACATATAGGCTTACTCATATGAAGACTTAAATTTTGCTGCAAAGGTTGTGGAATGTTTGCTCTTCACATATTGTACAGATTTGCCCGTTTCTTCTTTTCAAACAATATTATTGATATCGGATGGACAACAACTCATCCTACGAGAAGTGAGTGAATTAACAAACAAAACCGGTGCACATGCACATTGCACACCAACACTATTGTATGTATTACAAAATAAATATTGGTTTGCACGGCCCCATTAGGAAATTTCGTCCTTTTTTTTTTTGGTAAAAAGAACAATGAATTCATCGAATACTTTTTCGAGGAAATTGCATGTTAAGATTTCATTTTAGAAAAGCATTGATTTTTTCATCAGTTCAGTATTTTTAAGGCATTTACACTTTGTTTTACTTGGAACAAAAGTTCAACTGAGTTCAGTGCTCACATTTCATTAATCAATTCAAGTACATAAAGTCATTATAGATGATTCCATTGATGACAAGTCATGCACAGATTCACTAGTTCGTGAAATAAGTTGGGCCACCTGTGCTGTTCAGTGTCCTTCGCGAGAAAGAGGAAAAAAAAAATAATCCATACAAATTGCCTTGTGTCTAACTGACCCAAGGAACACAAGGATTTCCAGGGTGACGAGTAATGCACAGATTCATGATCTGCACGCAGTTGAAAACAGAGAAGAAGTAAAAAACTATAAACATTACCTTTTTTTCTACCTGACCCAAAAACAGGGATTTCCAGGGTGACGAGTAATGCATCGATTCATAAGCCGCACGCAGTTCAAAACAGAAAAGAAATAAAAAACTATAAACTTGGCCTTCTGTCTACCTGAACCAAGGAACACAAAGATTTCCAGGGTGACAAGTAATGAAAAGATTCATTCGCTTTTTTTTTCATATTTTTCGTTGTCGCCTGTCTCTGGCGCCTGCTTGATTTTTCGCGTTTTTTGTTGCTTTTTGATCGTTTTTTAATGACGCGTGCTCCTTTTTGGCGAAAGAGAAACTGTATTTTCTGGTTTTTCCTTGTTGTTACAAAATCTTTTTGTTCTCGAATGACGAATATCAATCATTTGCATTTCTTCATTCAATGTTTGCATCTGAAAGAACAAAGAAGTTAAACGCGAACGCGAGTGCCAGTAAAAAAAGAACATTAATAATATTACTAATTAAATACCTACCTACCAAACATATTATTTTGTTGTAAATAATAAATAGTGATTGAAAAAAGTTGGTGAGTTGTAATTTATTTTATTTAAAAATGAGTGATTTTAGTAAAAGAAATTTAAAACGCTTGGCAAAGCAAGAGAGGGATAATTTAGAAAAAAAAAAACAAAATTATTTTGCAAAATATTATCAATCATAGTGATATAACATCTGAAAGGGATAATATTGTAGACAGTGAAAGTGAAATAAGCAACAATGTACAAGATGAAGATGAAGAGAAGACCTCAACAAACTGTAAATTAAGGCAGGAGAAGAAAAAGAAAAATTACGTAAGTTTTCGCATTTTAATAACATTTCCACAAATTTCAGCAAATCATTTTTATGTTCACTTTGATTACTCAATTATTTATCCAAACTTTTGGTTTTCCATATAAAATCTTGCTGACCATCTACACGGTTATCTACTTTACTACCTACGGATTTTTCATATTTCTTTTTTATTTTTATTTCAGAATGATATCTTCAAAAAAATAGTTGCATCGTCTGGCGGCAGCATAGAAAAAGCTCTGCGAAATACAATTTCTGCAGAAGTCGCTGTGACATACAATTTCGACGGCTATAATGGCAAAAATCATTTTAAAGCGTTAAAAAACATTAACATATGTTTGTTCAGTAAGTTATTATTTTTTCACAATTTATAAGAACTTCATCATAATTAGTAATATTTTAATCAAGTCATTACTTTCTCATTCCTGCATCAATATTTTGTATTTGCAGATGCTGTTAAGACCAATATTCCTTCAACCCAGCTCTATAGAAAAGCTGTTCAGCAAGGGTTCAAGAGAATCAAGAACCTGCACTACAAGAAAGCAGCGATGAAAAAAACCAATATAAAATGAGAACTGTCTTTTTTTATTATTTTCTTCAAATTCATCAAACGTAATTCACTAATGATTAAGCGAGTTACATTTTTCATGTGATTTCATTACTGAATATTCATGATATCTTTCAGTGAGGGATAGTGGGCTGATGATTTCACTGCTGCACTTTCACTTCATTTTTCACCAAGACTGTGTGTTGCTGAATAAGCAAGTCCTATTGATATCATTGACGAACTTTGATGATGTATTTCATCAAATATAATTCATTTATGAATAAGCAAACTCCACCTACTTGGTGATTTCACTATTGAATATTCACCCAGAAAGTCACTTGGTGAACGCCAATGACAGCCCCATGTTATATTCACCTAAGGATTCCTCTGAAAATTCCTCGGTGAAATTCCAGTTCCTCGAGGAAAAAGTTGGTTATTCCTCGAGGAATTTTTTGAAATTTCCTACTGGGGCTCAGCGCAGCTAACCGACACAGGTGCAATTTCATATATTTAAGCAGTAAAAAGGTCAATACGCACTCCTATTTGCAGCAATATATATGTAGGATGACTACATTTCCCAACTAAATAAACATCCTAAATTACAATACCAAACATGAACTATTTACACTATTTTAACTTCATAATTTCCAAATCATTCCTTTCGAAGATACAGAATTTATATAAATCTATAGTATAGAGATAAAACTAAAATTAATGAACAAGCATTCTGAAAAGTAAAGTCAAGTAAAGTAAAGGTCAAAGAAAAGTCAAGTTAAGAAAGCTAAGTCAATGTCAATGTCAAATTAAAGTCATTTCATATTTTTCTATATTTTTTCTAATTAATTATTTAAATTGAAACTCTAATTATATTTAAATCATAAACTATTGAATTAAAAACTGTAAACTTAAATAAAATCTCGTGTTCTAAATTATTCCCTTTCCTCCCCTTACATATATACATACTAGCTGACCCGGCAAACTTCGTGCCGCCAAAAATTGATTAAATGTCCCTTTCAAAAGCCACGTATAGTTTTCAATGAGAAATTAAAGGAAATTCCAGATTAAAGCCACACATTTTCATTGGCCTTGCTATTTGCTTGTTTTCGTTTCGAAAGGGAGACTGAATGCGCATAATCTCGAATGACAAGCTTGTCGTTATCATCGGTAAAATCCATTAGCACTTTCTTGCTTATGAATTAAGCTTTGATCATGATTATTTCATGACATTTGGGTTAAGAAGGTGAATCAGGTTTCACAGCTCATGGTTCCTATATGGATCAGACGCTCATCATAAATAAACCTTTCCCCTAGGTATCCGCTTTGATTTGCATCCAGAATCCAGTTAAGATATTTTTTCCAATTCCCGATACATGCTCCCCATAATTTCATGCCTTAAGTTGGGCACAACGTTTTTTTTCCTAACAATGTCTGTACCTTATATAAAGCAGTTCGAAATGTGCTTCTTCATTTTTGTTTTTAGAGAACCATCTTTGGAAATAATTTTTTCACTGTTTTTTTTTAACATTTGTATCATCATTTATTATTATAGATGACTAGCTGACCCGGTGAACTTCGTATCACCTAGTTCGTTACTTACAACTTTTAATTTGTGATTACTGGTTGCACTATGTACGTTTAAGATGTTTTGTTATTTACTCAAATTTATTCATAACTAAAAAAAAATTGGAAAACAGTCGACTTGACGGGCCATATCCCTGTAACTTCCTCCTATTTTTGGACATTAAGTGCATACAATTTTGTGAATTTTAGTGCTTCTGACTTCGCAAAGCTTTTAATTAAAAAAAAACATTATTTATTGAAATTTTAAATTAAAATAAGCTGACTCGGCAAACATTAACTATCTACTATAAGTGTGTGAGGATGTAGTATTTATAATCGAAAGCGTTATATGCTTTATTTAGGTTAATGAATTAATATTTATTAAAATAACGACTATATTTTGAATTATAATTACTGATAGCTATCTAAACATCAAAAATAATTATTTACATTGTTACTATCAATTATGGCAGTTCAAAAAAAAATATAATCTCTCAGTGCAATAGAGTGTACAATATTCTTGGTTAGTCCGTCTTTAGCCAACACAAACAAACTGGATGGTTTCCCCACGCGAGAGCATGCCACATATAGTTGTCCGTGGGAAAAGCATGGTGTTCCCAAATCTAAGCCACATACGAACTTTTTTCATAAACGCACAAAAAATTAAGAGCGAATACCTAATTTTAATTAAAACACTGGTAGTTTTTTTTACATTATTTTCATAGTAAGCTAACATAGTACCTACTGATTTAAGGCAAAATAAGGAGGCACCCTGGAAACTCGTATACAGCTTCATATTGGCGTACTAAAAGTTGTGTGCAAAGGATAATGGCACTGACGGCTCCGAAGAACCACGGCCTAGTGACATACCCCCAATCCTTTTGTGTGCGTTGTTAGTTCTACAAAGATTGAAGGGGAAGTACAATATTCCGTCGAAACGAACGACTAAGATGAGATGCACTTTTCATGACAATTATAGATTTGGAAAATTTGTCACTTCCTCGCAAGAGGCCGGAGCAGGATCCCTGAAAAAACATTAGATGTACTCAGGGCTCGGACCCAGAACTACGAAAAGTTAGTTATTCAATGTCAAAAGTAACAATAACCGCGTGTTTCGCGATTATCTCGGCTTCTCTCTAAAAAGTGATGCTGACATCTATTATCAAAATTGTAGAGCATACAATTTGCGACAAATTTCGTAAAAAATATTTTTTTTCATGCCCTCAACTGTTTTGAGATAGAGGGGGGAAACCGTATCGCGCCACTCAGCTATACATACTGTAATGTAAGGTCGTGAGTTAGAAAAAAGTTGTTCCTTCGAAATATTGTCCAGGCTGCTGAAGGAGTTAACATACTAAAAGTCCCGACGTGTAAAAGGTGAGCCGTGAAAAGGGAAGGGTCATAAGGGCCCTTTTTTATCTTTCGCTTATAGCTTATAAAATTTACTACAACATTTTTTTATTTGATTTTTTTTGAAGTCTTAACCGTTTGCGAGCTATGCACCGCTTAAGAGAAAATTCTTACTCAGTGTTTATTTACATGAGATCAATTAATTAACTGAGAGTTAAAACTATTTTTTGTCAGATTAATAAATTGTAGATAAATAATTATTGCACTGGAAATTAATGATAAATTGACGATGATAGTAAAATTAACATCAGAGTTGCACAGAAAAATTAAAATAATACGTATAACAGTCACTGCTACGATAGATACACAAATAAAACCAAAAGAAATGGCTGAAAAATGTATAGTGAGTGAGAGAGTAGACCGACTTCGTCCTCATCCCTACTCCTTGATGTTTGCTGAATGAGTGGTGACACCTGACGGGGATAAATTAAATTGAGTTGATCAGAGTAATATGAATTTTTTCATTCTAAGTCATGACAAAATAAAAAAAAAAATCCTTGCAAAATAAATTAAAGTTTTTAATTGACAAATAAAAAATAGGGGTTGATCGTAGAGGGGTGAAAATTAAGGGTTGTATGTATTTTTGTATGCTGTATCATAAATAAATTAAAAAAAAAAAATTTGTCCAAAAAAATAAAAAAAAAATTAGGGGTGGACCACCCTTAACATTTAGGGGGATGAAAAATAGATGTTGTCCGATTCTCCACCCTGGCCGATATGCATGCTTCGGATGACGAAAATCGGTCGAGCCGTTTCGGAGGAGATAGATTACAAACACCGTGACAGGAGAATTTTATATATAAGATATTGTTTACATTAGGAGTTTTGAATTGTATAGATAAGCCAAAATTAGCTACATTGCTCAAGTTATGTTTTGCACCAATATAATATTTAACTTTCCAGTTGGAAAAGAGCATCCCATTCCCACATCAAATTCATTTGGAGGCATATAAGATTTCTTGTAGGTATACAAAAAACAAAACATCCTGAATGCACAAAGTAACCAAAACTGTTCTTTATTAGCAAGATATCTACTAAATTCTTTCAAAATCCCAAAACAATTTCCAGCACTCTTTCTCTAGATTCTTTATCTTAATACCCGTGAAACAAAATCATTAAATTATTTGCACTTTCTTCCTTAATAGTTTTCATACATATAATATCACAAAAAGCAACACACTCTTATTGAATGAAGTGTAATGTTGTATATCATCGAAATGTGTGTCTATCTACACCTATTATGTGTTAACGTTGTAACATGAGTAACTCTATAAACATCACACCGTCTACCGTAACGACTAATTTCAATTAGCATATTGTAGATAAAATCATATCCTGGATAGGTTAACTATATTTCTCATCGGATTAATTTACCCAAAATATCTGATTAGCTGCGTGTGGCATTTACCTTCTAACGCTGAGTCAGGATTCCAATTTTCGAGATTCAAATTAACAGCTCTCGCTATGCCTATTTGTCATTAGATGCTTTTGGATTTAATTAATATTGATGACTGCAAACTAGTTGCAATGCTCGTAAATCTAATTCATATAAAATGTCTGGTCTGGCGGTGTATTTAGACATGCAGCAGCGTTGCTATGATGCAATATACTAAATTAGAAGTCATAATGTATATGTTCAAAACCGCGCTGTGAAATCACAAATTTATGTTCTACAACTTCTATGATTGCTAAATTTTAGGGAAATGATAATGGGATGATAATATCAAAAACTTTGTGCTTGTTGTGTGAAAATGACATTGTACCGTATCTATGTATAATTTTTCTGAAAAATGGTTAAACAGTTGTTGTTATAGAATTGAATACCACACTAAAATTGCCTGCAGTAGTTAATGAGTCGGCCTATCATGTAGATCTGTAAAAGAGTTAAATCATTTGGTGATTGCATTCATTTGAATAAATCATTTGAATGAAGACTGCAACGAGATGAATTCCCAATTTCAGAATTATGCATATCCAAATCCCATTCATTTTGAATTCGTGATTTAAATCACTGACTTCAAAAATGAATTCAGAATGCAGTGTGTTCAAATCCCATTAATTTTGAATTAAATTTTTAAATCACTAAATTAATTCGCATTCAATGATTTAAGTCCCATTCATTTCAAATTCAGACTCTCAATTTTGCATTTTTTTGTATAAAATTGAGTCTTTTGCTTTTCCAATGCGATTGTAATTTTTGTTTTATTCTGAAGAAAATGGCATCTAAAAATCTTTAATCCCGAAGGCTATTAAAATTGATTGATTTTATCGAATGGGATTAAAACGCTCTTAAATCTGTATTCATTTTGAATTCAGTGATTTAAATAAGTCAGTGGATGCAAAATAATTCAGTGATTTAAGTCACTAAATTCAAAATTAATTGGATTCGAACATGCTTAATTCTGAAATCATTTTGAATTCATTAATTCAAATCACTGATTTCAAAGTGAATGGGGAATGAAAAGAAGAATTTTGAAGTCATTTTGAATTTAGTGATTTTAATTCATTTATATCAAATTGAACTCAGACTTCACGTGAATGCATTTGCAATTGATTTCATTCTTTTACAGCTCTGCTCTCATTCCAGAGGTCTATGTTCAATTAAAAAGGTTTTTTTTTATCAGAAGCACTGCCACTAATGAGGAAGTGATGAATTCTCTATGAGTATGTGTTTGTAAAGCGGCATAAGTATAGATTCCCTACAAACCTGCTAAACTTGTTATTCTAAAAATATAAAGGTGGGACGTTTAAGTCAGTATGCTTTCGTGCAAGAATTAAAGGTTCAAGACAAGGCAAGGCACAAATGAAAATTTGGAGTTAAAGATCATACATGGACAGGATAACATGTCCTGTCGATTATATAAGAGAAAGAGAGAGAGAGAGAGAGAGATAAGACGAAACAAATGCGCTTAGAAATTCTGTCTGTCTGTCTGCAAAAAAAAAGAACATGTTGAAACGTAATTGAGTTAAATTTAGAAATATTTTTTTGGAACTACTAAAAAAAATAAGGGAAATACATATCTCAGTCAGGCAATACAATTGCTATGCATGACAAACAGTTTTTTTTTTGGAAGCGGCTTTGACTATTTTAAAATCCTTCGATCCATCGAGAAAATAAATAGTCGGTTGATGGTACGATAAAAAGTGTTTAGACCTTTTTAGTAGAAAATAATATATGTAACAATTTTTACCTTAACACATTTTGCAAAAAAAAAATTGATAATTTCCTAGAAAATAACAAAAAACTGAATTTTTACCCTTTCCCCTCCCCAAAAAAAATTTGCTCCGAGCCAAATCATGGGTACTTTTTAAGATTTGCTCAAGACATCAAAACAAAGGTCTCCAGCAAAATACAGCTTTGTGGGAATTTTTTGTAAGTAAAACTCTAATTTTACTAGGCTAAACTGACAGGCGGAACCAAGCAAATCACAACAACTTATTCAAAGTCGCCACCAAAAGCAGGAATACCGGATTGTATATATTTATTTGATTAAATGGTGTTACAATCGCCACTACAATATAACATTTTCTTCTTCCTCATTTTCTTCTTTTTATTCTTTTTGTTCTTCTTATAACCCAGTGGTGTGAAAAAAAGCCGTCGATTGAAATGGCACTAAATTTGCCTTCAGTTTTTTTTCAGTAGTTCTCAAACCTGCCACTCGTTCGCGATTGTAACGGACGGAGACTTTGGTTGTTATTTTGGGACGTGGTACTTAGACTGCTTTTAAATTAAGGAACTTCTACGTTGCGACTTGGGTCGATTTTCTTTTGTGTTGCTTCCTAGTCTCAGCATCACTTTTAAGCTTTGCAACTGAAAGCAGAAACTTCTCCCCAATGTTTTTTTCTAAATCCTTTTCATTTCATTTTCTCTATTTAACAGCACGAACAGAACAAATCCCATACAAAAATCAATTACCCGTCTACGAACGACGAAATGGAATAAAACAAATTCACAACATAAAGAAAAACACAAAGCGTACAGACCGATAGAGTGTGCAACATGAACTGCCCGAGCAACTCCGTCTTCCCCGGCCACCACATACGTTTCTCTTCATCAAGCTCAAATCAACGAGTGAAAAACTAACGAGTAGCACACAGGTGTGCTTAATTTAAAAGCAGTCTTAACGTCTCTCTTTAGTCTATGACGGTATCACTTGAGTTTGTCATACATCACCTATAACTATGAACGATGAAAGGGAAAGGACGGTTTTAATATTTGTTTCACTTGTCTTTTGCAACGTACAATTGGATCAAGTTGGCCTTTTTTGGCAGCCAAAAAATCATTAACTAATATGTTTTGTTTGATTTTGATACGAAGAACCAAACATTTTACTTTCTTACCGACTATATGTTTAGCGAAATTTAAAAAAATGTTGGCCTTATGTAAGTATTTTCTAATACAAAAAGCACTACGCAGTCAAGTATTACCACTGCTGCGCATAATACTGATTCTGGATCGAGTTGTAATGATAAGGTCAAAGCTATTCGACTAGACATTAGAACTGGAACTGTGCGGACAAAATGATGAAAAAATGATGATGGAAAGTTACCTACTGTACAAACTTGTACGTCCCAAAAGTGAGATGGCAAAGTACCTACTTGAAACATGGTCCGATACTTGGATGTTAAGATGAAAGCATAAAAAGTGTTTATAATTATCCCTGGAGAAGAGTAACTTAGTAACGTTTTGGCATTTTTCGAAGCAAGTGGCCAGTCGAAAGCAGCGAGGCAAGAAATAATGAACAGTATTGTCAGTGTTGCAATGGCAGTCTAATGCCATTCTAAAATATATTTGTCCATATTTTTCTTTCTAGCGGATATAGTGTAGAGAACTGCTTCAAAAGAGACCGGAAGTGGCCATTTTCTGACAAAACATACCTGAAAAACCTTGTCCGACCATCAGTTTTGCATACAAGTAGAGGTTAAAACACATTTGGTAATCGTTATAATAAGGTCAGTTTTAATTTATTTCCAATAATTCAAGTTTAACATAATTAAATAAAGAGAAATTATACAATCATCTCTGTTGGAGGTTGGCGGAAAAAGAGATCGAGCCATCTTCTGCGAGGTCTCTGGTTTTCAATCCTCTTCCTTTTCTTCTTAGTTTAGTTTCTTCGTCGAATTGTGGATGCCTTAATATTGTAGTAATGTGGTGTTGCCAGGTGTAGTTATCCCCACATACATTCCATCGAAACATATCGGTAAGTTCCCCATTTTATCGAAGGACGCGATGAGATAGGTGATCTTCCGTTTACCTGCCCTACTATTATGAAAACCCTATATTGATGGCGAGTTTAAGTAAAACTTGTTGTAGCTATATAAAATTAATTCAAAAATATCTGTGATTACATTGAATTTTGTTCTTGTAGGATGCCCCATCCGACGTGAAAATTAACATAGGGTTGATTATGCATACAATAGCCGCATTTTTTTGGAAAAGCTATCCGTAATGAAGTTGGATTTTCCATACAAAAATCTCACTGCGTATCGCTATCGATAAAAGCAGAAGTCAAATCTCACTGCCGATAAATTTTCGACTTTCATTCGAGTATCGATCAAAATTTTTGTTATTGTTGGTAAGAATGATATTCATGTTGCTCGATAGGGGTATGTTCATAAAGTTTGATGGCTTTTAAAGTGTGATCTTATTTTATGTTCGATTGGCCACAAACATACCCGAACCCGAAACAAATTATCAACATTTTGAAGGAAAATCATATGGTTTTGGAAAAATTATACATAGGAGGACATTATATCTGCCAGTTTTCCATCCAAAAATATGCTCTTGTTGCATTTTTTATATTCCTCGAGTAATAAAAAAAAAAAAGAAAACAGGTATCTTGTCAAATCTGAAATTTAAGTTCATTTTGTTTACAGATTTTGCTCAGTTTTGTGCTTTGCAGAGTTTACAGTGCTAAACTGTCATCAGAAGCAATATATTTGAAATTTTGTAGTTTGAAAGATCTGAAATCTTGACAAATTACCTATTTAGTGTGAACCATTATCGCAAAGCTATATATATATCGTCTATATACGTTTTGGTTTCAAGTATATGCTTAATTTTTGGTTCCACTTAACATGAAACAGACAATAAAAAACTGTGTTCCGGAAACTCCAATGGAATTTAAAAAGAGTGTACCCTCGAGTGAATTCGTAACATAATATGTGCAAAAACATATCTATTCTACGAACAAACCCCATTTGATCTTGTGTTCATTTTTGTTTGTGCAAAATAACAAAATCGCAATAACATCTGTAAGAATGACAGTTTGCCATGAATTATATTTTAAAATTTAAGTTTTTCGATTTGTTATTACCACATTTTCTTCTACATTTTCCGTTTTATATGTGTTTTTCTCTTTGAAAATAATTCTTTTATGAATTGTTTTTTTTTATTTTTGTCTGTCTGACAGTTCAGTAGTACCATATTTCAAATACAAAAACGCGGCTGCCGATGCGGTTGCGGATGGGTATTTTTGGGAATTTCCCACTTCACTATGTATAATTTGCCAAAAAACACGACTAATGAACCTATATAACTCGCTGTGTTAAAGAAACGAATATTATATTATAGAAACAATTGATTTTAACTTCGACACAAGAAGAGATACTTTAAAAAATAACTTATTGTTGATGCACTTTCTAAATTGGTATATATATTTATGTTTATTATGTTATTATGTTATTTTATATTATTTAAATTATACAACATACAGTCTATAAGATGATTTGAAGATCTCTGATTGATGTATGTAAATAAATAAATAAATAAAATATATATTCGTTTTTAATGCCATACGCATCCATCAATATTTTCAATCTTTACTTATTTGTTTCGTTATCTTCTCTTTGTTAACATAGCCATTAACAGTTTTTATATACCTAAGGTGAATATATATAAAGGTTCTAAAGCCAACCAACCCCAACTGATAGAAAATCAACTTATGTATCTATCTAATTTGGGTCAGATGAAGAAATGTTCTTTTTTATTCAAACAAAAGTTATTTTATAATATGAACAAATATAGATACGGCACTAAAGTTACATATTTTTCTTTATGCAGTTAAATTATTTCTGTCAACCCCTTATCAATATTTGTTTTGCTGAAAAAATGAGATAAAATAACAATGCTAACAATCATTCAGTAATAAAAAAAAAGTCCGAAAACAACTTTTGCCCAAGCAAAGCCATTTGTCTCCTTTTCTGTGAAACTGTCATTCACAGAAATACAGATTACCATCACAAAATGTAGGAAATTCTAAAAATTTTATTTCACAAATGAAATGCTTATCAATAAAAGAAAGTTTCTAGTTCCTAAATCTATCTTTTAAGTCTAACTCAGTTTTTTTTAGAGTTAATTAAAAATCAATACAAGAATTATCCCCCAGAATGAAACAGATTTTTATTTTAACAATAGGCTCGTTGAATTTAGATTTTTTTTATTATTGCATACTATTTTATATTATAGCGAGAACTTATCCAATAAACAAACTTACAAAAACTGTTTAAATGACGATAAAGATACACTTCGTGTGTCCTTGACTAAGGAGAGGCACTAGGCAGTGTTCTATTTTCATTTTGCGATATTTTTCAAACAAATTTTGGGAAAAACCAAATGCACACTGAATAAAGGATATATTAGGTTTATATTGTGAAAAAAAAATTAGGATTATGCTGATAATTGCAACATTTATGACGCTTTTCTCAAAAAAAAATACAACCGAAATTTCGGAACAAGCTTGTTTTATGGCTTCAATTATCTCTTCCGTTTCATCATACTGCCTTCCTCCTTCGTAAACTTTTCTTGAAAGCCAACCCTACACGTTTTTCATGATGTTCAGGTCGGGTGAATATGGTGGCCATGCAAGTAGGTTTACATTTTGGTTCTGAATACAGGCTTTTGTTGTCCGTTCGGTCTTGTCTTGTTGGAAAGTCCATGGATGTCCACCAAATATTTCAGAAAACTGCGTATCTCCAGTATCGATTTGTAAGTGATTGCGGTCATTTTGGAACTTTGGAAATCCAGCTCCACAGTTCCGTAATAGCTTATTGCTCCCCATACCATTACACCACCTCCTTTGCAGTGCCGCCTTTGGAAATGCATTTCTTCTTTTCTCAAATCATGAAAATAAAAGCTGTATCCATCAGATCCATCAAAATTATTTTTTTTTTTCATCAGAAAAGACTACGGTATGCCACTCTTGATTCCACTCGTCGTGACTTGTTGCAAATTCAAGCCGTTGATGGCTTTTACGAGCCTCATTCAATGGTAGTTTTTTGATGGCGAATATGGTCGGCCTTCTGTATCGCCCGAAAAACAGTAGATCTATTAGCTTTAACTCACGTTTCTGCCATGATTTTACTTACGGAGAGCCTTGAATTTGGAGCTGTTCTCAGGATCGCCGGCCTTTCCTTACATGTTAGTGATTTTTTTATTCTTTCTTTGCGGTTCTTTCCATATACCTTTCCGGGTCCTTAAGATAATTACTGACAACACACTTGCTTCTTTCAATCTTCTTGGCTATAAAACGGATGGATTTCACTTGTTCCCGGTAAGATTGAATTTGGCCGATTTCCTCATTGGTTATTGTCTTTCATCTGCCCATTGTAGTTGATCGTTTGCAGTTTTTACTTGAACTAAGACCCCTCATACTCATCATTTATATGATTAAAATAACGGTGATCTTTTTGGGAAAAGCGTCATAAATTTTTGACACGGAGTGTAGTTCAAAACCTATGCAATTTAACATGACCGATGCATATTGGTTTTCATTCGACTATTTGTTAATTTTGGAAAAAACACTTATAATATCCCAGTCGGTCGACATAGTTAAAATTTAAGTTTCATAATGCAACAGAACAACGATTCAATTTTACGATTGGATAATGGTGCATTAGTCTTTCAAGAATATCCAACAAAATGGCAGGATATTGGGGCGTTTGCGTTAGCCGACATTTAAAAAAAATCATTTCATTTCTTCAAAATCTTAAAAAATATAAAAAATATATATAATAACACCTTATACCTGTGTTATACCTGCAAACATTAGTTGTAGGCATAAAAAAACGACAAACATTTACCCGGAATTATCGAACCGTTTAACGAACAATAAACATTTTTAAAATAGTGTGTTGAGTGTGTCAGAGGTGAACCGAAAGGTCGAGCTGTGGGGGGGGGGAGGGGTGAGTTTTATTGAAATGCCGACTTTTTATTAGGAATTTGCCTATTTATTTTGAGAATTTGCCGGATGCAGTCTATGCAGCATCCTTTTACTAAATAACAAAATAACTGGATGTTTTGAATAATCAATGAATATCCACGAAACTATAATATTGAATTTCTACTACTGCAATATTGAAAAAACTATAACACGTGAATTATTTTCAATGTATTCATTTATAGTAAATACTTACGTACATATGTATCGAGTTTAAAGATAAATTTATTAATGCAACAATACTTTTTAAATTCTGTCTAAAAGCACATAATTCCACGGTCGTCTTTTACAACAGTTTAATCATTAGACATTAGGTTGCCCGACGTTTCGACAGGGTTACACTTGTCGTGAATAGACATCACGGGTTGTGACCACGAAAAGTGTTACCCTGTCTAAACGTCGGGCAATAATTATCGGAAATTAATACTAACTTTGTTTTAATTATTTGCCTAAAAAAAGAAAAAGATAATATTCTTAATAATGAGATTCAATGATAGCTACTAAAAAAATTATGAATTAGTGGCACTGACAGCTCCACCACTCGGCTCCACAAAACTTTTGTGCGCTGCTAGTTCTACAAGATTAGAGGGACCTACAATTTTTTTGTCAAATCCAAACGACTAAAATGAGCTGCACTTTTAATATGTAAAAATACCGACTTTGAGTGTGTGCAATAAACAATAAACTTATTTTAAAACTTTAAATATATAAAAAAACAAAAAATAAGTTAATTTACGATTTACAAATTAAAAATTTACATAAGTGGTCACAATAAAGTGCATAGACAAATATCGCGTTAATCAAGTGATAAAATTGAATTTTAACTTCAAACAACTAATTTAATTGATTTGAGTTATTATATAAATCGATTTCATCGAAACTTCAATTTGTTTTCAATAAAAATGTTTTCAATAAAAAAACACACCATCAAACATTATCTATGCATGTTATTGAAAGAAGTTGGATAAGATACTTTGACCAAAAGCATAATTGCATTGGTAATTTGTGGAATAAAAAGTTATTTTTATGATACTTGGTTCAATGCGAACACAATAACAAAATTCCTATGCAAATCTGATTATAAACACCCCATTTGTGTGCGTTCCAACAGGCACCCATTTTTATCTCATATATAAAAATGAATGTGTGCAAGTATGTATTTACCTCTGTACCTATGTTATAGACTCCGAAACGGCTAAACGGATCTGGATAAAATTTGGTACAGAGATAGCTTATAGTCTGGAATAAAAATATGCTACTTATTATCCTGGAAAAATGTACGAGGTATATAACCTATTAAAAGACGGAAAAATATAAGAATTGGAGAAAATGCAATTTCTTATCATCAGTTGCAATTTTTTTCAAATTACCTTTGTGTAGCAATTACTAACAAACCCGTAAAAAAAAGTATTCAATTTAGTATGATAAAAAAAATAAAAACAATAAAAATTCTAAAAATAGCCAAATTAAATGTATTTATCCAATTTGGTACAGTTGTTTATAAGTTTTAAACATCCGAACAAACCACTTATTGTATATATTTATATGGGTAATTCTATTATCATAGGTTTTTATTCTATAATCTAGTCCCTCTTATATATCCCTCTTAGATAGTTTTTTCTGACCAAGAGAAATACTTTTTCCATATAAACGATATAAAAAGGCTTATTTTTATTTTTCCTTTTTCCTTTTTTTAAAATATTTTTCCGTATCTTATTATTTTTGCAACTCGTATTTTTTCGATAATTCTTAATTTTTTAATGGCGTAATCTATCTTGCGAACGCTTCTGAACTTATCACTTTTTACGTGGTAACTTTTAAGGTAGTTTTAGATAGTTTTTAGTAGTTATCTTGCCAGAATACGGCAGGGGAGAGACGTTTTTGTAACAAATTGGAAATTTTCAACTTAATAAGTTAATATTTTTGTCAAAAATTATATCACACTTCATAGTAGGTATCAAAGTAATGTAGTAATTGGAATCAAATTAAATTAATTAAAAATGGTTTGACCTTTCAGGGGAGAACCAAACCAACTAAATTGCACTGCGTCGCACAAGTAGCTATTGCAAACTTAACGATGAAGCGTGTTTGGGCGCTGTTTTAAATATGGTCGCCTAATATTTCTATTTGTATTGACGGAATCAAATTCGCCAGGATTGAGCGTATCTAAAGGCAGGGACAGAAATAAAGTTTGAAAATTTTTGAAAACTAACAAATATTTTTTTTTAATTTATCTTTACTATGTTTATGTATACTTATTTGAGATTTTGTTAAATGAAATATTATTTTGCAACAGCAATCAAGAAAGTGTGTACTGACTGAGTCTTGAACTAAAATCGTGAAGGGGACAGGCCACTCATGGCTCTCTTTCATAAGAGCAAGCGAGAGGAGAGCGTATCAATCGAAAAAATTCAAAGTTCTCTTTGTCTGGCATTTTTAAGACGCCTTTAATATTTATTTGGAACAAAATGGGACTTTAGTTTATTGGCCCCTTTAAAAATAATGGTTGGTGAAATTGAAAAATGCCATTTGAAGATTAAACAACCCAATAAATATTTAAAAGTGTTTGAAGAAACTGGCCATTAATATAAAAAAATACTACTTAATTGATTGCCACACACATTACCTCTTATAATAGAATCACCCATATAAAAAATACCTGTATAAATTTTAATTTTATATTCTCTTAAATTTTATAAATTATAAATTATTATTATTACTTATTCTAAAATTTATTTTCCTGAAATAAATAATACAGCTTACGCAAGTCTTTGAAACCTGACTTACAAGAACGTTTACACTATAGCTGAACTTACAGTAAAAATACTAACACAAGTTTGAAAACTAACAGCACCCCATTCAATAAGCTGTAAGCAACTTCTGTAAGGGCCACTTGCACGAAAACAAAGAATAAATTTATAAAATCGGAGTTAGCTATCCAGGATTAAAGATAAATGATTATTTTTCGACTCTACGTTGCACGAATGAAAACACAGGTAACCAAAGATAAAAAAATAAAAACAGAAACGAAACAGAAAACCTCCACAAAACAACAACAACATTTGCTACACACACTAATGCGAACCTCACCGATAGCAACTTCTTGTCAAATTCTATTTGACGGATGTAAAAAGTTATCCAGAGAAAAATGAGTGGATAAATATTTAAGATTTTGCAACGAGTTTATATTTTTATCGATGGCTAGTGCCTATGAATGGATAAATCAGTGGTTAATAATGTCAAAAAAGTTTCGTGCAAGTGGGCCTAAGTGACTGAAGTCTTGTTTATACCGTTTCATTCCGCTCCCAGCTCACAGCTTACGTATGCTGTTCAATTTACCGTACGCTACTCACAGAGTTGATTAAACTAGTAAATTTTTCAGAATTTACTCTCATGAGTAACTTACGTGAGTAAAACTCACATGAGTAACCCTGGCCTTACGGTCATTCGGCAGTTAAACAGTCAGTTAGCTATGAAAAAAATGAAAAAAAAATTGACTTTATATAACAACACAAGATCCAACTTTGTTTATAGATCTTGCAAAATTCCAATCCGTTCCGGATCAGAAGGGATAATAAAATACGGCTACTATAATTATAATACACAAATAATGAATATTTGCTCACTTCTACAATGCTTTTCCGAATCCTGACTCCCGCCTGGTCCAAATCAAAACAAATTAATAACAATTACGTTTGATATTCTATGGGAAAGGCCAAACTTAAAGAGACACAGGTGTCAGTTTTTTAAAGGTGTACTTTTTTGACAGTCAAACAATTTATTTCTGGGAATAACTTCTTAACTGGCTCTGAAACTAACAAATAACTTTATTCCACAGTAAAGCTATTTATTCCTAAGAAGTGCTAACTGACTGTTGAAAGACCACTTGTTTCACTAACTGAGTAATGAATATCTACTAACTATGACTTACCTGACCATTGAAAAACTGGCCCTTAGAGTTCTCATTCAACGTTATTTTTCAAATTTAATTAATATGAATAAATTTACATAATGAAAAATAATAATTTCTCTAGCATCAACGAAATGTTTTTGTATGGAACTTCTAATAAATAGATACCTACATATATTGTTTTCCCAGGAAAAATAATAAAAAAAAACTTTTTCATGAGAAATCACCGTGCAAATATACATATGTATGTCTGAATGTCAAAAATTATAATTCTATATACCGAACCAAAACCCATCCACATTTTAATTCAATTCAATTTAAGTTAAGTATGAGTACATACACTCCTCGTCAACTGAATACGCACAAACATTTTTTAATATACTTTATCCATTTTTTTCCAAACAGTGATGGTTATTATGCCATCTGTTGATGCTAACTATTCCCTTAAGATGTTAAGCAGATAATTCCGAAAGAATTATCCAAAAACAACCGTGAGTTTTTCTTCAACCACTTGCAAAGTGTTTTATATGCAAAGTAGGAGTTTTTTTTTAGTCAACTGAATAGGTACAACGCCATTTTCTTCGTTGTTTTTAAGTTTTTTGGAGTGCTTGACAGTTTAAATTAACGATTTTAGTGTTTTCAGTAAAATTTAATTCTTGATTTCAAATTTTAAGAAAAATGGGTAGATCTACGTGTCTTAACAGTGTTGAAAAAGCTAAAATCGATTTACTTAGAGACCAAGGCCTTACTAGGCGTGCAATAGCTGATAAAGTTGGCCGAAGTTTTAATGTAGTTTATTCTTACTTGAAAAATAAAGATGCGTACGGCAAAAACATGAAGGGAGGTAAGAAAACAGCAACAACAGCAGCTGAGAGACAAAGAATTTTAAGATGTGCATCAAATTCTTCTGATTCTGTGGCAAAAATAAAACAAAAAGTCGGCGTAAACGTTTTAAGAGTAATCAACAACTCAAGCCATCTTAAACGAATGAAACTTAAGAAAAAACCACCACTTGACGAGAGACGGAAAATGTTGCGATTAGATTTTTCAAGACTTCACATAAGTTGGAAAAAAGAATGGTATCACGTGGTTTTTTCAGATGAAAAAAAGTTTAATTTCGATGGCCCTGATGGGTTCAACTTCTATTTTCACGACTTAAAAAAAGAAAAAAGATTTTTAAAGCGCCATCATAGTCGTGAAGGAGGTGTCATGATATGGGGAGCAGTCAGTTATTATGGAACAGTTGAGCTCGAGGTTGTAACATCAAAAATGACAGCAGCTGGGTATAAAGTAATTTTGGAAATAAATTTTCCTAAATTTTCTATCATCTTTGGACCCATAAACTGGACCTACCAACATGATAATGCGCCTATTCACTCAGCGCGCATAATAAAAACATGGATAGAGGAGCAACAAGTGCAGTTGCTTCAATGGCCGCCGTACTCACCTGATCTAAACATCATAGAAAATGTCTGGGGATGGTTAGTACGCAAAGTTTATGAGGGTGGTCGTCAGTTCGAAGACAAAGAAACCTTAATTTCTGCAATCAAATTAGCGTGGAGCGAAATTTCGTTAAATTACATTAAAAAGCTATACGATTCCATGCCGGATCGAATTTACGAAGTAATTAAAAATAAAGGTGGAAGTACCCACTGCTAAACTTAAACAAAAACTTGTTTCATTCCATTCCAATATCAATTTTAATTTTTGTACCTATTCAGTTGACTCAAAAAAAAAACTTCTACTTTGCATAAGTTTCACTTTGGAAGTGGTTGAAGGAAAAACTCACGGTTGTTTTTGGATAAAACTTTGAAATTCTGTTATTTATATGTTACGAAAATTTTTACCATCAACAGATGGCATAATAACCATCACTGTTTGGAAAAAATGGATAAAATATACTAGTGCGTATTCAGTTGACGAGGAGTGTATATATAGCATGGCTAGCTATCTGATGTCCAACTTAACGCCAAAAAGGTTTATCCTCTGTGCTGCATGCACGAAATAAGAGTCTACAATTGACTCTAATGACTATCAATGAATAGTTTTAAATGTTTTGCTCCTCTATGAAAGGTTGAACTATATAAAAGCATCAATTGATGCACACGTTTGAATGGGTCTGCAAATGGTGGTTTGTTAAATTTTCTGCGAATTCCCATTGAATATATATTCACATTTTTTTTTTAGAATGAGATTGCATCCTGACACACTGAGGTTAGATATACGAAATGGAAATTTCGTTTATCCTCCCCTTAACATATATCCAGGGACGCTTGATATATAACCAAATGAACCTCACCTCAATGGAACAAGTTTGCGGATGCACTTGGCCGAGCATGATGTTTTGCATGACTTTTAATCTAAGCGGTATAAAGTGGATCCCCTTCATGATGTTGGTATAGGTGTGTGGTTCCAGTTCAAAATAGATGTTGTAATAGACTTTGAAGTTACTTTTGAGGCTGACGTTCTACACATTGGCGGTGTGTACCAACTGTGAGTTAAAGATACATTTACGGTTTTGATGCCGAATTTTAGTTTGTTTCTGTGGTAGATTTTCAAAAAAGGAAAAAGAAAGGTATTCAGATATTCATTTGATGCCTGATGATCTATATACCTATATTATTACCAAGTAATTCAAAGTACTAATATTTTGTGTAATTTCATGACTAGGAAAATCAAAAATGGTTACCAATTTCCAGAAAATACAAAATCTGGTATGAGTTTGGTTTCGTCCAAAATAAAAAGTTTTTACCTAAATATATATTACCCAATGGGTTATTTTCACGATTTCAAAATTCAAAAAGATTTATAAGAAATCTGTATACACTCATTTTAATCAATGAACATTGAACTGCTATTTAAAGACTTCTCTTTTAGTTTTAACATACGAAAAGTATACTCTTACTTTTAAGAATGCGGGTAAAGATTGTTGCTGGAAGCCGGTGCATCGGTTGGATGCTAGAAGCGTTTGTGTGCGAGAAAATTATTCACACGTTGAGATATTTAATTCCCAGGCCACATTGAAGCAAGTGCGCACATGCAACTTGAATCAAAACGTAAAAGAAAGGGAATAATTTTTCATAAAAGGAAAAGATATGGGTTGAAAAATAAAATAAGGGGCACGACTGGCTCGCACAAACTTGCTCTCGTGACAAGCTACCTGAGGGTTCAAAGTACAAACGAAATAATACGTAAAAATTGTATGAAATTTTATTAAAATTTGAAATCCATGTCTTACAAAGATTCAAACCAAAATCGAAGTATATATGCACAAAATTTTCTTTATTAAATATGAGTTTAGGAAAGAAACCTACAGTAACCTACAAAAAAATCTTTGGGCGTATTATTCGAAAAACCATACCTACCAAATTTGAAGTAAATCGGCCCACCCGTTTAGGCTGAGGTGTCGAGACAGACAGACGGACAGACTGAATTACCGAACCCACTTTTTTCGTCTTCTCTATCATCGTAATGTCATGTTTGATTGTTATTTCAAAACTATTTTTTTTGCACGAATCCAAAGTTCCTATAACCACAAAATGGACGATGCTTATAAAATGTTATGAAGTTCGTGTAGTGATGCAAGTTTTGTTCTCATTTAGAAATGGGCGATTCTGTATAGACGATTTTCGACATCAATTTCAAAATCACATAATTTCCTACTTCAATCTGATGCCATATATGGAAATATATGTCCGTTTCTCGCCTCAAACCAAATTTATATATTTTACGCGCTAAGAAAAATAAAAATTCCAAATATTCGATGATTTAATGAATGATATTTACACACTGGCTAAACTGGGCATGAACGCTGCTCTAATTTTGAACACGCCATGAGAAAAACAAATGGCGTTTGAAAAATCCATGCCCAATAAGGCGACATGTCGTAGAAATTCATATTTTCGACAAGACATGAGCGCTGTTGAAAATTTGGACATGAATTTTGATGTTTCGTATATGTGAGCTGCTTTTTGCAGAATTTTTGTTGTATATGTGCAATTTCTTCAGGTGTTTGTCATTCTCTTTCATTTTGAATGTACTTCTGTATCTTTTGATATAAGAAACGGGGGAAAGGGACGCATGTTTTTTTACTCGTTGTTGAAGAATGAAATGAAACGACAAGACATAATTTGCCCACAGACCGAATGAGAATTGGATAGTGGATTAGATTGCTGTTGAGTTGCTGGTAGGGGTTTCAATCACGAAATTAATTTTCAATCCCGGGATTCCGGGATTTAAAAAAATGAATCCCGGGATCCCGGGGTATCCCGGGATTGGAAGGAATATTTTTTATTGTTAAGTTGCTCAAGAAATCAAACCAAAAATTGATACATGGTTCAAAAAATTGTACCTAGCTATGTTAAAAAAAATAACTTCAAAAATTGCTCCCAAAAATGTAGAAATTTATTGGAAAATAAAAAACAGCGAAATCATTTTGCTATGCAATTTTATTACAAATCAAATGAATAAAAATAAAGAATAAAATTAAATAAAAT
Organism: Baccha elongata; assembly: GCA_951217065.1. NCBI lineage: Eukaryota > Metazoa > Arthropoda > Insecta > Diptera > Syrphidae > Baccha > Baccha elongata. The sequence goes on along the minus strand of OX578272.1, from coordinate 64,159,631 downwards.
AAATAAAAACGAAACAAACAAATTCACTTCATAATAAATAAACAGATAATTTTTTGATACAGAAATAAATAAAAATAAACTTAATTCAAGGTTTTTACAAAATAAAAATAAAATAACTCCACAAAATAAAAAAGATAAATCATAAAAAAAAGTGAAAAAACCAAGCGGTAGGTATATTCATTTAATCTTGTTCTTGTTCTTCAGCTGACCTTTGAAAATAGAACCGAAGGAAAATAAGGGCATCAAGAGTATCGTCCCCAAGCCGGCTTCTAAATTTGCTGCCAATATAACTGGCCGCCGAAAACGCTCGCTCTGCTTCTACGCTTGTTGGTTGAATGGACAGTAAAAACTTGTAGACTAAATCCAGATGATGTCCTCGGGTACCTCCATTTTCAAAGAGATTCAGTTCTTTTCTTATGGACGCCGTTAAATCCGATTCAGTTTGTGTTTCTGGTAAAATAGTTTGCATTTTTTTATTAATTTCTGCTTGTAATTGCTGTTTTAGTGTAAGTTGGATGAGTGGTTTCAATAGATTTGCACTATTTGCTTCTTCGTTATTATTATCAGTATCACAATTGGGAATTTTCCTGTGCTGGCTTGTAGTAAGTCTCTGGATTAGTGATTTTATTTTTTTTTTATCGCAGTTTTACTAGGGGATATGAATACTTCACCAGAATATTGGGTTGATGGATTTTGTAGATAGTTTAACAAACCAGATAATTCTGTGCGCCGTCGTTGCTGGATTCTGAAACAGAAACAGAAACTAAACCATAACTGCGCTATGCGCTTGTTTCTCGTACAGTAGTTTTGAGTTGCATTTGCAATTTCGCTCTCTCTTGTTCGAAAACACTTGTTTCTCTTTCTTCTTTAAACAGGTTTTCATGTATATGTATGTGTCTAAGCAGTGGAAACCGCCCTTAGTTGCATGCGCATTCACTGTAGGTATTGCATGATTTTCAAAACTTGTTTTTCTTTCCTTGAAAACATTCTTCTTTTCCAAAAAAACTGGTTTTCGTGAGCACCACAAACACAACAGAAACAAAATCATAACTACACTTGGTGTTTTGAGTTGCACTTGCAATTGCACGCACTTTTGTTTGAAAACACTTGTTTCTCTTTCTTCTTTAAACAGGTTTTCATGTATGTGTCTAAGCAGTGGAAAATATACTTAGTTGCATGCGCACTGCGCAGTCACTCTAGGTATTGCATGATTTTCAAAACTTGTTTCCATTTACTGGAGTACTTTCTTCTTTTCTAAAAAAAACTTGTTTTCGCGAGTTTAGGAAGTGGTAAAAAATGTGGTATTGTTTGGCGCCATCAAAGTTCTAACATACACTCATTGTTGCGATGATTATTTCCTCTTCATTATTTTTGGAAAGGGGTTATTTCGATCACAAAAAACTAATCATCTAAAGCTAAAATTATTTATTTATTTGCTCTCAATCCCAATCCCGAAAATCCCGGGATTGGTGACTGGCAATCCCGGGATTGGTTTAGAGCAAAAATTGTCCGGGATCCCGGGATTGATTTCCCTAGTTGCTGGGCATCGGCATGGCCAGTGGAGCCAGTGTGTTAATGAAAACTGAAAATCAATTAACTTATAACAAAATTAGCTTAAATCTTACATTTTAAAATTATTAATTTAGGCACATGTTGACACATTTTAAAACAAAATTTTGACACTAAGTGAAAAATAAACTTGCTTAGTTGCTCATTTATATCGTTAATTTCAGTGCCCATTTAATGACTAAAATGATGTTTATTCGACCGTGTCGTTCGGACCTATTGGATTTTGAAGATTATAGATGTAAGAAAGAAAAATAGAGGTGTTTTCCTTTTCACCCGTGGTATTGACATTGGACATACATATACTATGGCGGTTGTCAGATATTGATAGTGATGGATATACCCCAAAGTACCGCTGATGATTGTTGTATTGTTGTTAATCTGCCGGTTTTCGTAGTTGGAATGGCTATAAAAATAATTATTCGAGCGCGTCAGATTTTCAGAGGGGATGTTAAGTGAACCCCAATGAAGCTGCCATTTCGAAGACTGACGTTTTGGACGTGACGCAAGCTCATGGTGGCCACTTGAAAATGCAAACAAAAATGGCCATTTTAAAATTCTTGAGCGCGTCAGATTATTATATAGATGATTTAGCTTATTGACGTCCTAGTCTTGTTGACCCTTAATCTGACGATTATTTGCAGGAGTTTTCTTAATCTGACGGTTTAAATAAATAAAAATTCGAAAAAATAGGAAAATAGAGTACAAATTTTGAAAATAAAATAAAACAAAACACACACTCTACATAATATTTTTACTCAGCAGCACGCTCTTAACGAAGCACGCTCATTGTCGAATTTTGTCACTTCGGCTTGTGAAAATCGGCAAATTAGATATTTTTCGTTGTCTTTGAATTATTTCCTTCAAAATAAAACAAATTTCAACCGCGCTCAAGAATGTCGAGTTGACGTTTTTTATGTTTGTATTTTCATGACCCTCCCACTCCCTTACATCATGCTCAAATAAGAAAATGCAAGCTCTTTAAAATGCAAACTCTTCAACTACGGGCGTCCCTATATAGAAGGCTTATATAAAATTCGAGGTACTCAACAGGGTGCTAGGTATCTCCCCTTATGTTAATCTGCCGCGCTTGAGTAAATCCCGAAATCCCCACTTGGATTTCATTATTATAAGTGGTTAAATCATTTATTGTTTCACAATCAACAAATTTTGATGCATCCGCGATAGTTAAACGTTTCTCATTGCTATTTGTACGTATTACTATTTGAATTTTTATAAAACAATAAAAAAAAACACCATAAAATTTAGCCTTTCAAATATGAACTTCATTAAAAATGTAACTCCGTGTCACTTGATTAAGGACAGGCAGTTTTCTATTTTCATTTTGCGATATTTATAAAAAATCCCTCAGTATTTTGGAAAAAACCAAATGCAGAATGAATTAAGGATATATAAGGTTTATATTGTAAGAAAAAAATAGGATTATGTTGATAATTGCAACATTTATGACGCTCTTCCCAAAAAGGTCATAAAATGTACCTGATTTGTTTGTTTCACTTCATTAAGGACAGTAGACGAATTAACCTGTTCCAAGCTTAGAAAACAATTAAACAGTAAAATGTTTGTTTGTATAAATAAATGTTAGTTTTATTCCAAGCTTTGCAATAGTTTTTAGTAATGGGTACTACCTCCTGATCGCTGAATCACTTTAAGTAGCCTGCTGTATAGATTTATAGAGTTTTGTCAAATAACCAAGCAAAATTTCGGACCAGGTTTGTTTTATGGCTTCAATTATCTCTTCCGTTTCATCATACTGCCTTCCTCCTTCACAGAATTTTCTTGAAAGCCAATCCCACACGTTTTCCATGATGTTCAGGTCGGGTGAATATGGTATGGCCATGCAAGTAGGTTTACATTTTGGTTCTGAATCCACGCTTTGGTTGTCCGTGCGGTATGTATCGGTTTATTGTCTTGTTGGAAAGTAATTCGATGTCCACCAAATATTTCAGAAAACTGCGGAAAAGCTCTCTCCAGTATCGATTTGTAAGTGATTGCGGTCATTTCCGTAATAGCTTATTGCTCCCCATACCATTACACCACCTACTTTGCTGTGCCGCCTTTGGAGATGTGTTTCTTCTTTTCTCAAATCATGAAAATAAAAGCTGTATCCATCAGATCCATCCAAATAAATTTTTTTTTATCAGAAAAGACTACGGTATGCAACTTTCGATTCAACTCGATGTGACTTGTTGCAAATTTAAGCCGTTGGCTTTTACGTGCGGCATTCAATGGTAGTTTCCTGTTCATTTTTTGATGGTGAATATGGTCGGCCTTCTGTATCGCCCGAAAAACAATAGATCTATTAGCTTTAACTCACGTTTCTGCCTTGATTTTACTTACGGAGAGCCTTGAATTTGAAGCTGTTCTCAGCATTGCCCGCCTTTGTTAGTGATCTTCTGATTCTTCCTTTGCGGTTCTTTGCATACTTTTCCGGGTCCTTATGATAATTTTTGACAACACACTTGCTTCTTTCAATCTCCTTGGCTATAAAACGGATGGATTTCCCTTGTTCCCGGTAAGCTCGAATTTGGCCGATTTTCTCCATGGTTAATGTCTTTCTCTGCCCATAGTAGTGGATTGTTTGCAGTTTTTACTTGAACTAAGCTCCCTCATACTTCAAGTACCCTTTTATTTGATAAAAATAACGGTAACAGGAAGATTTTGAAACTGTCCTTAATCAAATGAAACAAAAAAACCAGGTACATTTTTTGACCTTTTTGGTAAAAGCGTCATAAATGTTGCAATTATCAACATAATCCTAAATTTTGTTTACCATATAAATAAATATATTCTTTATTCATTCTGCATTTGGTTTTTCCCAAAATACTGAAGGGTTTGAAAAATATCGCAAAATGAAAACAGAAAACTGCCTGTCATTAATCAAGTGACCGGGGGTGTAGTTAATTATTATTGCCCTTCGAGAACTTACATAATTTTATAAAATAAACCACACTTAAATCAATAAACTGACTAACTGCTACGAGAATCTACGCAAATAACTTCAAGAAAACAACTAACATTGTTGATACTGCATTTTGCAAAAAATAAAAACAAACACTCCAACCCCCTGCCAGACCGTTTAATTGAATTTTTCGAAAAATTGAAAACGGTCTACAAGGGCGTTGGTTGGCCGCTCTTATATCGTCTTGGACCCACATAATTATCTGTGTCCGCGGTGGTATTCTCAATAATTTGGTGAAACCCAATTTCGGTTATAGCAATTATTTCAAAAAATGATTTTTCAAGGTTTTCGGAAGCTTCTGACAGGCCGTGTTGGCCACACTCAAATCGTCTTGGACCTTCTAGTCTGTACTCAGGGAGGTATTCTCAGTATTTTGGTGAAAACCAATTTCGGTAATAACAATTTTTCAAAAATCGATTTTTTTTTCTACATATTGCGGCAGAAAGTATTTGGTTATGTCAAAAAGAAAGAAAAAAATATTTTTTTTCACTTTTAAAAACGTCTGACAGAGGCATTGCCACACTTGAAATGTCTTGGACCAGCATTTTTGCTATGAGATTTGAGCTCTTATTACAATAAAACAAAATTTGATCGGTTATATTAATTACTCATTTTATTTGAAAAAATGTGATTTTTTGAGCTACTATAACTCACAAAAGACGCCATCATGAATTGTAAGACTTGCGTTTATATCATGACCTTCACACCTGCTATCGACTCATATACTTTTTTTTTCGGTTACCTTTCCAGCCCAAAAATTTACTGTGGGCTCTAAGAATATATTAGGTAATGTATAGTTACCACCTAATTAAAATAATTTCTGTTTTTTTTTCAAAATATTCATGCAAGTACATACATCAGAAAGTACTTTTAATAAATGAAAATATTCTTACATTATCTCTTGTATCTACAACTTATTATAAGTTAACCAAAACCATTCCCACGTGGATGTGATGACATATAAAACATTCAGCAGATATTTGAATAAGAATGTGTGTATGTTATATTTTCATTTATTTTATTTCTTTTTTAATGAAACACAAGAATCTCTCATGTGCAGACGACGAAAATCATTTAAATTTATTCCCACGAGCCCGCCGAGCATGTACCCTTACAGATAATTTTATGAATTGTCATAATTGTGTCACAAACAAACGAGGCAGTAAAATATCCCTTAAAAGTGTCTCTGGTTGTCATGCATTTTGGTAGTAAAGTAACGGCAAATGGAACGTGTTTCATGTATTTTTATGTTGCACGTATCTACATACAGACTACAAACATGCGAAAAAGTACCTACAATCGTGTTTATAGCGCAGTAGTAATTTTTATTGCGAATTATAATTCCACGATATCTGGTTTTATTCTTGATTTTATGTTAAACAGGGTGAAATCGTCAATAAATACTGAAAAATGGATGAGATTTATGATGGCCAGAAAATAGCTATAAAATCAAATTTTGGGTATGGAAAATTTTGCATTAAATGTCAATTAATTATTTCACTGGGGTGTTGCCTGTCAAAATCTGCCAATGCTTCACTTTTAGCAGGAAGATACAATATCTAAACTCTATCTATACAAGAGAGTCAGCTAGTCGATACAAACTTTCGATACAGCTTATTGTCACTATTATGACGTTAACATGTTATTAGAATTAATTATTCAATTAGTAATCAAATTGACAAACACCTTAATTGTTGTGAAATTGGTAATTGTTGTGGTCAACTCTACGGTGTGACATGATTAGGATAACACCATGCTATCTCTTGTTTGGTGATGGATTATTATTTAATGTCATAATATAACGTCACAGGGCACAATATGCCCATCCGTAGTTGTTATCCTTGTTATTTTGACATTTTGTGGCTGGCGTTAGTGTTGGCGTACATATAAATGTGTCTAGTGTCCAGATCCAGTGTTCGTGCGGTATTCTGTCCGCTATGTCCTTATGTTGTAAATGTGCACTCAAATTAGTATCCCATTATCATCATATGTGTGTTTCTGTTGTTTGGGAATGCTACTGGGATTGGGACTGGGATGCATTATGTTAAAGAGCCTTTGTTTTTCATATGTGCATGTATTAAAGTGACAATCATACTTTCGAAATAAGTTTTCCCTTTTATCTAATCCTTTTTGTCTGGGAGTATTATCTTTAAATCGAAGTGCTCTTGCTCTAGTTGGCGTTAGGCCAATTGCTGAATTTCATCATAGGCAAAACAATGGTCTGGATAGTTTCCAATTATAATGGTGTTTTGTGGTATCGCCTCTATGGAGAACCGATATTTTGTTGTCTTCTTCCTAACATCTACACTTATGTATATGTTGTTGTACAGTAAATCTATGGATCGTCGTTGTCGGTATAATGAAGTGCAGACTTTGTATAAAATTAAGAGACATTGGAAATGCATCTTTCCGATTATCAAAGACATGGGTTGTCTGCATTGCGTATGTCAAAAATAAGATTGTGTCTACATTATTTAAGAACAAAAGTTATGTTGGTATCTATGGAAGAATGTACTGTATATATTGAGTTGTTTTTATTTGGAATTTCGATAGTGAAATATGACTTTATGCTTTGGGTTGTTCTTCGTTTTTTGATTTCTTAGATACATAATATGAATCAGTTCAACGATTATCGCAATAATCTCTTGGATCTTGGACTGCAAATTGTAGGAAATTGAATTCTATTTTGAACGACGCACATTGCACACTCAACAAATGTCAACTGAAAATAAGTAAAATTGGCTTTGAAACGGTTGGTCAGGATTTATTAAGCGTTAAAAAATGCCGATAGGTGTATTTAAACTAAACATTGGCTGCTATTTAAAATAACATAAATTTAAATTAAAGGTTATATATATAAACTTATATTAAAATGTTGTTAAGGATTTGAATATATGTATTCATATTGAACCATTTGAGAAGAATCCCTTAGAAAATTAATGATCAAAGTCTATTTGCAAACATACGCTGCTAATTGATTCCTTTTAACATATTATATGTCTTGCCTGTACATATATTTCTGATCATTCGTCGCTATAAAATAATATTTTACTTCCAATATTATATTGCAGGCATGGCGAACCAATGGCACGGCCATTCGTGGCACGCAGCGAAATTTTATGGACACGCCGTCAACTGAGAAATCTGAATAGAACTTTGGGTCGCAGCATCAGCTAACTACATCGAGCTAATTTTTCTTGCTCTGTAGCTTTTTTTTTAAGTCAATGTTAGTCTTTAAATAATGGTACCTGCCATATAACAGTTATCGAAAACCATATTTTTCTCGAAAACGGCTCTAACAATTTTAACCAAATTTCATACGTGTAATTGAGTGTAGGCTAAATTTCGACTATCTCGATAGCGCCTGAAGCGATTTGAACTTAATTCAATACTAAAATTGTCGTACCTATTTTAAATAAGATAGCCTTTTAATTTTTGTCAAGAATGTTAAGTTTTAAATAATTAAAAAAATATTGTTTTTGTGAATTCAGTATTTCAAAAACCTATTGACGATTTTTATGACATTTAGTTTTAATGTACAAAAAATGAGTTAAAAAACGATTTTGAATTTTTTTTTTCAAAACTCATATTTAGTAAAGAAAATATTTTGCATACTTTGATTTTGGATTGAATCTTTTTAAGATATCTGTTTAGAACTTTTAATAGAGTTCGATTACCTTATCTGTGTTTTTTTCTAATCCTCACCTCAGGTATAACTTGCCACAAGAGCAAGTTTGTGAGACCCAGAGATTGAGTCGTGCCCTATATTTTTTTCGTTTTTGCCTTTTATTTGACCAAAGGCCCAACCGTAAAATATGAACTTTTTGCAAGTATTGGCACTTTTTACGTTGTTTTGTTATGGTTTTCCCATTAAGCCTATAATCCACAAAAAAATGCAAAAATTCAAAATTCAGCTTTGTCCGAATTTTTTTGAAGTAAAATTCTAATTTTCCTGGGCTATTATAAATAAAGGGTTTCTTGCTTGTTACCTTTATGCAAAGGAACTGTCCTTAAGATGCATTTTGATGAATTAATAAGAAGCCGAAACTCTATAGGAAGAAGGTTTGCTTTTTTTTGCGTAACAAAAATACAGTAGAATACTTACAAATAAAATCACGTTCAAAGTAAAAAAAAACATAAGGCACGATTTTACTTTTTTTAAATATAAGAAACATTTTAAGTAAGTATGCCCATTTTAGGAAAGACGCAAATTTCATGTGGAAACAAAATTCTATTAATCTATAATCTCAATGGTCATTAATGCCATAATAAAAGTTTAATCAAAATCGTTTGAGCCGTTTCCGAGTTAAACACCATTATTTTGAGACCTAGAATTCCAAAGTTCAAAATCTTTCTATAGGTTACTTGCTTAAAATAATGTAAAAATATGTGTGTTTTCTTAAGGCATATCATTTTCAAATACTAGTACATTGATTAGATTTGTAAGTACCTATTATTTTATTATTGTTTTTTTTCTAGCAAAAAGCTAAACTAATTATTATAACCAGCGAATACGCGTCGTAAGCTACTATGTTTAAAAATACATTAGCCGTGTTTTTTTTTTGGAAAAGCTATCCGTAGTGAAATTGGATTTTCCATACAAAAATCTCACTGCGTATCATTACCGATAAAAGGAGAAGTCAAATCTCACTGCCCATAAATTATCGACTTTCATTCGAGTATATATAAAAATTTTTGTTATTGTTGGTACGAATGATAAATTCATGTATCTCGATAGGGGTATGTTCGTAAAGTTGTAGTGGTTTTTAAAGTGTGATCTAGTTTTATGTTCGATTGCCCCAAATCTCCAAACAAATTATCAACATTTTTAAGGAAAATCAAAAGTTTTTGGAAAATTAATATATAGGAAGACATTACATTAGCCAGTTCCATCAAAAAATGTGCTCTTGTTGCATTTTTCATATTCCTCGAGTAAAAATAAATACAAGTAAACAGTATTTTGTCAAATTTGACATTTAAGTTCTTTTTGTTTAAAGGTTTTGCTCAGTTTTGAGCTTTTTTATTTTGTGGTTTGACAGATTTGAATTTGCGGAATATTCAGTGCGAATTAGCTGTCATCAGCAAGCAATAAATGTTTGACACATACTCTTTTAAAAGATTTTTAGGGCCAAATATGCAAATATTATATCTAAGGCTTAACCACGATTGTTCAACAGCCCTTGACAAATCCAAATTGGACATTGCAGAGTTAATAGTGCTAACTAGTCATCAGAAGCAATATATTTGACATTTTGTAGTTTGAAATATCGAAAATCTTAACATTTGCAAATCACCTATTTAGTGCGAACTGTCATCGCAAAGCTATATATAAATCGTTAATACGTTTCGGTTTGAAGTTAATGCTTAATTTTTGGTTCCACTAAATATGAAACAGACAGTAAAAAACTGTGTTCCGGAAACTCCAATGGAATTTAAAAAAATTGTTCCCTCGAGTGAATTCATAAAATATGTGCAAAAAAAAATATCTGTTCTATACAAACAAACCCCATTTGATCCTGTGTTCATATTTGTTTCTGCAAAATAACAAAATTGCAATTATTTGTAAGAATGCCAATTTGCCATGAATTATTTAAATAAACTAAATTAACTTATAACATGAAATACGTTTTAAAATTCAAGTTTTTCGATTTGTTATTACCACATTTTCTTCTACATTTTCCGTTTTAGTTTTATATGTGTTTTTCTCTTTGAAAATACTTCTTTTACCATTGTACCATACAAAAACGCGGCTGCCGATGCGGCTGCGGATGGTTTTTTTTTTTTGGGAATTTCCCACTTCACTATGTACAATTTTCCAAAAAACACGGTTATTTAGTCCAGTCAAAAAAGCGGTTACAGAGTGCGTTCTGGCTGCTTAAGTAGTCAACATACAAACTGACGCCTGGGTATTAAGCCGGAGGAGGGGGGGGGGGGTATTAATTTCCCCTTTTTGAGGTTATCGATTATACCTTTTTGAGGTTATCGATTAGCCCATCAAATGTCCTACAATTTGTGTTATTATCAGATTTTTCCAATTCTAAGCCGTTTCCGAGTTAAACGCATCACAAAAGGGCCAAATTACAAAAATATGTGTTTTTCCCATATTTTTCATCAAACATTCCGTCATACATCTACTCTAAACTGTTAATCTGACAAAAAAACTTTCCTTAGAGGAAGTTATAGACCATTAAACTTCTTTTAAGAAATTAACTCTTGAAATTTGGTTGTTGACGAGTGCATAAGACCGATATCAAGGAATTTGAAAAATAAAAAGTTGTAATTATACAAGTGAAAAATAGATTCACGTGTGAGGTAATAATCAATCAAGGGGTTGTCGAGTGTGTGAGAAGGGACATGAGTAATTCCTGCAGAAACTGGTCAGTATTATTCAGTAGGTAACATACTAAAAGTTCTTACATCTGGGAGTTGAGCCGGAGATGCAGGGGTACGAAGTTCCCATTTTTGAAATTTACGCTTATATCTCGGAAAGTGTAAATTTTAGGAAAAAGATCTCCATGGATATATTAAAAGACAATAAAGTTCTATAACAATTTGGTGCCAGGTAGAAAGGGGTTAAGTCAAAAAAATCCATTTTCGGATTTATATTGCGTAAGTCACTTTTTTTTCTCTTTCGTTTGGTCTTATTAGCATAAGTCTATCGTTACTCCTTCCTATTCAAATTATTTTGTAGAGAGGGAATAAGTCAGGAAGTTTTCATAACTGTTTGGTATTAAGGGCTTAAGTGGACTTAACCTCTTTGTATTTGTATTTTTAAATAATTCAGTTGCTCCTAAGGGTTTAAGTCATCTTATTCCCTTGGTACCAAACACAATAGAGCAAATCTTTTCAAAAGAGAAAGACATAAACCTTTCAGTGTTATCACGTAAACCAAATTCGATTGACATGCATGTGAAAAAGTATTTACCTAAGTATTAGAATCATTATTAAATACTTAAAGAAAAGGTGTGCGCAGTTACATAGTGGCCAGAGTTATGTTAATGTTACCGGAAAGGTGGTAAAAGCGAGAGCATTACAGAGCTTAAAAATGTGTAGGAAGAAATGTTCGTCTGTCCTTAGTGAAGATCAGCGAAAAAAAAAAATTTGATGAGTACTGGTCCCTGGGATCTCACAGCAAAAGGGTTTTCAAAAGAAAAATTGGTTACACGCAAGAGAAAACCTGATAGTTTGAAAGACAGACAAGTGACGCATGAGTATTTTTTAGAATTTAATGGAAAGAGAGTTTCTGTTTGCAAAGATTGTTTTTGTAAGACTTTAGACGAGAAGCCAAAATTTGTTGTAATCTCAATAAAAAATAAAAACTTAAATACTTCTGAAATAACTTTAGAATGATAAAAGAGGAAAGAACGCTTCCGCTAATAAGAGAAGTGATGAAGACATAAATGAAGTCCGAGCGCACACACAATCATTTCCCTCTTACGAAATTCACTATACGAGTCGCACCAATGATAAAAGATATCTCCCATCTCATCTGAACTTGCGAATTATGTATGATTTTTATAAAGAAGGACGAAACACTCCTGTGGGCCGGACTCTTTATGAACGGAATTTTCACAAGCTAAAACTTGCTTTTAAAAAACCGCACATAGATACCTGTTTCAAATGCGATACGCTTCAAATGAGACTTCAAGTTGCTACAAACACAGGTGATGAAGAAGAAAAGCAAAGTGCAGAAAATGACATTAAAATTCATCAGGAGCAATCAAATGCAGCATATGACGCAAAGAGGATAGACAAGGAAAAGGCTCAAAATAATCCTTCAATCAAATGCTTCAGCTTCGACCTGCAACAATGTTTGCCAACACCTTTTATTAGTTCTTCGGTTGCATTCTAAAAAAGACAGTTGTGGACTTACAACTTAACGCAAGCGGAGAATCTATGAACTATATGTGGCATGAAGGTCAAGCTGTCAGAGGAGGCAACGAAATCGCTTCATGTTTATACCTTCAACTCAAGAGCTTACCAGACACACTGTATCTGAAGTGACTTTCTACTCTGACACATGTGGGGGGCAGAATAAAAATAGTCATGTTGCTGCAATGTTCATTTTAGCCCAAACAGAGCTCCCACATTTGGTAATAAACCATAAATTTTTAGTTGCAGGACACACCCATATGGAGTGTGACATAGATCACTCCATGATTGAGAAACAAAAAAAAAATGATAACACCACCCGCACGATTGGTACCAATTGGTAAGGAGCACAGGAAAAAAAAACAATTCAGGGTCCATGAAATGCAACAGGAAGAATTTCTTGATTTTTCTGGTTTATTGACAACAGCTTTAGTGTCCCGAAAAAAAAAACGAGGCTGGGGAACAGTTCTCCTGGCACAATGTTCAATGCTTTCAATATAAGGAGAAAGGCTTAGTAAGCTATAAAAATTCGTTAACAGATTCAGACGATTTTAAAGTTCTAAGCTTCATAAGGCGGGGAAAGTTTAAACATATAAAAGATTCACTGAAAAGAAAATCCAATATCCGCTGAGAAGAAAATGGATTTGTGCTCACTGTTAATCTTAGTTCCTCCTATTTTCCACGAATTTTATAAAAATTTAATTACTTCGGAACATGCACCAGATAACGATCCCGATTAATAATAAAAACGATTAAAAATAAAATGACAATTTAATTTATTTTTATTTGTATAAGTTTCATGTTTCCTGAATTAAACTGAGCTATCAATAAAAACAAAGATTTTTTTTCTTGACTTAACCCCTTGGAAAAAACTTTATTTTAACAAATAACAGAAAATCAACTGGCTCTAAGGAGATAAGTCTTCCGAAAACCTGGTAAGCAATTATATTTTTTGGTCAACAGCCTAATGCTATTACAGATGATGGTTTTAATTACTGTTTTGGGTTATTAATTTTTCGAAAAAAGAATATCTAGACAAAAAAAAAATTCAAATTTCAATCTCATTTTGTGGAAAACTACTATTTCTGACTTAACCCCTTTCTACCTGGCACCAGAGTATTGTTGTTTACACTTTCATTTCATTTCCAAACAGTTTCGCATCGCAAAGAAAAAATTATCAAAAAAAAAGATTTTAGCTTAAATTTTTATTAAAAGTTTTAATCTGAACAAGAAATCTATTAGATAGAGGATGGTATAGTGCATAAAATCCCCGTAAAGATAATTAACTTTTGAAATCTGGTTATATAGTGTATTGCATCAAAAATCATCTCATTTCAAAAATTGAAAAATTTTAAGTGCATTTTTTATATTTTTTAAATAAGATTATATTTGTCTTATACACGCAATAACCTGATTCCAAAAGTAAATTTTTTTCAAGGGAATTCAATGCACTATACCAGGACTATCACATGTCATCAACTCGTACTCCTCCGTCTCCTCCCGTAGGAAAAAAAAAATTACACGCTCTTTTCTATACGTGAATAGCTACGTGTGAGCAGCTTAATGTTTAGCCAAAATTTGACAGTCCCATTTGAAATGCACGGGCACCCATAAAGAGTTAAGACTTTGTAATTTTGAAAGTTTTTAGGCAAAAGTGGGTGGAGCTTTCTGAGACGATGTTCTTTTTAATTATTATTCTGTGACCACCATCTAATGGATTTCTTGTCAGGACTCTTACGGCCATATTATTCACTCGTTGAATCCAGATGTAAAATTAAATCCAAAAATTTATTATTCACTTTACTCATTTCTTACCCACGTTTGATATTGTTTGTTTACTGAAAATAATACATACATAAGAAATAAAGATATTTAAAACCAGCAACAATTATAAAAGACGGATTTTATATGGAAATAAACGAAAACAAAGAATAATTTACATCTGGATTTAAGTTTTAAACGACTGAATAATATGGCCGTTAGTATGTTGACTACTTAATCAGCCTGAACAATATTAGGAGTTAATGGATTAGGTACCTGCTCATTAACACATGAGCCGTAAGAAAATTAGAAAAAAACTAAAACGTATATATGACAGTATTAGTTTTTCCAAATTTTCTTGTAAACGGCTTATAATTGGCTACAAATGTACATAACGAATATTTGGTGTTAACGTAATCTTACAAATTTGACCAGAACTTCAAAACGGCTGAACCGATTTCATTTATATTTGGTACGGCACATAAGTTATAAATGTAGCACAATATAGTATTTAAAGTTTTTAGCTAAACAACAAAAAACGAAAAATTTGATGATACATAATTTCATGGATAAAAAACCAGCTTTGCATTTTTTTCTGTGGATTAGGCTAAATGGGAAAACCACAAAAAATAAAGCAAAAAGCGCCAAATACTAGCGTAAAATAACAATGTTGCTTAAAAACAGACTATGTAACAATTTAACACTTTTTTCTTGAAATTGGCTGATGGTACAGTGAAAAGTGACCTTTTTTGTAGAAAATCATATACCTAAGCTACAATTTTTACCAAAAATATTTTTTTGCAAAAAGTTCATAGTTTTAGAGAAATGTGCCCTAATTTTCCTGGGCACTGAATTCAAAATGAATAGAATTTGAACTGGTTTCTGAATATTTTTTTTAGTTCTGTGATTTAAATCGCTGAAATTAAATTAAATTGAAATTCAAATCATTTCTGTCTCCAATGAAATGAATGCAATCACCAAATGATTAAGCTCATTTGCAACTCTATTTAATTATAAATTCACCAATAATACAATTGCTTTTTATATTAATTTCTTAAAAAGATATCTCAATGCCTCAAATTGTTTAATGTAAATATTTAACATTATATTGTTTCTATTTCTTTTTAACGTAATTCAATCACATCAAGCTCGGTACCTCGAATAGATCCCTTACATTATTAACAAATACATCCATGCTAAAATTACCTTTAATCCAGAAGGCAGGTTTCCATTATTGCTATGCGACTACGGAATACTCTGTCACAACAAGTGAGGGGACTTCAGGGTGAAGCTCACTTTCAACAAGGGTTACTTATTTACTTAGTAAATAAAACTGTTTTTAAGAAAATAATTTTCAATATTTTTAAAGAAATTTGTTTTTCATAAATGATCTCACAATAAATGAAAATCATACTAGTATATTTTTTTGTTCTTCAAAAATTCAATGGATTTATCAATTTATTATCGATCGAATATTACTTAATTAAACCAAGATAGTTTAGAACTTTCTTATTCTAAAATATTTAAAAATAATGAAAGCAATTCACTATTTCGTCAAAAGTGAGGGTGTTTTTAATATTTCCACTATGAACATGTGGTGTATCTTTTTCGTATAGTTTGTTTATACATAAATCTTGAATCAACAATGTGATTTTAAATTTCAAGAACAACAAACACCAAAGTCAATAATAATTCTAATTTATGTGTGAATTGCGTGTGTATTTATATACCCACCACAACGCCTACTACTGACTGAGCTCTTAGAGTACGTCATTACATTATAGTCAACATTGCCTACAGGCAGAGGGGTTACGAAACAAAACAAAAGCATTGTAATCTCTCAGTATTTCTAGAGTTAATTAAGTAACTCTGTATAGCTTTAAGCAAACATTAGCAAATATAGGCTTTTGTTAATTGAATCTTGACTTTTGTTATGCCTTCTATTTCTACAGAATATTTTTTTCTTATAAATTTCACGCAATGAAACCAAGTTGAACTCAGATTTTCGACAAATAATAATTCAACACTTAAGTAACTTATTAATGATTAAAGTATGAAGTTAATGATTTTCGTTTGTACAATAGTCGGAAAAAGTATTTGGAAAATACAAAAATCACACATTTTATTTGCATCGTTCCTTTAAGTGACAGAACAAGTAAGAACAAAATACATATTTTTCTGCGTGTTTGACGGCTTCGTCAAACCGCATAGGCAAGACATTTCTGTAAACTGTAATCTATGTAATAGAAATGAAATTGAAGACATATACCACTTTTAAGCTATCTATTCAATTCTAACTACAAAAATTGAGGAGGCTTTACTTTCAAAAGAGCTTTTTATCTTTAAGCTAAACAAAAGATATTTTAAACGGAAACGACGGTTGGCAAGTACTTTTTTGTTTTTGCGATCATGCCCTTAGATATCAAAATAGTTTTGATCTGTTAAACTAACTTTAAATTTTGTGTAATCCAATATTAATGTTCATAGTATTATTTATTTTTTCTTATTATTTTGAATTAGTTAAAGTAATTGCGAATTAATATATAAATTAAAATGCAAATGAATATAAATTATACTTTGAACTTAAACTTAATCATGAAAAGAAAAACAAATCTAAATACATAGTTCTTGTTCCAGTTTTTTTCTGTACCAATTTAAGAATATATCAAATTATTTTCGACAGACGGCACTTGTTGCCATGTTCTATTTTCTTAAATATATCTTTCTTTTTATGTATTCTTAAATCTGAATAAAGAATTGTTAATAATAATAATAATAATAGATGATTGCTTTTTAAAACTTGACAATGGTGACTGACATTTTGCATTTCCTTACGTAGCTTAGGACGTTTTCCCGTTGTCTTGCTTCAATGACGCAACGGCACCACAACATTTGTTGCCTTTGTTTTTCTTAACAAGCACATTATTAGATATCACAATTTTTCGGTGCAAGGAACTAACTTCACTGCACCCAGTTTATCAGTCTGCGCCCACCGATTTCATTTCATCGCACTTCGTGTATGAAGCAATAACAAAAGAGTACAAGGTCTAACAATATACATAGAAAGTACCACGTAATCGCCCGTCTATGTCGGTGTCACATCATAAAGGGTTTTCCAATAAGAGGTGTTATTTTTATAGCCCGCTATATCGGTAGCTGTCACTTTTGAAGCTGTCATTTTTTGACATTTGACAAGTAGAAACTACGCCATTAATGAAAATGGAACGATACATGCTTCAACAACGCATTGAAATTATTAAAATTCACTATAAAAATGGTGAAAATTTGGCAGAGACGGTTCGTAAAACTAAAACATTTTTGGGTCGTCGTGAAGCACCTTGTCGGACCGCAATATAGAAATTGGTGGACAAATTCGAGCTGTTGGGACAAGTTAGTGATGTGAAGAATAAAACCCGTGCACGTCGCTCAAGAACAACTGAGAATATTGCTGTTGTAGCCCAAAGTGTTGAAGAAAAACCCAGGTTTGTCCATTCCTCGTCGTTCTTTGGAATTAGGCATTCCACAAAAGTCATTACGCCGTATTTTGCATAAAGACTTGGGTCTTAAGGCTTATAAAGTTCAGTTAACACAAGAACTCAAGCCGGCTGATCATCAACAACGTCGTGTCTTTGCTGATTGGGTCCTTGAAATACATGAAAATGATCCGGAATTTCATCGAAAAATCATCTTGACTGATGAGGCCCATTTCCACTTCGGAGGCTACGTCAACAAGCAAAACTGTCGCATCTGGGGCTCGGAAAACCCAAGAGTTATTGTTGAAAAGCCTCTCCATCCTCAACGCGTGACTGTTTGGTGCGGTTTATGGTCCGGCGGGGTCATTGGACCTTACTTTTTCGAAAATGAGGCTGAAGCAACAGTTACGGTCAATGGATTGCGCTATCGAGAGATGATTAATGATTTTTTATGGCCGGAATTGGATGGTATTGATCTAGACAACGTTTACTTTCAACAAGACGGCGCTATGTGCCACACAAGCAATGAAACCATCGATCTTTTACGGGAAAAGTTTCCGGACCGTGTTATCTCTCGAAGAGGTGATCACAATTGGCCACCGAGATCTTGTGATTTAACACCTTGCGACTTCTTCCGTTGGGACAACGTGAAAGATAAGGTCTACGCCAACAGCCCAGCGTCGATTCAAGACCTCAAAGATGGAATTCGTGAGGCTATTGAGGACATATGGCAGCCACTTTGCGATTTGGTTATGGAAAATTTCATGAAAAGGATATTGTGCTGTACCTAAGCGTGGTCGTGGCGGCCGTTTGGCTGATGTTGTGTTCCATTATTAACGGCATACCTTCCTCTTTATAATGAAATAAACATCCGATCATTTATCTCAAAAAATGCCATTTTTCTTTGAATATCAAAATAACACCTCTTATTGGAAAACCCTTTACCATGTCATCAAGTCTCTTAAATTTACATTCTACATTCTCGTTTAAAGTGGCAACTCATCAATCCACATTTCCTATAATATAAACAATACTTTCGTCTCTTTTGTATAGAAGAGTATACACGTATAAGTATTTTTGCATTTATTATTAACATAACCTCAAATGATTTCACGCGCTCTTTTTGTACCTTTTGAGAAATCAGCTTGAGAATGTTAAGTTTAATAATAAATTAATAGATTTATACATTAAGTTATTAATATAAATAATTTATAAAAGTTTATAATTGTTGCCCTATTCCTGTTTTAAAGAAATACCAATAATAAGTTTCAATACTTAAGATATACATACATAATAGTAATTTGTAAATTTCCAGGAAATAAAATTGTATACTTTTTCCAATCAACTTTTGAGCCAATCATTTTTATTTGGATATTTTTTAGAGTGGATCAACATACCATTAAAGTCTTTATTCGAAATGTTTTTATAGGTGCTGTTAAAATGGATAGCGAATTTAACCAAACTGCTGTCAAAAAAAAGTTTGTCTAAGATCTCTTAGTTTCGAAAATGAAAACTTTTTAAACCAAAGAATAATTTCATTTGCACTCTTTTGCTCATTTAGGAAAAAAAAAACGTTGAGCTGTTTATGGATGTCAAACTTTTCTTTTATTTTTATTTATTTAAATATTTATCATATCCTGCAGTAAAGCGAGTATCAAGTCACAAACCACTATAAATTCTGCAACATGATGATGCATCCACGTAATTTCTGTCGCCTTAGGTCGGTAATGTTGTCACGTAAATGCAAAATATGTTGTTCCCAAAAGCAAATTCATTTTAAAAATCCTCATCTTCTTCCAAAACAACAAACAAACATGGCATACTTCTCAGCGACTTGTAAAAAATAAAATGAATATTTTTTTTTTTTAGAATAGACATGTTATACTTATACATACATATACAGTGCATCTCTTGCGGAATCTCGAAATTAATTTTAAAGAAGCACACATGCGAACGAGACTTAAATTAAACGACACGAGGTTGTGAATGTGACGTCATTTCGCTAAAATATTAAATTTTTCTCATTCGTTTTTCCAGAGAAAGCGAAGAGACGGACGGAAACAGGAAGTATCCTGAGAAAGCCGAGCATCAGCATTAATTTTTTTTTTTTTATTTTGTATTCTTTGAATATTATCCAGCCCACCATTTTATACCATATGGTGTTCCTGATAAACGGAAAGTTATTCATATGCATGAATTTTTGCACGAACATATACCTCACAGGGTGTTTTTTTTTCTCTTCAAAGAGATAAAGCCTCAAGTAGGTTAGGTAGGTGTGCGAGTCTCCTTCACATTCGTTCTCTATTTTTCGTAAGTTAGTGTTTGCCTTCTGGCTTTGGGGAAGGATGTTGTTCCTGGAAATCATTCCTGTGTTGTATATGTTGAGTGGGGCGTGTAGAGCACCTATTAAGTATACCACTGATGTAATTTATTGCGTATTTATACTGTCAATTATAAGATGGGGACGGGTAGAGTAATATAACCTAAACATGTGTTCTTTATCCATGGTTTTCGAAACCGAAACTTGTGCAATACCTATATATATATGCTCGAATTCGTTACTACATATAGGTACCCCTCGACGTTGGTATAGTCATGTTTTTTAGACTTAATTGACTTTAATGTGGGAGCCATAACCACAAGGCCATCTTGTTACATGACAGGTACACGAGTGTTTTATTAAACAAAAATAAAAAAAAAATATGAGAGACTCGAAGACAGGAATTTAATTGGAAGAGGGGAGGAAATCCGCACTTTTCAGAATTTCCGTCAGTTTAAATTTTCGTTTTGCACCCTGTAAATTATGTAAAGACAGAAGGATAATTATTCAAATAAGAGTCTATAGTGTACAAAATGATTAAAGTAATAACCTTGGATAAAGAACGACAGGAGAAAATTTGAATTAAGTGAAGCATTTTTTCGTCGAAAAAAATTGAGTACATAATTGGTTTTGTAATTGTCTTTTCAATTGCGTTACATGAACAATTTGAAAAAAACCAGTTAAGTCTCAACATGAATAGTTGTTTTTACGTAAGCTTGATTTATTTTGTCGAACGAATTATTTCAATCAGACTTGGTCTATAATCTATATGGTGTTCGTATAGAAGAACATTTTTGTATCATTGTATATGGGGTGGTGTAAATACTTATTTAGAAAAGCTTACTCTTAATTTAAAATTCAGATCAAGTTTTTCACAATTTGAGCTGCCATAAATGGCTGGTTTGAGTGATTCGTGAGAATCTAATTTTGACAATTAATGAATCTTTGATACATTTTATTTTGACAGTGAGAAAGTATAGAAAACTGTTTTTGTAAACTGAAAAATAATTCAAAATGATTGTGTTTTTAAATAAATTTATAACGTTATCTGCAAAACATATTGGTACTTTGAAATCTTAATTTAATTGTATAGATGGAAATAAAAAAATTTCAATTTGAAAAGTAAAGCGTTAAAATTTGACTTTATCATCTTTTTTTGTCTAACTATGTTATTATTATCTCGAATGCAAGGCCGTAGCCAGACAATTATTTCGGGGGGTTTATACTTATTCCATACACCAATCAATCTGTACCTTTCTGGTAGATGTAATAAATTAAATTAGTACATCCCATTAACCCAAAATCCACCAAACACGACTTTTAATTGCGATAATGATACTATTCTATGTATAAGGCAAGTTATGGATTCGTCAAAAAAAAAAATTGAGATAAAAAATAAACATGATTTTGCGATGATATGGAAGTAGACAAAAGTGTGTTGGAAAATTCTGTTCATCCGACTGCCTGTTTGCAGATCTGCAGCCTAAATGAATAGGCTGATTTGCAAACTTGGTTCAGAGTGTTTATTTAGTAGTCTCGCACTAGGCGTTGTTGAAATTGGAATTTTAGCTCTAAAACAATGGTAAATGTCATATAACAGTTTGTTAAAACTTAATTTTTCTAAAAATGGCCTTAACGATTTTGATAAAACAGTCGAGATTTATCTTAAAACAGTACCTCCCATAGAACCGATTTCTTAAAATCAGAATTTCTCGCTAACAACAAAATCGATTTCAATTAAATTTAAAATTTAGGAAGGTTTTTATTTCCAAATTCATATACATAACTTTTTAGATTTTTTGAATATGTTGGAAACGCGAATATCGAATTTTTTCAGATTTTTTTCCAGATGAACTACAGATTTCGATGTATTGAAATACTCAAAAAATTGCAAAATATTTTTCAAAAATTAAAAAAAGAAAACGGTTTAAAAAAAACTGCTTTAACGATTTTCAATATTTTTTCCTAGGTAGAGTACTGCTAATAAAATACAATTGCATACTTAGTTTTTCAAGAAAACTCTCAGACAAATTTGAAAAACTAAAACAAATTTGAAAAACTAAAAGATTTTTCCAATATTTTTTTAAAATAATTTTAAGTTATTATTTATTAGGTAGGTACATTTATCATAACTCTTTAAGATTTTATTATAAAAAAAAGTATTAAATAACATGTAAGTATATCATTTTTATAAAATTAAATTTAATCTTCTGGCCTTCTGTGCTGCAAATATGTCTAAAACTTACTCAGTGTCAATCTCAATTTGTCGATGAATTGACATTAATGGCAATCCTGTTAGTCTTTCTTCGCCGGTAGAATTTCTAAGGTAAGTTTATAGACGTTTGATTGTCGAAAATGTTCTTTCCGGTGTACACGTTGAAACCGGTAGTGTCGCCAAAATTTTGAGAAGCTTATGGATGTTAGGAAACAGATCCTTATTGCATTCCCCAAGAGCTGTTATTGCTTTTTTTGAACGCTCTGTATCTTTTTGTCTATGTCATTTTGTCTTCCATAACGTAAACTCAGCTTCTAAAGTGTCCTAATCCAAAAAAGATCTATAAAATTTGAAGTTTTCTTCGTTGTAATTTTGTTCATATTTTCCAAGGATCGATGGAATTAAAATGCACAAAGAGGAAAGTATGGACTTATGATTTTCAAATCTTATTTTAAGTTGAATTAAAAAGTCATCTTAAAGAGGAATCATTATACTTATCCTAAAATAGGTTTCAGGATCCGTTGTGCTCACGTTTTGTCTGTGCTGTTGGTTTGACACAATTGCTCATTCCTTTTTGCCTATTGCTGGCAAGAGAATAGAAACGCATGGAATGAACCGGCTAAAATGTTGCAAGTTACAATTGCAACTATATAAGTGGAATAACGAAGTTGAAAACTAATGCGCACAAGGACACCATTAGTTTATTTGGAAGGGAAATAAGAATATACGTTTTTACTATACATATTGTTTCATATAGATGCATACACATACCTATCTAGGTATACTAAATTTCCTTGAGGCGTTTAGTTATTCATTATGTGCAATCGAAGCAAAAGTAACCTGGCATCCTGAGGCTGTGTTGTTTGAGGTTGCATTTAAAAACTGTTAGAGCTACCTTACTAAATTCATCGAAAATTATGTTGGTACCTACATAACTACGTAGACTTAAAACTAAAATCAGAAAGTTTTGAACATAATCACTAATTATTTGAGCACAAATTTCATACAGATGCATTTCTAAAAAAATTCAGGGGGGGGGTTGGGTTTAACCCATGTGAACTCCCCCCCCCCTGGCTACGGCCTTGCTCGAATGGAATCACAACTTTCCAATTCACCTCCATGATCCGCTTGTGAGTTCTTCGGGTTGAGCTAAGAAAACAGCGGCAAGATTCCTTTTTTGTTTTTTGTTTGTTTTATGGATTGTTCGACCAACTTTGATTGTTATAGGCCAACTATATGTTTCTTTTTTTTTGTATGTATTGTATTTTTATTTCATCTTAAATTATAAATTCACAAAATATGTTTATTAATTTTTTACCTTAATAATAAAGAGAAATAAGTATTAGTGACAAAAGTATCTTTTATAAAAAAAAAAATAGAGATAATATCTCCTTAATTTGACTCAATTTGCATATGCAATTGCATCAGTGTGACCACATCTTGTAATAGCTCAAAATTCGTAAAATTTCTTTTCGTCTATTACCCCTCATTTTTCGTGAGGGAAAATTTTCTAAAAAAATGTGACCAAAAAAAGAAAATAAAATATTGAAAACCAACGGAAATACTACCTATTTCCAATTTTAATTCTTTTGTTTGTGCCTTTAGATACTATAATAATATTCTTTGTGTAAGTGTTTTGCATATTAACATAGACTCTCCGAATCGCATGCTAATCTGTTGAAAATTCGCATTGTCTGCTTGTCTCCGCACATTGTAAATTTGATAAAAATTTGAAGTACGTGAAAGCATTATATTCTTCCGCACATTAGTACCACACAGTACAAAATTAATTGAAACTTCCACTATTTGGTGTGCCGTTGCATATGCATATTCCTACATATTTTAAGTTTTTCAATCAGGTTTTCGTTAACGATTATTTTCAAAAACATTTGCAAAGTCATAAACGCCCAGTAAAATAATTATTCTTCAATTTTCTATTTTATAAAAAAACGATTATTTCTCTTACTTATATAAACATTTTTTTTTGTGTATTATGTCGGAAACATTGTACTCTCCTAAAAAGAAATAGGATGATATCTTTAACATACCTCTTTGACGAGATACGTTCAAGTGATTAAGAAAAAAGAAATTAATGGTTTCTAACTAATATTTAGCTCACTAATTAGGCTTGAAGAGAAGATACATCAATCACCATCAAAAACATTGTATAGGTAATTATTTTCAGCCCTTTTTTGAACTCTTTATATGTTTGGCAAATTAACCAAAGAGGCTGTTGTTGGTTTGCTGGTAATTTTCACATGAAAGATGAAACATCTTCTATTTGAGGTGATGTGTGTTTTTGGGAAATCAATCTTCTTCTTTTTTTAATTGAATGTTATGCCAAGTATTGGTTTCGAATAAAATGACGGCCATGTTTCATGACATGACACAGTCATGTTATACTTAATTTGTTTTTATTGCTTACGAATAAAATTAGAAAGCCTACCCCATTGAGGAAAATTTGAATACATTTTAACACACTAGAAAACATGGCACCTAAAAAGGGCGAATTTTTTCCACGCAAACTGTCGACCAATTATATTAACATTCATCTGATAAATTTATCGATTTAAGAAATATCTTGAAGGACGATTTTTTTCAAAGACGGACAGAGCCACGCGTTTCCGAAGCATTAGGTATTATGATGGAGATTTGAAAGTTTATTATTTACCATAATTGTTTTTAAAAAAGATATTTCAAAAGGAATTGTTAGAGTTTGTCATAAAGCTTATTTAACGAAATACGTGTATTCAGGGGGTATTCATGAATCTTTTTTTCGTTGTCTACAACATTTATTTTTATGCCGCTCAATATAAGTTGTATTGGATGGTTTTAAGTTCAAATTTTTCAAAAAGATGGTGTGCCACAGGGCTCCTTTTTATCTCCGCTTATTTTTTCTTATTTTCTTCAATCATCTGATGTCTGAAATTGGTAAGCTCATTCTCAATGTTACGAATGGTACTTGGATAGAAGAAGCTGAGGAGCTTTTTATTCTCGGTATGTGTAACAATAACCATACCTTCATCGGAATTATCACATCTGCATGATCTGCATTAGCAGAACGACCTAATATCAAATCTTCACACTGAGACAATATTCTGGAACCACCATCTTTTCATCCATTTCAAAGCCCCATATGAACCATAAATCTACATCATGACGATGACAAAGCTTTGCACGTGACATTTGAATCTTACGGCTATATTATTTAGTAGTTTAAAACTTTAATCCGGATTTAAATTATTATTTTTTTGTTGTTTATTTTTATTTAAAAAACATCTTTTCTGATTGTTTCTTCCTTTAGATATCTTTGTTTCGTATACATGTGTTATTTTGTTAATATTAAACTTGGCTAAGAAATGAGTAAAGTGAATCACTAATTTTTGGATTTAATTTAAATCTAGATTGTAGTGCCCCGTGGTGTAGTGTGTCGGACTATCACGCCAGAGGTCTGGGTTCAAGCCCAGCTTACAGCTTCGATAACATCTAATGTTTTTTTCAGGGGCATTGCTTCTTGCGAGGAAGTGACAAGTCTTCCAAGAGTATCATTGTCATGAAAAGTGCTTCTCGCGTCAGTCGTTCGGATTCGACGTATACAAAATTGTAGGTCCCCTCAAATCCTGTAGAACTAACAATGCACACAAAAGGATTGGTTGAGAGTTGTAAGTCACTGCAGTCCAGTCATTTTAAGGTTTTACCTAGAAATTTTATGTATATTGGCGTTCTAAAAGTTGTCTAGAAAGTTAACAAAAATCTCGTGTCTGTAACAAAATTTATTCAAGGTCAAAGGTCAAGAAAATCAGTTTTTCGGGAATATCTCAGTTCCCATGGCTACAATGATGTTAGCAGTTAGTTCCATTACAAAATTACAGTGCATAAAAATTCAAACAAATTTTGTAACAAAATTGTTTTCATACGATTAACTGTTTTTGAGATCGGGGGCGTAGAATTCTGCACGCTCAGCAATACATACTGGTATAAGCGCTAGCCTATGTCAGATGTGCCGTTATATGTCCCCTCAGTTTTGTCATGGGGCTTTGTTAAGCACCCATAGGGGTATAAATCAAATTGGGTCACGTTGTCCAAATCATGGTCGGTTGACCGCCTCTTTTTCGTGACCTTTGACCTTGAATAACTTATGTTGCAGACACGAGATTTTTCGTGACTTTCTAGACAACTTTTAGAACACCAATATGAAGGTGTATACGAGTTTCCAGCTTATTATCTGTCATTTTTAGGTTGACCTCTTTTTTTGCCTTAAATGTCTTAAATGACTACTAGGACGTGCCATTTAATTAATTTTTATTATTACATCTAGATTTAAAGAGTAAATAATATGGCCGTTAGAGATGGAATTCCCTACTGGGACCTATTCTCTGAAATATTAAAAAAATGCCCATGGTTTCGGCAAGGAGAAGGGTTATCGTACATTTAAAAGTATTTTTATGTCCAAATTTTAGCACTCCAGACCTGACATTTGTCAGACTGGAGACGGCAGGTGTAAGTGGAATTTACTTCACTGAAAATAATTTCCTATGTAATATTGATAAAAACGATTTTGTTGAACTTAACAAAACTATTTTATCGGTTTGATAAAATTTTATCAATATGATTGAATAAATTTGTGCATTTGACATAATATTTATTATTATTTTTATCAGTTCGACAAAAAATGCACTACAAAAATATTATTTCAGTTTAACAAAACACGTATAACAAAATTAAACAGAGATTTTTTTCATACCAACAACTTTTTTTGTGCACGAAACGAAATGTTTGTTGTATTAACAAAAAATCAATTTTGTAAATGTTTGTCAAATATGCAAATGTAGGCTTTAATTTGTGTAATTACTCTCAGTGTAGTATTCATGTCTATATTTGTACTTTCGTATTTATTAGCACCGTATTATTTACTAAATGTATATACTATATGATTCGAAACATGACATTATGTAAAATATATAAAACCGTATAATTTCTCTATGTAATATTATCTACCTAAACCATATCGTATGATCATGATCATTTACTTATCATTGTTCTAACATGCACATTTAGAAATAAAGAGTCAGTTCTTGTCGACCACTCAAAGAATCACCTCGTCTTTTAATCACTCGCTTTGCCACGTCAATATAGATTCTACATATCAAAAGTGCGACCTGTGTACCCGTATTTTTTTCTTCTTGTGTACAGTCGAACAATTAATCTCTATTTTATGTCTTGTGTTTGAGATAACGATCTTGTGTAATTGACATTATTTAAGAATGGCAAAAGTGCGAGTTGAAAGATTTGTTCAAGAGGCGACTGTGGCCACACATTAAAAGAAAAATTAATCACGTTCGGCCTCAGTATTGATGGTAACAAGGCTGTATTGAAGATGAGGTTGCAGGAACATCTGGACAACTTAGAAGAAACTGAAATAAGCAATTATTTTCTCGATGCTCAAAATGAAGAAGTTTCCACTGGTGAAACCGTAGAAGGTGATGATCTTCAAATTGAAATCAGTGCGCTTGAGGAAAAAATAAGAAAACAGCAAGAAATTTTAGTACTCAAGGAAAAACTTGCAGCTCTGTGTAGAACAAACGATGGCGAAGTGTTCAATGTTATACAATGACATCAAAGACACTGTTCCTTATTTCTCCGGAGATGATAATTTTTCTGTTAAGCAATGGGTGCGAAGTTTTGAGGAGGCGAAAACATTGCATAGGTGGGATGACCAACAATTTTTTATCTTTGCAAGACGCAGCTTGAAGGGAACCGCCAAGCTATTTCTTCGCTCTTCTCGTTGCTTAACTTTGCCGCAACTTAAGTCTAGCCTGCTTCAAGAATTTCATAGAGCGGTTACTTCAGCTGATGTTCACGATACCCTAAGAGGGCGAAGGAAAATGAGGGACGAGAATCTTCACCAATACACACTGGCCATGCAGGAGATTGCATTCCATCATGCTGATATTGACGATGAAGACCTT
Organism: Baccha elongata; assembly: GCA_951217065.1. Taxonomy (NCBI): domain Eukaryota; kingdom Metazoa; phylum Arthropoda; class Insecta; order Diptera; family Syrphidae; genus Baccha; species Baccha elongata. Next base: position 64,131,472 of record OX578272.1, on the reverse strand, counting down.
ATTTATTACATCATTAAAGGGATTCCTGACGCTTTTTGTAACAAAAACAGCTACTTTTGACTGCAAAAAGTATTGACGACCTTAAAAAAATGCTTAAAAAATACCACAAAATGAAATCGTACACCGCAGAAAATACATCCACCATCACTGCGACATCAACAGCATCTTCATCAGCAAATATTTCAAAGCGACTTGTTACAGGCAGGTGCTTTAATTGTAACGAACCTGGACATATTGCCAGTAGCTGCCCAAGGCCAAGACGGGAGAGAGGAACCTGCTTTAAGTGTGAACAACAGGGCCATTTAGCTCCTGCTTGTAAAATCATCAATCCATCCACGAACCCGCCAGCAGTTTTATTGTTAGAGGAGTCTGAAAACCAAACAGGACCCCTAGAGGACAAACAAATACTGTGGTAGATACTGGAAGCCATTTTAATTTCATTCAAGTACGATTTATACCACCCTGTGATACTGCAACCAGAAGAGAATGCTGTTCAATATTTTGGAATCAAAGAAGCTAATTGACCATTACTTGGACAAATTAAGTGTATTGTTTATGTACCTAAGTGATCGTTAAGTGCATGTAGTTAAGAAAAAAAAAAATACTTGCTATAATTTACTCGGCAGAGATTTCAAATTATGTTATGATATATTATGTTATGATAAATTATGTTACGATAGTTCCAAAATGTAATTAAGTTATGAAACAAATTATGATAAAAAGAGAACAAAGAAAAACGTGCTATTTATTTTAAAAGAATTGATAACAATTTTGCCGAAAATTATTTAAAAGAATGAACATTTTAACGAAACAGTTTGTGATATAGTAATTTCGGCACTATCCTTATTGTGTAACCATTCGTAAACAAATTTTGTTTTGAAAATACAAAATAATAATTACAATGTACAAAATATGAGAAAATCGAGTCGATTTTATGTCAGGAATGGCCGAATGTAGGCTTTAATTTGTGTATTTACTCTCAGTGTAATATTCATGTCTATATTTGTACTTTCGTATTTATTAGCACCGTATTATTTACTAAATGTATATACTATATGATTCAAAACATGACATTATGTAAAACTAAGTCATTACAAACATTTTGATAAAAATGAAATTTCTATCCATATAACAAACATTTTGTGTAATTGACAAAACAAAGCGAACGCATTGAAATACCTAACTGTTGTTACAGACTTTTAACAAATTTCTTTATCGTATTTACAAAGTAAAAGTGAGTTTCTATCAGTAAGAAAAAATTTACCGCTTAGAATCGTGTAAAATGCGTCATTCGCAAAGTGGCTTTCAAGTAGTAAACAAGTTACTGAATGGTAGTCTTAAATTGAGTGAAAACAAATTTAAAAACTTAAAACGTATATAAAAAACAGTGAAATGGATGTAAGAAGAAATATTTTCTTGTTCAAAAATAAAATAAAATATGGACACATTTAAAAGGTATTACGTTCCTTTCAATGTATCAAATAAAAAAAAAATTATGTCCATTAATCATCTTAATTATTCATTAATTATTTTTGTAGATCAGATGATAAAGACTTCACGACGATGAAATCAAAGGCAAAGGAATTAAGCAACATGGCTTATTCGAAAGATCATCAATTGTTACAAAAAGTAAATTTTATTTTTTTTTTCTTGAATATCTAATTAAGTCAGTGATTTTCGTTTTTCATAGACGGTTGCCAGCATTTTTTATCTTCTCCATCATGCAGTGCTGATGTTCTATTTTTGCTGATATTCTATTTTTATTTCAGTGAAGTAATTGTAGTTGTGACATTAAATAAAGGACATTAATTGACAATGGGCTTAACAAAAGGATTTTATTGTATACACAAAATATTTTTGTTGATCAAACATAATAATTTTCTTTATTTGACAAATTAATTTTCAACGAAACAAAATTGTTTTTTCTGTCAATACAGTAAAATACGTAGTATATATGACAAATAAATTCTATCCAACTAACAAAATGTTTGTTTATTTGAACAAACATTTCGATGTTTTTTTTGTATGTATAACAAAATAATGTTTGTCAGTTTAACAATTTTGTTTTGTCAGAACAACAAAAGAAAAAAAAATGTTTGTTACCTCTATCAATTTGATAAAATATTTTATTTGACTTATATTGACAGAAGTTTCATCAGATCAACCTACATTTTTATCATATATACCTACATTTTATTTTCAGTGTATAGGATCGGCGTATATGGCCCACTATCGTATTGCACCACCCGAGGAAGTTGCCACCCTGATGGTCCATAACATCAACAATGCCAACCTCATACTGGGATGCGATGCCAATGCCAGGCACACGTTATGGGGCAGTTCCGAAATCAATAAAAGAGGTGAGTCTTTATTTTATATTATTATTTCTAACAACATGTCTATTTGTAAGAAAGGTGTAGGGAAAACATTTTTCTGTATTAAAGAATACACCTAAACATCTTCAGGGAATATAGTTATCTCTGACGATCGAAGTCAAGTAACATCATCTTCACCGAAGATCCATATAGTCAAAAATTTTTCTTGGTAACATCTAATTAGAATCGATCCAACCTGAAAATTTAATAAAACATAAACCATCATCAATTTTCGTCCAGTGTTCGCATTCAAGGCTACGAACATCAAAAACAACCATGCAAGCAAAGATACACACAATTGGTTGTGTACCACAAACATCGTCATCAAGTTCATATACTTTGCAAAAAGTTCACAAATCGCAAAAATAGTGACACCTGTCGACAGATGGAAAAACATCTACGCGCCCAAACTAGGAGTTACGTATATATTGGAAGTGAAGGAGCTTTATCGAAAAACAAAAAAGAAAAAACCCTAAACCAAATATGTGTTGGCTAACGTCGAGAAGAGCGGCAAATTAAGAGAGCCAATATGTGAGTGCGCACTAGAAAGTCCATGTAGACAGGAAGGGAGATAGCAAAATGAATTAGATAGATAGGGCATATTTTTGGTAAAGTTATCTTTGGTAGTACAGATTTTGTCCACTAAGGCAATTATAACAGATAGCAACATTGAAAAGATGATAGATAGATAGAAAATACGTATAGAAGGTTTATTGAATTTTAGAACAGTGTAACAATACAAGAATATTTATTTAGAACAACTTCAGAAAAAGAGATGAGGATCAGCGAAGAGATTTTAGTTCGACATTTCATAACAAATACTGAAAATGACATATCTTTGAACCGACCGACTCTGACTGACTGACAATTGTGATTAACGAACTTAGCTGAAAAGCAAAACTTTTTTATACTCACCAGTGAGTGTAATACTGAACTGACATTTAAGAATTTATTTTTCTTTATCACACATTCTCGACATAACGAACTTATACGACAAGATAATTATGACAGAAGTAACTGACAAAACAAACAGGATACATGAAATGACTGACGACAATCATTTTCTGACTCTTGGTCATTACAAAAATCTGTTAGATAAATCGACTTATAAAGTCATACAAAATGACAGAAATGACAGACACATTTACGAACGAACAAGTTATTGAATTATCAATACCCTTAGTCACCTACACGGTAACAATACTCAAAGAGACATTAATATACTTACCACAAGTAGACAAAACCGACTTACATTATACTGATATACTGAAAACAAACATAAACATGAAACAAAATGCTTACATACTAACGGCGTCGAGCAAAGTAGTCAATTTACGCACTATGAAAATGAGCTATATTAAAGTTATAACAGATAATTCCATTTCATGGAACACAACTGGAAGATAGTAGCTAGATACATAAAATACTTAGACTGCAATATCGTTCGGCAAACGTTTAAAGAACGTCATGAGTAAGAGTGAGAGGAAGTGATGACAATATTTCTGTCGCACAGAGCTTTTTCCGATTCTCTCTCAAAATGCGACAAAATTTAAAGAAACTGGAAATTTTAACGGCAAGACTAGAAAGAATTTGGAAACGACGCTTTTGTTCTTTAGCATTTCATCATCCATCGAAGTAAGTTGAACAAAAATTTGAAGAAAGAAAACTTTTTTTTTTTTTTGGCGACTCCAAGAAATATATAAATCTAAAAGTATAAATTAATAAAAACTAAAGATAAGAATTGAAGCAACATAAATTTGAGGTATTCAAAGAATAACACCGAAATATATACAGGAAAATCTAAGATTAATAAGGTAAGAAACAATAATCTTTATTTTATGAATTGTTCACCGACGAAAGTGACGCCATGTTCCATTGTCTGGGACATAGTTTTTTTTGTTTCTTGAGGTTTTTTTGGATATAATCGAGACACACATGGCAGAAAAAGGAAGATTAATTCCGAAAATAAATTCTGGAGGCATAGAAAGTGATCAAGAACAAAAAAATAATATGATCTCTGAAATTACGCCAGAACCAGAGCCAATAAAGCGTCTCGCAGAATTCCGAAAAGGCACCAAAACACGTGCAGTTAAAGACGGAGCACCCACAAGCGAGATGCGCTCGTAGAAGGGACCGTCGCTAGAAATCTATACAAATAAAACATCAAGAATAAAATTATAAACCAGGTACGAGTATTTTTACCGAAAAATTTTACTTGTACAACATAAAGATTTGATAAAATATATTGAACATTTAATTACAGAATACAATAAAAGTAGCACATAGTAATAGTAAAGTAGAAAAAGTAGAAAGAATAATAGAAGTAGTAGAAAAAACGCTTATACTAGAACAATATGAAATAGGTATAAAAAAAAAACACATTTTTTTATTGGACTTTCTAGGCTTCACATGTTCAGACCAATTTCTAAAGTCTTTTCTCACCCATATAGGTAGTGGACAGATACGAATGGAAAAATAAGATTCTGATAAGTAAAGCAAAACCAGGAATACACTCCGGAGAGTTGTTCCATTGCCTCAGCATCCAACCAGAATCTTACATCACCCAGTATCACACACACATCGTCCTACTGCCTGGTTTAAAGTTTTGACTTAACCAGAGCAATATCACGGAGAAAAGAAAAAAAAACAACGATTAACATAAAGAAAGGAAATTTCTTCAAGGAACATACATTGGGAAAGACGTCCAATAGGATTCATCAAGTTATGAAGCAGATAAAGGAAAAGTAGCAGAAATCCAGACCAACAATTAGTAAGATCCAGATGATAAGGTACTGTAGTTGAATATAAAAATTTACTTGAGACTATTTATCTTCAAAACTAAAAGAAAATTGTGTAAAATATAAAAAAAAAAAGTACCCCAAGTGGTCATAAATACCCAGAGTACTCTACTGTTAATTTATAATCGGATACTCATCCCACACATAAAGTGCTTATTCGTACATATTTTAATATTTTGGTTAAGATTCCTTTTAGTTGAAACAAAAATTGTTCTCCTTGCGATTATGAAAATTGGTAAATTACGTTTTTGTGTTAATATTTTTTCGAGAGATTTCTCTCAGCTATATTTGTTTTTGAACAATCTTTAGCTATACGAATCTGTAATGTACGCAAAAATTAGATACTACATTTTTATGGATGAAAAGTTAAGTTTCGAAAGTAATATCTTCTGTGTTTGCCAAAAATATTTAAGTATAAAGAATGTTTCAGTACAAGTAGTACCACTGTAAAGATAAAATAAAATATATGTAATTTTCGATAATGATCGAGATAAAATTAATTTTTTGTTAATATTTGATTTGAGATTTGAATTTTGACTTTGAGTCATGAGATAAGAATCGCTATTTTGAAGAAAATTTTTAATTAATGTAAAAGAACCGATTTTTGAGAACGTTTAGTTTCTAAAATACTTACGGAAAAATAATTTCCTAGAGCAATTGAGATTTCAATCGTTTTCGATAAATTGTAAGCTGATTGCAATACCTATAAAAAAACTTTAAAAAAAAAAAAAAAAAAACAAAGTGAAGATCTCGTATAGTTAGATACGTGATCTCAAAATTCCTTTTTGAGTAAATTAGATACTTACGGTTTCGCGATCGAGATATTCAGTTTATTCTTACCTACTTATGGGAGTATATTTTTTTATTGAAGAAGTTCAAAGGAAGTTAGTTTAAACTTAATTTAATCGTGTATAAAATAACTTTTTTTGTTTTGAGTACATTAGTGATGTCTGAAGAAAGCACCGTTGCTTAACATAAGAATCACTGAGTATCGAGTCAATGATATTAGCATAAAGAAGTGAATATAATATACTCACTCCGGTTGTGCTTCATCATTCAATACGTTGATTAGTTGAAGTTTGTTTGAATTGCACCTCTGTACTCAAGCATACGTCGTGTTACGTTTAAAGATAATTTGTTTCATCGTGATGAAAACATATGAAATCGTTTCTAATACAAATTGAATTCGTGATTCAACTATTGTAGTAGTAACACTTTTAGATACCGAAATATCGTTTTGTCTTTGGAAATTAAATTTATAAAAGCTCAGGTACAATACCCGATACAAATTGAGTACCTACCTGAACCCAACCATATAGTCTATACCAACCATATTACTTTCTTTTATACTTACCTTAACATAACGAGTATAAAGAGAGGGTGCACTCTGTCTTTAGGTCCTTGATTATATTAATTATGATTATATTGGTAAAAACATATGAATTTAATTAATTTTTCATTTTTCAGCGTCTTCTTTTTAGATATTTTAAATAGTATATTCAAATATTGTATTTAAACCTTAAATAATTTGTTGTGAGTCGACAATCAATTGGATGTCTGATCTCTTTGGTTGTTGTAGAATACTTTTTGGGGAAAGTGTATATACACGGTGATTCATCGACATTGTGTCGAGGGAAATTTTTGAGGGAAATTTTCACCTTGTATTGATTTTATGAATCTGATTTCACGTTTTTTTTTATTTTTTCATTTATTTTGAATTAACCGGAATACAATTTAAGAAGAGCTTTGTCACTACGTGAGTAGATTTTGTTATGATAAAATTTCACTTACAATTGTGACGAGTTATTATCATTCGGATGATAGTTTATTGGAACGTTTTGATGATTTTATTTATATTTAGATTTCGTGTCGTCGTTTTACAATAGTTCACTCGAAAGTGTCTACAACGTCGTGAGTAAAGAGGGGATGATTCATTCATCGTGTCCTCGTTCCTTAAGTTCGTTTGCTTCGTTTTAAGTAAAAATATCTTTTGATCATTTACTGACGAAACTTACGGATTTTCATTTTGTATTGAAGATAATAATTGAGCTTAATTTAAGGTCATTTTGATCATTTTTGTGTCGAATGAATGAGAATAAGAAGTTATGAAGATTGGTTCTTGAATAAGAATAGTAAATTTAAGAAATGATAAAGATTGAGTTTAGAGAAGATTAATAATTAGATTTTATGACAAAGTAGATTTCAGATGCAATTGTATGTAGCAATGATTTCTTAAATAAATATAGAAAGATAAAATTTATAATTCATTTCTAAAGATTAAATAAGGTAGTGGATAAGTTTAATGAATAAAAATTGTGAAGGATATTAAGAAAAATAAGAAGTAGTTCTTTTTCATTTTTCGTCGTTTTGGAGTTTATGTTCTTTCGGGAAGATTTTCTTTGCTCTTTTCCAATCCGGGGTAATAGGTACATGATGTGTAACTAAGTACGCAAGGAGAAAGGCCGTGACTGGGACTTGTGCATCCGTTATGTGATCTTCGTCGTAAATTAATGGGAGGTTAATTCCTTCCATCTTCTAGTGGGATTCCTTATAGAAGATTTGGTGCGATTAAGGATCATTTTGGGAATTGATTAGAGGATTTCTTTCGAAGTTTCCTCTAGATTAATTCAGGTCGGGCAGTTATTAGCACGGGAATTACACCAATATCTGTAGTTCCCCTCACAATTAATGAATTTTGGTAATATGCGAAACAATATGAAATTCATTAACGCAAGCTTAGTATTCGTGAATATTTCGCGGAGATTTTAACACTTATATTTCCAACTACTACTATTCCAATTCGCTTTCACCTATTTTCCGATTCGATTATTTTTACGAATTCCTCTTACTCGGGTCCTAGCTTCTTTTTTAATATTATCGAGTCGAATGTCACCAAGACTTTCCAGTCTGTAACTTTGTAATACCGTCTCATACTCCTGTAGCAAGGACTCACCCCATTTCTCGGCGAGCGTGGCAATGGCAAACCAGCAGGCTGGAGCGCGGCAGTCGAGTAGAGACAACCCTATACGTTCTGGCTTGGACGTGCTTCTAACCCTGTCCCCTGAAGTACTAAAAGTCAAAAGAATGTGTAGGGAAGAGATCCTTAGTGTATAGGGAAGTTTTTAGATAAGAATTTACTAGCTCTTTTGGAAGTCTTATAAAGAAGACAGAGGGATTAATCACCTCTCGGTTATGAAAATTTCTCGGTTAGTTAGTTATCTAAAAGAACAGGTCCTGAGTACATCGTTTAGTGTTTACACTTTCTAAAGGAACATATAAAGGAGACTTTTTCTTCATTTGCGACAATGTTAATGGTGAAGGACAAGGTTCTTGAGAAAGGTGACCGGACGTAAGGCCACTGTATACAGTTCTCTGGTATTTTTGTAGTAGTATATCGAACATCAAGGTATACTGGAAGTGAATATGACAAGGTGGGTAGAGTCTAGTGGTTATAAGAGATCTGGTCCTATGATAGGGCGGATGCTCGGAGGCCCTGTATTAAGCTTACTTATTGTTATTTTTCTCTTCTTTTCCTTTTTTTTTGTGTATGTGTGGTTGAATGAAAGATTCTAGTTCAAGTAGGTAAGTGATTCTCGTGTGAGGGAATGATATTAAGTTTTTTCTTTTGGCGTTTTGTCATTTTCTCATTTTCACTTCTTACCTAAGCTAGTTTCGTAGAGTACTTTTGTAGGATCTCTTTTGAATTATTTCTCATTACATAAAATGGCGCCCAACGTGGGGCCCGAATTGAGGAAAAATTTGTAATTTTGTAGATTTTGGAAAAACCTTTTTTCAGTGATTATAGTTAGTACGAAATTTTTTTTTTGGAAATTTCGGAATTTTTGAGATATTTTTTTTTTGTTTGATGAATTTTAGTTGAGATTTTAGATCAGGGGGAAGTTGTCTTATGTATCGACCGGTAAGGGGTTGACCTTTGTCCCAATTACGTCTGCAGCGATAACCAGCACAATTTCGTTCCTACTCTCGCAAAATTTAGTTTCATTCACTTTAAGTGGCTTACTGTCAAATGTCCGTATTGGATATATGAGTCCGGTAGCCGTAGCTTTTGAAGCAAGTTACTTTCGTATTGTTTGAATCGTCTTTTGAAGATTTTCTGTAAGTATTTTTCGACCGACGAGTGGTTGAACTTATTTCCTATTCGTGTCTGTAGCGAAAAGCTGTATAGTTTATCGAAGTAAAGGACAAATCACTTAAAATAAATAATTTACTTATTGTTGTATGATAGTCATATATTTTCACTAAGAGGAGTGAATAGTTATTGTTTGAATATATTTTGAAGATAGTTTGTTTGGATAGTCTTAATCTGTAGTCCGCTGAGGAACGATGTCTTCTTGCTCAGGTCAGTTGCAACAGCGTAGATTAGTCAATCAACAAGTTTGAAGAATAGTTTGGATTTTTTTACGGATGTAGTAGTAAACGAATCTAAGCGAATGTAAAAGTTTGACGTTGAATTTTTGTTGCAAAGATTCAACAAGTTTTTTTTTATGATGAAGAGGCAAACGGAGAAGTGCCAAGTTTCAGTCACGACCCGGAACCTGGAAAGATTATAGAAAAACCGATAGAGTTTAGTTTTGATAGTAGATTTTTGAAGTATATTGAGATTTCAGGAATTTATATATTTTTGAAGATTTAGATTTCAGAATATTTTAGATTTAGTTTTGAGAATTTATTGTAGAGATTATTTAGTTCAGATTTAGTTGCCTGGTGGCGAATTTTGGTTGAGTAAGCAATTTTTGAAAATTCTTGTTTGAGTTTTAAAATTGGAGTGCCTGGTGGCAAAGAGGAGTTTGAGTTTTGTTTGAAGTCTTTGGAAGAGCTCTTTTGCTTTTCGAGTTTCAAATTGCCTGGCGGCATTATTTAGTTTAGTTGGAGATATTAGATTTTGTAGTTTATATTTTTTTTGAGATTATAGTTTATAGTTTTTGTAGATTTAGTTTTTTTTGAGAAAATTTAAGATTAGTTTCAGAGATTTTTGAAGTTAATTTAGAGCTGATAGTTAAGTTTGAGAATTATAGTCTATTTGATAGTTTTCGAACCAAATTATTAGATTTTTTTTTGTAGATAGTAAGGATTTATAGATTTTGTAAATATTTTGAGAGGGTTTACCCTAAAATAAATATTAGTTAAGTTTAGATTTCTTAAGCTTTAGGTAGTAAGAGAATAATTGTTAGTAGTTATATAAGATATATTTTTTTTTATTAGGATTTTTTTTTTTTTTTTTGATTTAAAATCACTTGTGATTTTACTTTTTTTGTGATTAACGTGATACACGTAGTATTCTAAAATGGTCAAACCTAAGGATAAAAACTCGACAAACGAGGATAAAGATAATCGTGACCCAAGAGAAACAGCAGGAACAAGTTATCATGATACGAGATATAGTCGCAAGAGGGATATCTTTCACAACATGACTATGGACGATGCGCAAGCGATAGACATGAGTCAGATGGAAGAAACCAACAGACCATCTAATGTGGCGGAAATTAACGAAGGGGAAATTCATATTTTGGAAGTAGAGAGACTGGAGGAAGAAAGAACACAGACACCTGTGAATCGTCGAAGTCCCGAACAACGTCAACCAGAAAGAAACACTGAACGTTGGGACGAATATATAAAGGAGATTGCTTTAGCTACTATAGGGTTCAGCCGAGCAGAAGATCGGAAAGCTCTACAAGAAACTTTAATACGGAGTCAAACACAGATCTTAGATCGTGTAGACGAAGTAATAAAGAACGCTCTGAAAACCGCGAGCCAAAATACTCAGCGACCCGAACCAGCTATACCTTTACATGATCAGCCGACTCCCAGATATCAGGACTATAGTGCCAGAAGACCACCACCTGTGACACGGAGACCAGTAACTCCATTCTTTCCGAGAGAATTACCTCAACGTAATGAAAACACTTACCGAGTAGACGCACCTAGTGCAAACGAAGCTGATTTCTTCGAAAGATTAAATCAAATTACCTTCGAGAACACATCTGCACCAAGAAACACTCGTATGCCGATGCCGTCACCTGCAAATTCTATACTACGATCACCACATTATCACAAATGGGGAATTGTGTACAATGCGAAAAGCATGACAGTTGACGAATTTCTTTTCAGACTAGAGCGCGTAAAAGACAGTTACGGAGCTTCATGGAAAGAAATTGTCGCAAATTTTCACCACTTCATCAGCGGTACAGTCGAAACATGGTATTGGATGTATTTGAAGACCAACCCTCATTCAAGTTGGGCAGCTCTCAAGCTAGCAATGATCGAACAATATAGGAGTCTGGAAACAGATTCTGAACTTGCAAGACAAATGGCTGAGAGGAAACAGGCTCAAAGTGAAAGTTTTGATACATTTTATGAGGACATCCTAAGACTGAATTCACGCATGAAGAATCCACGTCCTAATGAAGAAATTGTTGAGATCGTCAAGCAGAACGTGAAGCATAGAATGGGCGAGTTGTTACTTACATTTAAGTCTACAAGTCTATCAGACTTAGTCTTCACATGCCGAGGAATGGAGCAGTATTGGGCACAGAAAGACACAATACGTGCTAGAGCTCCAACAATCTACGTAAACCACCAACGTAGACATGTTAACGAAATGGACATACAAACTGACTTACAACCGATTGAGATGTCAAACGCTATAGAAGCTTTTCATCGAGATAGAAACAGAGAATCTAAACCTAATCCAGAGAATTTGAAATGCTGGAATTGCCAAAAATTGGGTCATCAGTTCCGAGATTGTACGGATAAACAGCGTAAACTTTTTTGTTATCGGTGTGGTCAACCTGACACCGTATTCCCACAATGTAGAACTTGTGCGGGAAACCAACAGAAGAGCCATTACCTAACCGAGAGGGATCTGGCCAAGACGGGGAGCTCGGGGAGTCCTGTTTAATTCCATCAACATCAAACGCTAAAATTACAATATTGAAAAACCCTGAAAACGACAAAAATAATAAAATCACATCAAAAATTTCCAAGATACCTATTCTTAGACCTCTTAAATCACTACATCAAAGGCAAATTGAGTATGATATTGCACGCAGAAGAATTTACACATATCCTAAACACAAAGCTTAAATTGAAAAACTTAGAAAGAGAATGAATCGTAAGAGAAAACTTTATAGATCTGTAGCTTCAACTACATTAGAAGTAGTAACGGACGATCCGCGTCCGTATGTTAAAATTAATCTATTCAATAGAGAATGGATGGGTCTCCTCGACTCTGGCGCAAGTGTCAGCTGTCTCGGAAACGAAGCAGCTAAAACGCTGGATGAGAAGAACATCCCGTACCGTAAATTTGAGACGAACATTTCTACTGCTGATGGCAGAAAACAAGCTGTTAAAGGCGTGTATAGAACAATAATAACGTTCAAAGAAATGTCTCACACTTTAGATCTGTTAGTAGTCCCATCTTTAGCTCAAGACCTTTATCTTGGGGTAGATTTTTGGGCTCTGTTCAAGTTAGCTCCTAACATCATTCCATCTACAAATATCGTTTCCGAGATAGCTCTGGAGAAACCGACTTTCGCCGAGTGTATCTTATCTCCTGAGGAGAAACTACTGTTGAAAAACACAATCAGCAAGTTTCCGTCATTCTCTGAGCGAGGACTAGGACGGACACACCTTATCGAACACACCATTGATACCGGGGATGCTCTGCCAATAAAGCAAAGACATTATCCCATATCTCCAGCGGTGCAAGCCCTGATTGATGTTGAATTAGACCGCATGCTTTCCTTAGGCGTAATCGAAGAGAGTACAAGCCCATGGTGCTCACCAGTTGTTTTGGTGAGGAAACCCGGGAAAGACAGAATGTGCTTGGATTTTCGGAAGGTAAACGGAGTAACCAAGAAAGATGCGAGTCCGATTGGACACATAGAGGGATTGTTAGCTCGTCTTTCAGAGACATGCTATATTTCTAGTGTGGATCTGAAGGACGCATACTGGCAAGTACCCCTGGAGAAAGAGTCACGGGAAAAGACTGCTTTCACAGTTGCTGGTAGGCCCCTGTATCAATTTAAGGTTATGCCTTTTGGTCTCTCGAATGCTGCACAGAGTCTGACGAACTTAATGAATAAAGTCATTCCATTCAAGTTAAGAGATAGAGTATTTATTTATCTAGACGATCTATTGGTAATCTCGAAAACATTCCAGGAACATATATCGATTTTAGAGACAGTAGCAACTCGGTTACTGGAAGCTGGACTCACAATTAATGTTGAAAAGTCTAGGTTTTGCTTCCAGGAGCTGCAGTATTTAGGCTATATTGTAGGACAAGGCTGTCTTGAAGCCGATCCTTCAAAGATTTCAGCTATATTAGATTTTCCAGTACCGACAACAATCCGTCAAGTACGCCGATTTTTGGGCATGGCGGGGTGGTACAGGCGTTTCATCGCCAATTTTTCTGAATTAGCCGGACCCATGTCCGATACGTTAAAGAAAGGGAAAAAGTTTGAATTCGGAGAAGAGGCTTTAGTAGTTTTCGATAGAATAAAGGAGGTACTAACAACTGACCCTGTTCTTCGAAATCCTGATTTTAGTAGACAATTTGTCATCTGTTGTGATGCCTCGTCTACTGGGATAGGATGTGTATTGTGTCAAAGAGACGAAGAAGGTAATGAATTACCTATATATTATTATTCGCAGAAGTTAAACCCTGCACAAAGAAATTATTCTGTAACCGAACGCGAGTGTCTTGCGGCTGTAAAAGGTATACAAAAATTTAGACCATATGTAGAAGGCTATAAGTTTTTAGTGATCACCGATCACGCAAGTTTGAAGTGGTTGATGAGTCTTAAAGACCCAACTGGAAGGTTAGCTAGGTGGAGTTTAAAGCTTCAAGGCTTTGATTTTACTATAGAACATCGTCGTGGAAGTTTAAATGTAGTTCCTGATGCACTCTCCAGAATGCATGAGTTAGAGGCACTACATTTGAACGAACTATCGTCGAGTTCCATAGAAACTGGCAAACCTATAGTGTTACATGTAGATCTGAAAGATCCAGCTTTTAAGTCGGATGAATATCGTCAGATAGCATCTCACATTAGTAAAAATAAAGAGCGTTTTCCAGACTTACAAGTATCCGACGAGTTCGTATACAAGAAAGTTCGGCACGCAACAGGAAATCCAATCCAGGACGATTTGGCTTGGAAACTCTGGATTCCTTCTCAGCTAACTGAAAAGTTGATATTTGAATCTCATTGCCCACCACAAGCTGCACACGGCGGTATTGCTAAAACTTTACACCGATTACGTCACCAATTCTATTGGCCGACTATGGCTGCACAGGTCAAGCTGTATATAAACAATTGCGAGGTGTGCAAAACCACCAAAGCACCCAACCAAACACTACGGGCAGAAATGGGAAAAAGTTTTATTGTGGAAAGGCCATTTCAACACCTTTACACAGATTTTTTAGGTCCTTATCCGCGATCACGCAGAGGAAACACTTTCATAATAATAGTAGTAGACCAACTTACTAAATTTGTAGTAATTAAACCGCTAAAAAAAGCAACAACGGCGGAGGTAATCAAGTTTTTAACGGAGGAAATTTTCCTAATGTTTGGTGTACCCGAATCGATTTTATCTGATAACGGCACCCAATTCATTAGCAAAGATTTTCAGAAATTTTTAAGTAATTTTAATATAAATCATATCAGGACAGCGGCTTACGCGCCACAAGCGAACGCTAGTGAACGTGTAAATAGGTCCATTTTGAGCGCGATAAGAGCTTATATAGATGACCGACAGCTTAATTGGGATGTACATTTGTCATCCATTAGCAGTGCTTTACGTACGTCTGTACATAGCGCAATCAATATGTCACCATATGAGGCGTTATTTGGTCAGAGAATGATCGAGCACGGAGCTGACTATCGTCTGTTAAGAAAATTAGGAGGGCTAAATCAGTCTGAAATAGATTGGCTACCTAAGACAGCTAAGATGAACATCTTGCATAGCTATCTAAAAACTGCTCTAGGTCATGCGCATGATACTTATGAAAAGGTATACAATTTAAGAAGTCGAGTAGTAGAATATAAGGTAGGAGATATAGTGTTCAGAAGAAACTTTGTGTTAAGTGATGCAACCAAGCATCGGAATGCTAAACTCTGCCCTAAATTTCTAAAAACGACCATCATCAAAGTTATTGGGAATCACTTATATAAAACCAAAGACGAAAAAGGTTACGAATCAGTCGTACATACGAAAGATTTAAGAAGGTAGAACTTGTACAATATTCAATAGTGTTACTCTAGCCGGCTGCTCAGCTGTGCATGAGACACTAGGGTCATGGGTTCAACTACCTGAATCGTCAATTGTAGAAGAAAACGAAGCATTAAGGCATAGTAATGTTTCCTTTTTCCTCGTTCGTCATGCAAGATGGTATCGTGCAAGAAAAACGAGCTTTGTAGGGAAAACATTTTTCTGTATTAAAGAATACACCTAAACATCTTCAGGGAATATAGTTATCTCTGACGATCGAAGTCAAGTAACATCATCTTCACCGAAGATCCATATAGTCAAAAATTTTTCTTGGTAACATCTAATTAGAATCGATCCAACCTGAAAATTTAATAAAACATAAACCATCATCAATTTTCGTCCAGTGTTCGCATTCAAGGCTACGAACATCAAAAACAACCATGCAAGCAAAGATACACACAATTGGTTGTGTACCACAAACATCGTCATCAAGTTCATATACTTTGCAAAAAGTTCACAAATCGCAAAAATAGTGACACCTGTCGACAGATGGAAAAACATCTACGCCCCCAAACTAGGAGTTACGTATATATTGGAAGTGAAGGAGCTTTATCGAAAAACAAAAAAGAAAAAACCCACCACCAAATATGTGTTGGCTAACGTCGAGAAGAGCGGCAAATTAAGAGAGCCAATATGTGAGTGCGCACTAGAAAGTCCATGTAGACAGGAAGGGAGATAGCAAAATGAATTAGATAGATAGGGCATATTTTTGGTAAAGTTATCTTTGGTAGTACAGATTTTGTCCACTAAGGCAATTATAACAGATAGCAACATTGAAAAGATGATAGATAGATAGAAAATACGTATAGAAGGTTTATTGAATTTTAGAACAGTGTAACAATACAAGAATATTTATTTAGAACAACTTCAGAAAAAGAGATGAGGATCAGCGAAGAGATTTTAGTTCGACATTTCATAACAAATACTGAAAATGACATATCTTTGAACCGACCGACTCTGACTGACTGACAATTGTGATTAACGAACTTAGCTGAAAAGCAAAACTTTTTTATACTCACCAGTGAGTGTAATACTGAACTGACATTTAAGAATTTATTTTTCTTTATCACACATTCTCGACATAACGAACTTATACGACAAGATAATTATGACAGAAGTAACTGACAAAACAAACAGGATACATGAAATGACTGACGACAATCATTTTCTGACTCTTGGTCATTACAAAAATCTGTTAGATAAATCGACTTATAAAGTCATACAAAATGACAGAAATGACAGACACATTTACGAACGAACAAGTTATTGAATTATCAATACCCTTAGTCACCTACACGGTAACAATACTCAAAGAGACATTAATATACTTACCACAAGTAGACAAAACCGACTTACATTATACTGATATACTGAAAACAAACATAAACATGAAACAAAATGCTTACATACTAACGGCGTCGAGCAAAGTAGTCAATTTACGCACTATGAAAATGAGCTATATTAAAGTTATAACAGATAATTCCATTTCATGGAACACAACTGGAAGATAGTAGCTAGATACATAAAATACTTAGACTGCAATATCGTTCGGCAAACGTTTAAAGAACGTCATGAGTAAGAGTGAGAGGAAGTGATGACAATATTTCTGTCGCACAGAGCTTTTTCCGATTCTCTCTCAAAATGCGACAAAATTTAAAGAAACTGGAAATTTTAACGGCAAGACTAGAAAGAATTTGGAAACGACGCTTTTGTTCTTTAGCATTTCATCATCCATCGAAGTAAGTTGAACAAAAATTTGAAGAAAGAAAACTTTTTTTTTTTTTTGGCGACTCCAAGAAATATATAAATCTAAAAGTATAAATTAATAAAAACTAAAGATAAGAATTGAAGAAACATAAATTTGAGGTATTCAAAGAATAACACCGAAATATATACAGGAAAATCTAAGATTAATAAGGTAAGAAACAATAATCTTTATTTTATGAATTGTTCACCGACGAAAGTGACGCCATGTTCCATTGTCTGGGACATAGTTTTTTTTGTTTCTTGAGGTTTTTTTGGATATAATCGAGACACACATGGCAGAAAAAGGAAGATTAATTCCGAAAATAAATTCTGGAGGCATAGAAAGTGATCAAGAACAAAAAAATAATATGATCTCTGAAATTACGCCAGAACCAGAGCCAATAAAGCGTCTCGCAGAATTCCGAAAAGGCACCAAAACACGTGCAGTTAAAGACGGAGCACCCACAAGCGAGATGCGCTCGTAGAAGGGACCGTCGCTAGAAATCTATACAAATAAAACATCAAGAATAAAATTATAAACCAGGTACGAGTATTTTTACCGAAAAATTTTACTTGTACAACATAAAGATTTGATAAAATATATTGAACATTTAATTACAGAATACAATAAAAGTAGCACATAGTAATAGTAAAGTAGAAAAAGTAGAAAGAATAATAGAAGTAGTAGAAAAAACGCTTATACTAGAACAATATAAAATAGGTAGAAAAAAAAAACACATTTTTTTATTGGACTTTCTAGGCTTCACATGTTAAGACCAATTTCTAAAGTCTTTTCTCACCCATATAGGTAGTGGACAGATACGAATGGAAAAATAAGATTCTGATAAGTAAAGCAAAACCAGGAATACACTCCGGAGAGTTGTTCCATTGCCTCAGCATCCAACCAGAATCTTACATCACCCAGTATCACACACACATCGTCCTACTGCCTGGTTTAAAGTTTTGACTTAACCAGAGCAATATCACGGAGAAAAAAAAAAAAAACAACGATTAACATAAAGAAAGGAAATTTCTTCAAGGAACATACATTGGGAAAGACGTCCAATAGGATTCATCAAGTTATGAAGCAGATAAAGGAAAAGTAGCAGAAATCCAGACCAACAATTAGTAAGATCCAGATGATAAGGTACTGTAGTTGAATATAAAAATTTACTTGAGACTATTTATCTTCAAAACTAAAAGAAAATTGTGTAAAATATAAAAAAAAAAGTACCCCAAGTGGTCATAAATACCCAGAGTACTCTACTGTTAATTTATAATCGGATACTCATCCCACACATAAAGTGCTTATTCGTACATATTTTAATATTTTGGTTAAGATTCCTTTTAGTTGAAACAAAAATTGTTCTCCTTGCGATTATGAAAATTGGTAAATTACGTTTTTGTGTTGATATTTTTTCGAGAGATTTCTCTCAGCTATATTTGTTTTTGAACAATCTTTAGCTATACGAATGTGTAATGTACGCAAAAATTAGATACTACATTTTTATGGATGAAAAGTTAAGTTTCGAAAGTAATATCTTCTGTGTTTGCTAAAAATATTTAAGTATAAAGAATGTTTCAGTACGTACCACTGTAAAGATAAAATAAAATATATGTAATTTTCGATAATGATCGAGATAAAATTAATTTTTTGTTAATATTTGATTTGAGATTTGAATTTTGACTTTGAGTCATGAGATAAGAATCGCTATTTTGAAGAAAATTTTTAATTAATGTAAAAGAACCGATTTTTGAGAACGTTTAGTTTCTAAAATACTTACGGAAAAATAATTTCCTAGAGCAATTGAGATTTCAATCGTTTTCGATAAATTGTAAGCTGATTGCAATACCTATAAAAAAACTTTAAAAAAAAAAAAAAAAAAACAAAGTGAAGATCTCGTATAGTTAGATACGTGATCTCAAAATTCCTTTTTGAGTAAATTAGATACTTACGGTTTCGCGATCGAGATATTCAGTTTATTCTTACCTACTTATGGGAGTATATTTTTTTATTGAAGAAGTTCAAAGGAAGTTAGTTTAAACTTAATTTAATCGTGTATAAAATAACTTTTTTTGTTTTGAGTACATTAGTGATGTCTGAAGAAAGCACCGTTGCTTAACATAAGAATCACTGAGTATCGAGTCAATGATATTAGCATAAAGAAGTGAATATAATATACTCACTCCGGTTGTGCTTCATCATTCAATACGTTGATTAGTTGAAGTTTGTTTGAATTGCACCTCTGTACTCAAGCATACGTCGTGTTACGTTTAAAGATAATTTGTTTCATCGTGATGAAAACATATGAAATCGTTTCTAATACAAATTGAATTCGTGATTCAACTATTGTAGTAGTAACACTTTTAGATACCGAAATATCGTTTTGTCTTTGGAAATTAAATTTATAAAAGCTCAGGTACAATACCCGATACAAATTGAGTACCTACCTGAACCCAACCATATAGTCTATACCAACCATATTACTTTCTTTTATACTTACCTTAACATAACGAGTATAAAGAGAGGGTGCACTCTGTCTTTAGGTCCTTGATTATATTAATTATGATTATATTGGTAAAAACATATGAATTTAATTAATTTTTCATTTTTCAGCGTCTTCTTTTTAGATATTTTAAATAGTATATTCAAATATTGTATTTAAACCTTAAATAATTTGTTGTGAGTCGACAATCAATTGGATGTCTGATCTCTTTGGTTGTTGTAGAATACTTTTTGGGGAAAGTGTATATACACGGTGATTCATCGACATTGTGTCGAGGGAAATTTTCACCTTGTATTGATTTTATGAATCTGATTTCACGTTTTTTTTTATTTTTTCGTTTATTTTGAATTAACCGGAATACAATTTAAGAAGAGCTTTGTCACTACGTGAGTAGATTTTGTTATGATAAAATTTCACTTACAATTGTGACGAGTTATTATCATTCGGATGATAGTTTATTGGAACGTTTTGATGATTTTATTTATATTTAGATTTCGTGTCGTCGTTTTACAATAGTTCACTCGAAAGTGTCTACAACGTCGTGAGTAAAGAGGGGATGATTCATTCATCGTGTCCTCGTTCCTTAAGTTCGTTTGCTTCGTTTTAAGTAAAAATATATTTTGATCATTTACTGACGAAACTTACGGATTTTCATTTTGTATTGAAGATAATAATTGAGCTTAATTTAAGGTCATTTTGATCATTTTTGTGTCGAATGAATGAGAATAAGAAGTTATGAAGATTGGTTCTTGAATAAGAATAGTAAATTTAAGAAATGATAAAGATTGAGTTTAGAGAAGATTAATAATTAGATTTTATGACAAAGTAGATTTCAGATGCAATTGTATGTAGCAATGATTTCTTAAATAAATATAGAAAGATAAAATTTATAATTCATTTCTAAAGATTAAATAAGGTAGTGGATAAGTTTAATGAATAAAAATTGTGAAGGATATTAAGAAAAATAAGAAGTAGTTCTTTTTCATTTTTCGTCGTTTTGGAGTTTATGTTCTTTCGGGAAGATTTTCTTTGCTCTTTTCCAATCCGGGGTAATAGGTACATGATGTGTAACTAAGTACGCAAGGAGAAAGGCCGTGACTGGGACTTGTGCATCCGTTATGTGATCTTCGTCGTAAATTAATGGGAGGTTAATTCCTTCCATCTTCTAGTGGGATTCCTTATAGAAGATTTGGTGCGATTAAGGATCATTTTGGGAATTGATTAGAGGATTTCTTTCGAAGTTTCCTCTAGATTAATTCAGGTCGGGCAGTTATTAGCACGGGAATTACACCAATATCTGTAGTTCCCCTCACAATTAATGAATTTTGGTAATATGCGAAACAATATGAAATTCATTAACGCAAGCTTAGTATTCGTGAATATTTCGCGGAGATTTTAACACTTATATTTCCAACTACTACTATTCCAATTCGCTTTCACCTATTTTCCGATTCGATTATTTTTACGAATTCCTCTTACTCGGGTCCTAGCTTCTTTTTTAATATTATCGAGTCGAATGTCACCAAGACTTTCCAGTCTGTAACTTTGTAATACCGTCTCATACTCCTGTAGCAAGGACTCACCCCATTTCTCGGCGAGCGTGGCAATGGCAAACCAGCAGGCTGGAGCGCGAATTAAAACACTTGTTTCTTACTTTTAAAATTAAACAATATTTATTTGGAACTATGTCCTTTATTATTGAAATACTTTTTACTAATTCTAAAAGGAGCTTAAGGCTACTATGTAGTTACAATAAGACTATTGATAAATTCATCATACAGTCGTATTTATATACTTTTCTTATCTATCTACAAGGAGACCCAAGCGTACAATCGTCTTGCTTGATAATGAAGAAGAGATAATATTCCAACATTGTATACAAACGATATTATCTCTTTTACATATGTTATCATTGTAACGTTGTGTGCAAGACTGTACTAGAGACTAAAGATATCATTGAATACAAATAATGTTATCTTTTTTCTCAATATGTTTTGCTATGGATACTTAACTCCCCCCCTTGTTAAACGAAATCGTCCCGATTTTTCGACGCTATTTTTAACATTTCTCTTTCATAAGTTTTGTTATATGCGTCAATCTTTTTTTGTTTTTGACGATCTGTTATACATTGTATAGTTTTTATCATTACGTACGTAAATGCTAGAATAACAATCAGTGTTACAATTGTGTATATAGTTGATAATATCGGTTTTTCTTCAAAAGGAATAATTAGTTTTTTTAAAGTATCTATGTTATCGAATTTGTACATTGTATCTTCTTTAATTATTTGGTCGATGTAAGACTCTGAATTATGATTTCTTAATATAACTTCTTTAATTTGCTTATGCATGTTTTTGTATATTTTATCGTCTAGATTTATAGTATTTTCATAAGTAACTAAGTTTATACCATTAATTGTTTGATTATTTAACTTATGCTTACCGCTTAATAACATAACACCGGATTCAATTTCTAAGTCGTAATCGTATTCTTGTTTAATGTTGCATTTTGAAGTTATATTCTTTAAAAGTGGAATAAGACAATTTTCTTCTTCAAAGTTAATTTCACAAATGTTTTTACTTAGATGATTTTGACAATTTTTTGTTCTTAAATAAGTTTGGTTACATAAGGCAATTGTTTTATCTGTAATGATTTTTCCATGTTTTGAATTTAAAGGTGTTACTTTATACAATTTACATGATTTAATTAGAACTGGATATTTATATATTGTGATGAAGAATTCATCAGTTCTAGCTAATAATATTTTAGAGTACTCAAGTATATTTATTATGGGTACTTGAATTATTTCATGTTGAATAATATTTTTAATGTCATCTAAGTCTAGGCTTTCTGATAAATATTCATTATTTTTTGCTGCATTAATTGTTCTGGTCAATAATAATAATTGTTCGTACACTTGTTCTATTACTAAATGTTCTTTAAGGCTCTGACCTTCGAATTGTTGCAAAATTTGTTCAAATCTAGAATTTATAGTTTTTTGTTTATTATTGTTTTCTATGAGATTATTTATACTCGTTTCTATGTTAACTAAGTCATAATGGTCAGGATTACCAAACACATATTTGAAAGCTGTTCCTAAAAAGTTAATTGATCTAGTATGCCTAGTATGTTCTTGTAATTGGTCTGCTAAATTCTTAATTTTACTTAACCAAATTTTTTCTTCTTGTGTAGGTTGATATTTACTAGTTACGATATTTACGTAAGGTTGAAATATCGAAGTCAGGTTGGTTGCATGTAACAAATAAGTTTGTTCTTTGAATAAATACACGTCATCTGTTTGCGTAAGTATAAACTTCTTGTTTAGTAACTCAGTTATTTGAACGTTTCCTTGCCCTTCTTGACTCTGTACAATTCCTAGTAATGTTAGGAATATTAATATTTTCGTCATCTGAAAAATGATAATTCTTTATGTTATCCTTGTGAATTTTTATTCCTTCTTTAGAGATTACAGTGTCTCCTTTATCTTCTTCTACTATTCTTGTTATGTATCTGGCGTTAGATTTCTTTCTAAGACCTGTGATTCTTACCATTATCTTATCTCCTTTTTTATACTCTCTGTGTCGAGTTCCTTTATTTAGACGTTCGATCACTTTTTTGGATGCTGAGTTTAGTTTATTTATTATAATTTCACTATTGCTATATTTATTTTGATTAAAGAAAATGTCTCTAGGTTTCAAACCGGTAACTGAGTGTATAGAATTATTTAATTCACGCACTGTTCTAAATATTTCGTCGATAAGTCTTGTTTTATTCTGAATTGTGAATATTCTAGACAGTTCAGTTATTGTACCGTTTACACGTTCTACTTGACCGTTCGCTGTCGATCTGTATACTGGAGTTTCTACTTTAGTTATGTTGTATTTCAAACACATTTGGTTCACCATTTCTGTTTTGAATCCCTTCTCATTATCTGTCATGAGTCGTTCACATTTTGGGAAATAATTAGATAAGACCTCTTCCATAACGTCGTACAGTCTGTTTCGAGTTTCGATTTCCCGAAGGATTGTATATTTAGAATACTTATCTACTGTTACAAGGAAAGTATACTTGTCGTTGAAGTATATGTCCATATGAATGTGTGTTCCCACATGTGTTGGTATTTCTGAATTATTCAGAGGTTCTCTGATAGGTTTTCTTTCATATTTTCCAAATAGACATGCTATGCATTTTTTGTTGAAACTCTTTGCTTGTTTATTTAGATCGGGCCAGTAATATTTCTCTGAGATTTCTTGTATATTGTTACGTAACCCTCGGTGTGCTCTTTCGTGAGTTACCCTTACAAGTTTTAGTTGTTCCTCCAAATTTGTCACGTCTTGAAGTTTTCTTGGTGTGAATATAAATCTTACTAGTGGGAATTCTTTTTTTATGTTTTCACCATATTTGTATATGTTTTCAAATTTCGTATGCAAAGCTACAATCTTTTGGGGTTGTATAACTTCTTTCATCTGCCTTAGTAAAGAGTCTTTGTCCTTAAACTTTATTATGAGTCTTATTTTGTTACTAAAATAGATTTGTGTTTCGATATTATTTGTTATATCTTCAATAAGTTCGAACTGTGCAGCGTATGCATTAAAAGGCTGATTCACAGTTTTTATTATATCATTAGAAGAACTTTCAGCTGAATGTGCTGTTTCTATGGTAGAAGTATTTATGCGTTGACGTGATAATGCGTCAGCTACAAGATTTAGGTTTCCTGGTTTATATACTAATTTTGCTCCAAAGTCTTCAATGATTCCCTTCCAACGTTTCAGCTTTGTGTTGGGATTTTTTTCTGATACAGAATATATAAGGCTCTGGTGATCGGTATATATGGTTAAGTCTGCTATACCATATATGTAGTTTCTGAGTTTTTGTAAGGACCATATGATCGCTAATAGCTCTTTCTCGTTTGTGCTATAGTTCTCTTCTGTCTTACTCAGTGTTCTTGACAAGAAGTGTATAGGTTGCTTATTCTGACTTAGTACGGCTCCAATAGCTATGTTGGATGCATCAGTAGTAAGCTCGAATGGTTTACTATAATCCGGTTGAAAAAGTTCGACTTGTTCTTTCAAATAATTTTTTAAAATTCTAATCGCTTCTAATGCTGAATCATTCAGATTTAACTTAATATTTTTACTTTGTTTTTTGTTTACTTTACCGTTATCTCCTCGTAAATATAATGTCAGGGGCTTGGCTATGCTTGCGTATCCTTTTATAAACTTACGATAGTAACCTGTAAGACCTAAAAATCCTCTCAAATCCTTTACCGTTTGTGGGACTGGAAAATTTTCTATAGCTGCTATTTTCTCAGGGTTCGTAGTGATTCTACCATGTCTGATTATGTGACCTAAGTATTCTACTTCTTCTTGAAAAAACTTACTTTTCTCATCAGATATTTTTAATGTGGCTTTATTGAGTACGTCGAATACTTGACTTATGTGCTGTATATGTTCTTCCTCAGATGAAGAATATATCAATACGTCATCAATGTAAACGTGTACGAATTTACCTACAAAGTCTCTCAAAATGTCGTCCACGCATCTCTGAAATATGCTTGGTGCATTTTTGAGCCCGAAAGGCATTCGTTTAAAATGATATTTTGCGCCATTTATAGCAAAAGCTGTTTTTTCTTTATCATCTGCTTTGATTTTAATTTGGTGGAAACCTGACTCCAAATCTAACGTTGTAAAGTACTTGGCTTTACCTAAATTTTGAATTGTCATGTTGACATCCGGAATGGGGTATCTGTCTGTTACAGTGTGAGCGTTAAGTTTTTGGAAATCAACAACCATGCGCCGTTTTGGTTTTCCTTTTTCGTCCAAACCTTTTTTAGGTACTGTCCATATGGGACTGTTATAAGGACTATGGCTTTTTTCTATTATATCGTCATGTAAGAGTTTCTGTATTTCTTTGTTTACGAATTCGTTATCTGCTATGGGATATGGATATTGTTTAACATAAACCGGATTATCATTGGTCGTCCTAATGCTTGCTTCTATAGTATCTGTAAAGGGTAACGGTCCTATGCTGTTATTAATCTTCATCAGTCTATCTATGTCTGCTTTATAAATATTATTTTCCCCAATTATGTAATTAATTTTCTGAATAGATTCGACACTGCTTATGGTAGTTAGAGTCATATTACTGAAATTTATTTCCGCGTTTAAAACTTTAAGTCCTTCATATCCTAATATCATATCAAAAGACTGAATATCCTCTAATTCAAAAAATGTTATATTTTTCTTTAATATCTTAACTACTTTCTTTGTATCTACCATAGAATAACCATGCATTGTTTTTATTTTTATAGGTTTAATTTTAATTTTTTCGCTAGAATCGCATTTTCTATTAATGTAATTATGGGTTGCACCAGTATCAATAAGAATTTTATAAATTTTCTTAGAAATAATACTAGTTAAATTTAAGCAGGGCAACCCGTCTACTAGTTTAAATGATCTATTCTTATGTTATTATTTACCATACATTCCGTTTCATCTGCTTCTGCATATGTACTGCTGACATCGTCTCTGCGTTGTTGTCGGGAGTTATTTACTCTCTGCTGCTTGAAGTTCTGCTGATAAGATCATTGCGGTCTGTTGTGTGTGTTGAAACTCCCGCTGTGTTCACGTTTCGCTGGTGGATTATATACATCGGGTTTGTATTGATTCCAATTTTGTCGCTGTGCATGTACAATTTGTCTCGAGTTTATCTCCATCGGCTGTGGTCCGTCATTTCTCTTGAAAGGGTTTAGGCGTGGTCCTTGATTGTGTTGCTGCATATTATCGTATTGCTTCTGGGGTTGATAATTCGTTGTTTGGCTCGAATAATTTGGTCTTCTTTCGTTTCTGCGTTCATGTGGCATATTTTTGTGGTGCTTATCTTGAGTGAGATGTAAATGCCTGTGCACATTATCATGTTCTATTCTGCGAGCAATTGCGAATGCGTGTTCTAGATCATTTATTGTAGCTGAATATAATGATCCTCTTGTAAAGTTGTCACTCATACCATCAATGAATATACGAACTGCGTCGTCGTTAGCATTTTTAATTAGTCTGTCGATTATATTCGGCGGATCACCTGACATAGTGATTTTTGATATTATTAAATTGAGATTTTTATTTATCTCGTCGTGGTATTCAGACAGTGTGCTTCTTTTTTGCGTGATGGCTTTCATCATGTCTTGTAGCACGTATAGAGGTTCTTGATTAGAGTACGTATAATCTAATCTGTTACGTATCGCCTCAAAATTAAAAATTGTGTTATAATTAGTTAACACATTCGCGGCTGCACCCTGTATTTTACTTTTCACTATAGTCAATGCTGCTGCGTACTTACTGTGTGTTTTGAAGTTTTTAATGCTGTCCATTAATCTGGATGCTTCTTCGCGCCACGACCGATAATTTGATTGATCGCCGTTGAAAATAGGTAGGCTTTTAAATGCGTCTAACTGTATTTCACTACCATCTGTATATGTGGTTCTTATTTCCTCTAGCACAGGTATGTTTGGTACTATGCCTAATCCAGATTTTACTTCATTTAGTTTTGTTTCTAAATTAGTGTTTATTTGATTTTGGTTAGTTATTATTGCTGCTAACCTTGCATTCTCTGTGCGTGTGTGCTCTAGGGTTTGTGTTACTGTGTTGCACCTGGTTTCTAAAGCTTCTAATCTTGCCATTAATACTGCGAGTTGTTCCATTTTGAACTCGTGTCTGTTGTCGTCGAATTTGTGTGTTTTTTTTCTCCACATATACACTTTCACTGAATTGCTTTGCTGCTTCGTACGAAGAAGCTATATTTGTACCTGCTATGCTAGGTAATTCTTGTAACCGGTAACGCGAGTGTTCTGTTTATACTAGATTTCACTACTTGTTCCCGAGGTCCGCTCGATTGAAGTTAAAAAGTATATTTAACCTCCTGGCAGGATCGCCAATTAAAACACTTGTTTCTTACTTTTAAAATTAAACAATATTTATTTGGAACTATGTCCTTTATTATTGAAATACTTTTTACTAATTCTAAAAGGAGCTTAAGGCTACTATGTAGTTACAATAAGACTATTGATAAATTCATCATACAGTCGTATTTATATACTTTTCTTATCTATCTACAAGGAGACCCAAGCGTACAATCGTCTTGCTTGATAATGAAGAAGAGATAATATTCCAACATTGTATACAAACGATATTATCTCTTTTACATATGTTATCATTGTAACGTTGTGTGCAAGACTGTACTAGAGACTAAAGATATCATTGAATACAAATAATGTTATCTTTTTTCTCAATATGTTTTGCTATGGATACTTAACTCGCGGCAGTCGAGTAGAGACAACCCTATACGTTCTGGCTTGGACGTGCTTCTAACCCTGTCCCCTGAAGTACTAAAAGTCAAAAGAATGTGTAGGGAAGAGATCCTTAGTGTATAGGGAAGTTTTTAGATAAGAATTTACTAGCTCTTTTGGAAGTCTTATAAAGAAGACAGAGGGATTAATCACCTCTCGGTTATGAAAATTTCTCGGTTAGTTAGTTACCTAAAAGAACAGGTCCTGAGTACATCGTTTAGTGTTTACACTTTCTAAAGGAACATATAAAGGAGACTTTTTCTTCATTTGCGACAATGTTAATGGTGAAGGACAAGGTTCTTGAGAAAGGTGACCGGACGTAAGGCCACTGTATACAGTTCTCTGGTATTTTTGTAGTAGTATATCGAACATCAAGGTATACTGGAAGTGAATATGACAAGGTGGGTAGAGTCTAGTGGTTATAAGAGATCTGGTCCTATGATAGGGCGGATGCTCGGAGGCCCTGTATTAAGCTTACTTATTGTTATTTTTCTCTTCTTTTCCTTTTTTTTTTGTGTATGTGTGGTTGAATGAAAGATTCTAGTTCAAGTAGGTAAGTGATTCTCGTGTGAGGGAATGATATTAAGTTTTTTCTTTTGGCGTTTTGTCATTTTCTCATTTTCACTTCTTACCTAAGCTAGTTTCGTAGAGTTCTTTTGTAGGATCTCTTTTGAATTATTTCTCATTACAAAGGCAATATCTCCACCTTCATTTTCCTGAGTACGGATACTTTTAAAGGGTGGGAGGATGTGCTAGACGTTAAACTAACAAAAAATAATGAAGATGTCAGGGTAGAAAACTGGAAAGTATTTACACCGTGATCTTTTTTCGATCACAAGTATATACTTTTCGAATTATGTCTTAACACTAAGCCCCCTGCCCCTTTAAAAATCCCAAAAAAAAACGACTGAAACAAATTCAGTCGAATTGTAAATTCCAAACTAAGAACTGTACCGAATCTTATTTTAGATTCCGTAGAAGAACTGGAGGCGAAAAATAGCACTTTTGAAACGCATACAAAGCTTCCCGTCCAGTTAGGTACAACAAAAAAACCTTCCCTCCATGGTGGAATGAAGATCTCTCAAATTTTAGGAAGATTACAAAAAAAAACCTTCAATATCTGCTACTTTAGCTAACAATGACAGCCTAACAAGGACTGTAACAAAACTACGCATATCTTACAATAGCTATACTGCCGTAGTTGTAGAAATCCGCTAGAGAATTAAACTATTGAGCATTTCCTCTGCTACTGTCCGGCCCTGGCAAGGTCTCGCCTCCAGGCATTCGGTCAGAAGCCTGTTTTTGGACAATCTTAACGTGCTGTCGAACAAAATGATAAATGATTTTACCTCTTTTCTCAACAGCACCAGTTGGCTGTAACAACCCAAGCAATATCTCTATTTCAACTTTCACTTTTGAAGTTTTTGGAACTTCCCTTTAGGACTGGTTTTTCGGACTAGCACTTACTCTATTTTTGGCGATAGCATCAAAGCACTGATTTATACCTAGTAGGTATGCCTTGTGCTAGGTTTGTGCCGATTTGTGCCGTAATTTTTTTTTCAAAAATATTCAAAAATGGGGGTTTTTGACCTAGCCCCCCTTTTTCGAAAATCACTTTTTAAAGTTGTGCTAGGTTTGTGCTGGTTTGTGTCGTAATTTTTTTTTTCAAAAATATTCAAAAATGGGGGTTTTAGAGCCAAAACAACGTTTTCGACCTAGCCCCCCCCCCTTTTTCAAAAATCGAATTTTTAAAAATTGTGCTAGGTTGTTCTAAGTTTGTGCCGGTTCGTGCCGAAGTTTTTTTTCAAACATATTCGAAATAAGGGTTTTTGAGCAAAAAAAAACATTTTGAACCTACCCCAATATTTTTTTAAAAATCAACATTTAGAAATTTTCAAAGTTGTGCTAAGTTGTGCTAGAAGTCTGTGCTGGTCTGTTATTTTGAACAATATTCAAAAATGGGTGTTTTAGAGCCAAAAAAACTTTCTCAAAAAGTGTGAAGTTAGCCCCCCCTTTTTTGAATATCAAACTTTTTTTTACTTTTTCAGAATTTAAAAGTTGTTCTAATCATTGTTCCAAAAAATTAAAGTCGCATCTTTTGTATTTTCGAAGTTAGAGCATTTTGAAGTTTATTTTTAAAACTCAAACAACTCCCCACTATTACGACTTTTCTCAAATTTTAATTTTGAATCTGAATAAGTGTTATTAAATACAACTTGTGAATAAAAATTAAGTCCTTACAAGATTTAAATCATGTTTTAATTTGAGTTTCAAAAATGTTTAAAATTTCTGAGAGCTCCAACTGCCCCTCTTTTTCCAAAATCAAAGTTCTGAAGGTTGTGCCAAGTCAAACTAAACAAAATCTCTAATCTAATATTTGAAAATTTCATAAAAAAATATAAAAAAGTACGGAAGTAAATTGGAAAAAATCATTTTTCTTGAATTATGGCCAATTAAAAGCTCCCCTTTTCTAAAAATAAATATCAAAAAACTGTTCCAAATACTTATAGGCTATAAACTATAAGGAATTTAAAGTTGTTTCGTTTTAAAAGATTTAACCTGCCCACAAGTTGAAAGAAATGCACTACGTGCTCCCCTTTTCCTCAATCAAGAAAACAAAAACTTTTTTCATTAAAAAAGCCTAAAGTTTCCAAAATTTCACTCGAAAATATGCACAACTGTAGAATCTAGGCCAAAAAAACTGATTTTACGATACTAGATTTAAGTTTTTGATTTATGTATAGGTATTCCGAAAAAAAATTCTGACACACCCTTTTCTCAAATGAAATTTAAAATTTTTAATTCAAATAGAGAATTGCTTAAGCTAACTTCAAACTTTTTGTGAAAGTTTTTTTTGCTCTAAAACCCCCATTTTTGAATATTTTTTGAAAAAAAATACGACACAAACCGGCACAAACCTAGCACAAAGTAGCACAACTTTCAAAAATTCAATTTTCACAATAGGGGGGGGGCTAACTTCACTCACTCTATGAACGGGCCTAGCCTCATATAAATCTAGTGTAAAGTTATTTAGCCGCCAGCTCTTAGTCCCAATGGAACCACCTAGCACACAGTGTTAGCTAATTTCTTCCCTTGAGACTGCGGGCACAGACCAAAAACCCCTTAGCTTAACAGTCACAACCAGTATAATCACAAAAAATTAGGTCAAACGAGTTATGGTAACAAAACGGCGGATTTTGAAGCTAATTGGGTTTCTTCGGAACAGTTGTTCTGCGAAACCGCCATTTCACCTACCTACCTAATGCTATCGTGTGATTTCTTCAACTTGTTCTGGTGAATATATAGTATTCGTATAGCGCAGGGGTATACAACAAAAGGCTCTGTTTTCAATAGATCTGTCCCACTCCTAGAGTATGCGGATAATATACTATTATTGAAGAACCGGCGAAACTTGAGTTTCTTGAAGTAAACGAAGACAAGGCTAAGTATCTGTTACACCTTATACATAACGCCATTCTTGACAGCAGGACCCTCAAATTAGTTACAGGGTTCATCTATCTCAGGGTATATACGTGCTACAAAACGAACGTAACGACACTCAAATGGAGATCCGACAATGAATTATCAAAGCAAATCGCAATAAAAATGTTCAATACTAGTTTTTTATTTCCATTAATTTTTCATAAAATTATTAAAAATCGAAAAAAAACTCCAATTTCAAAAAAATACTGTGGCTCGTGAGAAAGTTAGGAGTCATCCAAGAGTATCATTTCTGATTCGTATTCAGCAGAAAATTGTTAGTCTCCTCTAAAAACAATAATTGTTTGAGAGGTTACTAGCCGTTGTAAAATCGAAATCAATGCAGTCTCTATCGGTTATATAACTAAATCCACGTAACAAAAAAAAAATTCAACCCGTATTCCTTTAGAAAAGTTTAATATGTCATTAGCGATTGTCTACTAAATTTCTTTGATAAGTTCATAAACCAAGAATAAAGATAAAAAAAATAAACATGTCCTTTTTCTTGCATGTTTCATAGTTCCACCAAAATGTCCTTAAGAACTAATCATTTGTTTAATTTAACCACCGCCCTTTAAGAGTCCCTTGCGAATGCTTTATCCTCATTCTTTTCAATTGTAATCGCTTTAACTTAAACCGCTATAATTTAACCCCAAACAATATAGAAGCCAGGCATACACCGAGGAAGCTTCTGCTGAAAATATCTACAAACGCGCTACAATTTTCGTGTAAACTAATTGCACTAACCTGTATCAGATTTTCTAACTAGATACAAGTATAGTGTTACAAATCGAGAAGCAAAAAGAAAATTCATTACTGGTAAACACGCGAAACTTTAAATCACAGTTAAAAATTCATTTTCGTATATAACGGTCATTAAATAATTAATTGCTCAACTTTAAAATGAGCGGATTACAAATTTTGTTTGAGGGGAATTTTTGTCTGCCAACGAAATCTCATATACACCATCACTATCCAATGACACGTTTCACTAAGAAACTTATAAACAATCTCGAGAACGAAGCAAAATTATAGCTCATTCATTTCTAAGTAATTTTATCTATTTTACATGGCTTAAGTATAAATAATTTCTCAATATACACGTGTTTTTGGGAGAACATAATGTTTGTGTTTATGACTGAGCCAGTAACCTGGGGTGACGTTTTGATTGCCTTCTTGGGGTTTTGTCACAATTAAGTGACGAGATTAAAGATTAAAGCTTGATTGTCAGGCCTGTAGAAAGTGTTTTAACATTATGCCTAGAACTTAACCTGGATCAAATTGTGTTTCACAAAACTTTGACTATTAAAATTTAATATCGTATTAAAGTTTATTTTTATACTTAACTTTTACGATAGAACGATGTAGATACACATAAAAACCACTATGCTGGGGTTTCGTATATGATAAAATAATTTAAAAAGTTTTTTTTTTAGAAGTTCAGAGCTTTGTTGAAAATCTAATTATATTTTTTTATTTTTATCCTTTCTATAGATTGTTTCTGGAAAGGTTTAAGTTTTTGTGTCAAATTAGAAAACACCTTATTTTTTATAGAAATTAAAATACATTATTGGCTATCAACAGTTTTCTTTGATTATGTAGTTTTGAGGACTTGTATCTTTAATCACTGATTTTTTTCGTCCCCTTTTCTTACCATATTTAACAACTGCGGCAAGAAGAATACTAGCATTGTCAACTGATGAGACAGAAGCAAGGGGAGGTCCTTGTATCAGATCATCAGTTGAAGTTGAATTGTTAACCTTATCATTTAAAGGACACAAAGTTAATACGTTTGAGACTGCAGTATTGAAATTTCTAAGCAAGTCCTCAAACCCTGCAGACAGTTTTAATATGTTTTCTTTGAAAGAATTCATCTTGAAAGCAAGCTGCGAAATGGATATTTTGCGGCAGTCGGTGCAGTATCAAAAGGCAATTTTCGAAGCTATTATTTTTTCAATGAATGCATTCGTGGAACCAACACATTTGGCATGATAAAGATTGCCACAGGTTCCAAAACATGCAAACAAGGGCTGATTGTTTGAGCTATCAGGGCAGGCTGTTGCAGAGCAAACCATTATCGCAAATTAAAAAAAAATTTAAAAAAAATATATAAAAAAGATACGAAAAAAATAAAACAATAAAAAATTATTGTTTTTAGTTTAAAATTAAAATAAAAATGATAAAAATAAGGGAAAACAAAAAAAAAAATAAAAAAAAGAAGATTGCAGACGGTGGGATGCGAATCCACGAAGCGAATTTCTGAGAGTGGAGTATTATCCAATTGAGCTATAAAGCTCCTTAAAATGTTAAGGAATTTTGTTAAATTAAAATAAAAAATACTAAAATTAAAATGAGAAAAGCTCAAATTAAGAGGAAATTTAACGTTAGCTTAAGGTGAACACATACACAGAACCACTTAAAAGCACTTAATCACACACGCAAATGAATCAAACAATAAAATTAAAATTAAATAAATATGAATACGGGTAATTTAATCAAACAATTATTTTCACCGCGCACTGGATTTAAACAAATTATTTGTTATGAATTTAATTTAAATATATGAAATATCACTAGAAAAAGTGATATTAGTCAAAAATAATAATTAAAATGCAGTAATTTGAAAAGAAAAACTAATTTAAAATCGCGACGATTTGGACACAACACAACACATTAGAACCAGTGCTGACACTCTTTGGCTTAATGATAAGGGACATTCTTCTTTCGGCCTACGTTAACTAACATTTTCTTTCCAGTTATTCCTGATTTGAGCTAGACGTTTGCAGTTTGACCTACTAAGTTATTTATACTGTTGGTGACGGCACTGAAATGAATAAAGTTGAAATGGGCTCCCCTCCTGCGAACTGTAATGTGATATTTCTCGAACCCCTGTATGACACATATTTTTACTCCAACACCCATCACTAGCTTTGCTTTGGTGACCAACCAAACTTTTTAAGACAAACCAAACTCTCTCTTTCGATGATGCGAAGAAACAAATAAACTACCGCAAAAAGACAAAGATTATTTAAAAGCAGGAGAGTACAGCTAGACTTATTAATAGGGTAAGATCCCGTGATCACCTTAAGCTACAGATCGAAGTGTTACGGCAAAACCCAAAAATTAAGAGTAGACAGGTTGGGTTCAAATTAGTGAAGTATTTAATGTGCAAGAACGGCATTTTGTTGCAAAAAGACTCTAACGTTTAGTTACTCAAGTTAAAGTGTAAAACTAAAAACAAGAAAACAAAAAAAAAAAAAAACATGAATAAAAGAAAAAAAAAAAGAAAGAGAAACCTACAGAAAGGTCAACTCATTATCGATCTATTCGAATTACTATTCACATTGCGGTATGTACCTAAAGAAAAAGTGCTTAGTATGAAAACCTGGATTTTTTTTTTTACAAAAAAAATTTACTTGTTCCAGGAGATTACATAACTCCGCGGCCAGGATCTGGCCCTAGATCACGCTGGAACTGTCAAGAAGACTGTTAAGAGATTCCCCTATATATGTGCAGTATACACATATCCATTTAAGACAGAGTACCATAGCATGAAAGCAGATCAGGATTATAAATTTCATCTTTAGTAACAGCACTCTTTATCTTATGTGGCATTTAATTCTTTTGCTTCATTAAATTACAAGCAAAATCAGAAAAACTATACATGGAAATGAAACACGTGATATGACTTTTTGTCATATGATTTAAAAAGGAAACGTTATTTGCAAAACGTGGAATGCGAAACAACAAAATTCTAAATAAAGACATTGCGAAAAGAAAAAAAGTACCGCCAAATGTTAATTTGTCAGATATTTTTTGAGAAACATACTATACCCATTATTGGAACAGTTTGTATTTTTATATTTTAAAATGAAGTGCCCACAATATTGCTTTCACCTCAAACAATGTCGCACATAAATTATTAAGCTATGTATTATTAGTTTACAATCCATATAATGTGTTGGCCCCTAAGTTCAAAGATTCTATTGGCTGAAGCAATATCGACTTTCCCACTTTAAGAAATTAAAAAAAAAAAAACAATTATTTTTCCATCTTTGCTACTTCCTATCATTTTGACGAAAATTTAACTTGCCCATTAAATACATTTTTAATGTTTCATTTGCGAAATCGAGACATAATTACTCTTTTATACATCATCTCATCACACTCACTCCATGACAACCAAGAAAATCGAAAATTAATTATTACTCTGGTAATCATTCCAAAAGGTAATGGTTATTCGAAAATACAATTAAAATTCCATTGAATACAAATTACTGTAATTAAACTTTAAGAATGATTAAAAACGAAATTAAAACTGCTACCACCCACAAAATACTTAAAACTAACAAATGTAAATCGAATAGTGAAGCTCAAACCCCATGTAAGAAGATGAGGCTTTATAAGAGTATATAGATACCTCTTTTTATTGTGAATATGTATGTTGAATGAAAGCAAAAAGAAGATTAAAATCATTCATGAGGAGGGCATATAAGTGAGTTGAAGACCCAACTGGCCAACTTGCCCTGCAACATATTCTAAAGTATATCCTTTTTGGGTCATCTAAATTGTAAATTGTTTAAAATTTTGTATCCTGGAAAAACTTTTCAACGGCTTTTGACATAAATCCGTCAGAAATTGTAGGTAGTGAAAATCTTCGTAAAATGTTATGCATCCCAAAAAAAGTGGTCAGGAAAAACTTTTCCACTATAAAAACCAACCCCAGTTCGTAATAAAATGGAACCCAATTTCAACAGCAAAAGATATACAAAAAGGTTAAAAAAATTACCTCGCTCTATAAGGTTAATGTGCGTTATGTTGTATTATACAAATTTTGTTATCAGATTCATTGTTGTCCAATTTTTGTTTTCTTCTGTGTGTGTGTTTGCTATGGTTTTCTGTCTGTCTGTCCATACATAGATAGTAACACCCCTAAAGTTAAAGCAATAAACCCCTACACATTGTAATCGGGGGTAAACGGAAACACAATCCTTATGAGTGTCAGGCTATAATACAATCCCATGAATACCACTTCGGGCCACTTCTAACTTTGCTGACGATATCCTCTGGGGCCTAATAACCTGGCTTGTTATTATGGTCATATAGGGGGACTACATATATATTCGGTGTACAATGAATGGTGGAGTCCTTATGGTGTTTTTTGACAAAAAAAAAGATAAATATCAAATCTGCGCACAATTTGACAAAAAGCCGACAGGAGTGTATTTTCATTTCAACATGCGGTTATTGATGTTTCTTTTGATATAATATTTGCTGGAGGAATTACTTTGATATAAATGGTGTCCGCGTTGTTTGATAAACCACTAACAAATGGCGTGCTGACAAATTTGTGGATAATAACTTAAATGGGCCAATATGTAGAATTGTATGGGGCATTATTTTCTTTCCATTGACTTCAGTTAATGAGGTTTGCTTTTATTACACACGTTCAATTATGAATAGGCGTTTGACGGAGGCTTATTTTTCTTTTTCTCTAAATTCAACTTATTCGGCATGTCATTACGTCTTATTTCAGTTTATGAAAAAAAAAATTTAGTAGCATAAAAGAATAATAATGTTTGAGGGAATGATATCAAATACATAAATATTTTACAAATTGAATTAATTATTCATTGGAATTCATGTTCTTTTGAGCAATGACGCAAGGAGATAATAGGAGTGACATAATACATTTTTACATCATTGAAGGTGCTGAGAATTAGAGTGTTTATAGTATACCTAACGCGTAAGTAAGGTTTAGGCCATAGTCATTATAAGGCCAGGGTTACAAATGTGAGTTTTACTCGAGTGAGTAAATTCTGGTAATTTACTAGTATAATCAACTCTGTAAGTAACTTACAGTAAACTCAACAACATACGTACCCAACTAACAATTTAGCTTTTATAAGGTACAAACTTTAGAATTTGGCAAGCAATAGCTAGTATAGGGCTCTTATAAGCCAAATTTTGGCAAGCCACACATCTCAAACTTTGAGATGTAAAAGAAAAAAGCTATAAGGCCTTTAAAAGGAAGTTTGACAAGCTTTATACAAGGCTTGTAGATAAAGGTTCAAAATAGCTTGTATTAGGCCTTCCGAAGTTGTTTACTGATAATTTTAAAGAAAATAGCTGCTATAAGGCTCACCACGACAAGTCAATGCAAACAACTTGTGAAAGGCTTGCCTATAAATGCTCAATACGAATTTAATTATTCTGCTAATATGTCAATTGTCAGTCTTATAAATAACCTCTTAGCAAAAACGTTCTAAAGAAAAAAAGGAAAGGTAAGTATCAAAAATCTTTAAACCGAAAAGAAGTGCTTACAAAAATAATTTATTAATATGAAAATATGAAAAAACTAATACAGATAATTATTTCTCTCCCTTCACCGTTAACATTTTCTTCATATCATTTTCTTCGCATCATATTTTTCTAAACAACAATGTGGCGTAGAGATAGAGTGCTGGAGTGGTGCGTGGAAGTTCTCGATTCTGAGTTCAAAATCCAGGTAAATAAACACTTTTCTTTTTTATTAAAAATATAATTTTAATTTTTACAGTCAAAATATTTTTGGGCCCTGACTGCGAAGGAGGAAATATCTAAAAATGCAAATATAAATTTACTATTTCTATAGCAGTCTGAAAGTAGCTTGTGTTGAACCTAATACAAGTTTAATTGTTAGTTGGGTAAGCTGTGATCCTTGATCAAATATTTACCTTGATGAACATTGCAGAGAGCTACAAAAGAAGGAACAAGAAGTTGTATGTTCTTCGTAGATTTCCGTGCCGCATTTGACTCCATTTCACGTGAAGCACTTTTTTAAAAGCTCTATAAGATCGGACTCTGGAGTAAGATTGTAACTCTATTGAAAGCGATGTATACAAGGTGTCCCGCAACTCAACGTCAAGCAGGTACCAGGTGATAGGGTAGGTTATACCCTTACTGCAAATAGTAAGAAAAAAAAATTATCTCGCTGGGTAACGTAATAATAGCAATATGTAGAAAAATTATGAAAATCGATACCCAGGGCCACATTTTTATGTACTGTGGTCATAAATTTTGATATTTTTCAGTGATTTTTTTTTCTACGTAATCTACGGATTACTGAAAAATATCAAAATTTATGACCACAGTACATAAAAATGTGGCCCTTGGTATCTCATAATTTTTCTAAATATTGCTATTATTACGTAACCCAGCGAGATAATTTTTTTTTTCTTACTATTTGTAGTACGGGTATAACCTACCCTATCACCTGATACCCGCTTGACGTTGAGTTGCGGGACACCCTGTATGTGAAGAATATGTGGCATATGTATGGG
Source organism: Baccha elongata (assembly GCA_951217065.1). Lineage (NCBI taxonomy): Eukaryota > Metazoa > Arthropoda > Insecta > Diptera > Syrphidae > Baccha > Baccha elongata. Next base: position 64,092,613 of record OX578272.1, on the reverse strand, counting down.
ATAGGATGGGGAGTTCGTTTCTGAGAACTTTTTAACACAAATGGGTGAAAAGCAAGGATGTGTCTTGAGTACGCTGTTGTTTATCGTTTTCATAAATTATATTACAAATATGGTTAGAGGTGGAATACACCTTGGAAGTTTGCGGATACCTGGTTTAATTTTTGCAGATGATATATTTTTTCTGTCGGAATTTGTTACAAGAATGCAGCTGATGATGAACAGACTCGAAAGTTATTGCAAGCTTTGGAATCTTACTGTTAATTTAGACAAATCTAAGATGATGATTTTCATAGATGCTGGTGGTAGATATTCGCGCAATGAAAAATGGACCTATAAAGGAGAAAATGTGAAAATAGTTCGTGAATATAAGTACCTGGGTATTTTAATTACAGCGAATCTAAACATGAAAAAACACTTCCAGCTTAAACTAGCGGAGGCAAAGAGAGCTGTTTCATCCAATTGGGGCCAATTCTTTAACAATAAATGTATTGAACATAGTGCAAAACTGCAACTATTTCGTGTTACAGCTTGTGCTATATTGCTTTATGGGGCCCAAGTTTGGGGTTTTTGAAATATTTTCTGAAACGAATTTTTCGCCTGCCTACAAGCACACCAAATTATATTATATGGAAGACACCCTCAAGATGCACTTTGAGTACATAATTAAAGTATTGATGATGAAAGATAAATACAAGGTTACCCAAACAAGTACTAAAATAGGTTATTGCTACAAAAGGTTAAGTCGTGATTAGTTGGGAAAATCTGGGAGCTAATCTGGGAGTTGACGTGTGATACAAGAACGGTGGAGTTAAGGAACGTGTTTCATTCATTAATGCAAAAAGTTAGCCACTCTTCCTCTGAATGATTTGAGATAGAAGCACCAAACCCACTTTTTAGGACAACATAAAGTCAACTTAATTTTTACCTACGTGAATGTTTACATTTCCAAACTCGATTTATGCTGAAAATTAAAGTTAAACTACATTCCACATCGGGCGGATTTGCCAATTCTATGTAACCTGAAAGAGAGGGAGGATGTTTTGGATGGTCTGGAAATTCTGTCTGTCTGTCTGTCTGTATGTATGTCAGTCTGTATGTATCAGCACCTACAGCATTGACGGCTATTCCGATTAACTTCAAATTTGGTATGTAGGGTTTGTTGACCATTCCTTAGAGGAGAAATTAAAATTTTTGTTTAGCTCAAAAAATAACGGTACCTGCCATATAACGGTTATGGAAAAGCTTAACTTTCTCGAAAAAGCCTCCAACGATTTTCTTAAAAAAAATTGGTTTTAATCCAATTGTCTTTTGTTAATTTGCAAAAAAAAAATCCAAGCTTATTAACCGTACCTCCAATAGAACCCCTGTTTACTTCTTGAGCTATCTCGTGAACGGGTTCATCGATTTCAATTTAAAAACAAAAAATTAAAAAGAACTAAATGACAAAACTTCGATAATAACACTTTGAAAAAAATGCTAAGTTTTAGTTTATTTTTCTTTTTTGAAAATTCAATATTCGGAAAACGGCTTTACTAAAAAAATTAATTTTTTGTGTATAAAAAGTAAACTGTCTAAATTGGCGTTTTTTAAATTTATAAAAAAAAATTAATAAATATTAAGTAATTATCGATTTATTTAAAAAACGCTCTAATGTTTATGTAATTATTTGTTTGATAAACTTACATTCAGACAACAAAACTATCTGCATACTTTGATTTTCGTTGGAATCTTTCTAAAAAGTAGTTTTAACACTTTTAAAAACAATTCATATGATTTTATTCGTATTTTTCATTTTTATTCGAACAAAAATTATTAAATTTTATTTTATTTATGTGGTAACTTGCTACAAGAGTAAGTTCGTGTGACCCAGTCATGAACTTTATTTTTTATGTTTTAAAATGCAGTATAAAAATTAATTTAATTAAAATTAATTCGAACATTATTTGCTTTTAACAACAAAATAATGTAGGGCTTTAAAGTTAAAAATGAAGTGTTAAAGTGATTATATTAAACAAAATCAGTTTGATCGCATTTCCTGTCTCTTCTTCATTGGACATTCATTTAATAAAAGAAATAATATTTATTTATTTAACCACAATCACGTTAATGTTTCACCAAAAACTTTATCTACCCACTAATTGTAATGTATGATTCCATGTTGACATTATGATATATCGACCGCATTGCATCGATTTTCTTTTGCACTGAACTCTTGAAATATATTTGTATCTCTACGTAGGTAGCCATTATTATAAATGAGTAATATTTCGCTGCAAGGATATTGTGTTGTTTTTCGTGTATTGTGGGTTGTGGGTTGTAAGTTGTTATATACACATTAAATAATAATTACATTTATAAGAGAAAAACAAACAAATGGTGCGGGGTAAACTTGTAATTTTGCAATGCCTGCCTATAGTGTGTTTTCTTTGATTTATACTTTGTTATTATGCCTTGCGTTGTTTTGGTTCAAACCATATTGACTTGAATAAATCAAATTTTTTGTGTCCTTTGAAATAAAAGGATGTATTATTCAGCTAAATGTTACAATTAAATAGAGGAGTGATTGACTGCAAGAACTATCAATAGAAAATGATTGAAAAGAGGAATAACAAATGAAGATATTAATTGGTTGGAATATCATTGTATATATATATACATATCTAAATAAGTATATTCAGAGGAAATAAAGAGGACGACCGGGTGGCACTAACTTCCTCTCGGGGCAAGTTACCTTCTTGTTAACGACTGCGAAATTCAGATCTTTTTTTATCAAAAAATCAAAATCAAAAGAAAAAGTTTTTAGAAAAAATTTTTCGTTTTTTTCTTTATTGGAGAATTAATTAAGAAATAACAAAGAAATAAAAAAAAACTATACAAATTCTATATACTAATATGAAAATTAATTTAAAAGTTTTTGTTTTTATTTTTATATTAAAAATATTCAACCAATTAGAAGAATTAGCATCAGTTTATTTTTAGTGGATTTTCTGAATAATTCATTATTCAAAATTAAAGAATTAATTTAGTTATCAGAACTTTAAGCATATACAAATTTCGTTGAAATCGGTGCAGTCGTTTTAGAGATATTGTATTTCGTTGTTTCTTGAGATTCCTTTTTCAAATGAGTATGAGTTTCTCTGTTGGAATAGTTTATAAGCGGGAAACCAATGAAAAAACGAAATACAATAATGTTTTTTCTTAAAGAGTTCGAGAACTGGAGATGTTCGGGAATAGGTGCAAGTACTTTACTGTTAATATTTTCTCCGGAAATAAAAATTTAATTAGAAGACGAAAGACATCACCGTTGGAAACAAATTACTCATATCAAATTTTATCAAAATTTATCGGATTTTTTTCGAAAAAAAAAACTTTTTAGAAAGAGTAAAATGTTTTGTATTTTTTTCTGAAAACTGAAAAACAAAAAAAAACTAACTTTTTAATTCTTTTTTCCAAGACTCTTAATTGCAGTATTAATCCAGTTTAGCAATATTTTTAGGATATACAATTTCATCGAAATCGGTGCCGCCGGCAAATACCCTTCATAAACATTTTCGGGAAAAAAAAATTTAAATGAAAGACATCACATTTGGCAAAAAATCACTTATAGAATGTTTTATCAAAATAGATTTATCGGTAGGTACCGTTAGAATTATCTGGGAAAAAATAAAAAACTTCCCTGCATATTATTCAAAGAATACTTTTTACCAATAACTTTGAAGAAAATCGGTCCGATGCGTTACAAATTACCATAGACAAAAAAATCAAAGGGAAGTAGCTAAGGACCCCTTTAGAATTAAAATTTTTTTATGCCCCTGCCTTTTTTACCGCCGTCACTAGGTTGTTGTGAACATCAGTAACACATGACCATATAAGGGCATGTCATACTTGATATGTAGTGGCTTACTTCAAAAATGGTAACTAGTAGAAGCTTGAAAGTAACTATTTTTGACGGAATTTAGTGGTGAGATCAGAACTTAGTACTTCTTTATTGTACTTTTTCCTGAAATGGACTATTGGAGTAAATATACTAAGTTGCAAGTATATAAGAACCTCCACAATGAATACCCGATTTTTCAGGGCATAAACTTCATTCTAGGTGGGAAATTTAAAAATTACAAAAACAGTGAAGCCAGCTGTCTCAGGATTTCTAACAGTGGAGTCTGCAGGCTCAGAATTTCTAACAGTAAAGCCTGCTGTCTTAGGATTTCTACAGTAAAGCCTGCTGTCTCAAGATTTCTAACGGTGAAGCCTGCTTCCTCAGGATTTCTAACAATGAAGTCTGCTGTCTTAGAATTTCTAACAATGAAGCCTGCTGCCCCAACAAATAGCACTCGTATATTTTGATGGACCTTTTATTACATTTGCAAAGCATTTTGCATTTGACTGGCATTTATCTTCCTATCTAATGACACAATTATATTACATCAATGCACTAAACTCTTAGTCCAAGTGTTTATCAGACTTGAAATACAAATCTCAAAAATTTTTTCTTGCAGCAGTTTTCTAAATCAAATATATTATACGCTTCATAACGAATCTCCAAATCAAATTAAAAACATAGAAGTTGCAGAAAAGAAATTATTTTCCAGTTCAGACTTCTAAAGAGGATGTTCGTTCCTCAAGGTACAATGACTGGAGCAATTCTAGGGGTTTTATATTCATCTCTGTGTACGTTTGTACTTGAGAAACTAGCACAACAACGCACTCCAAGGATATCTTGTTTCTTTTCTATTTTTTTTTAAATGCTACACAAATGCTGCAGCTGAGGTATTTTTTTTTTTTTTTGCGTTTAAGTGCATTTCGATGCAAGTGTTTGTTTGGATTTTTATTTTATGTGCGTGCATCACACAGTTTATGAGAGCACTTGTATAGCAAAAAGAAGTACATACAGCTTCGTATAAATACTTTAAATTAATTAAAAGTGTAACTACAGATTTATATTCATTAAATGTACTTATAATAACAGAAAAGAAACATTTAGAAAATTATAAAATATTTCCTGATTTTTACTTTTTTTTTAAATTTAGGGTGAAGGTAACTAATTATAACGAGACTATTTCAAGTATTTATGAGTTATTTACAATAATTATCAATTGATGAAGGACCTAAGGTTTTTTTTTATTTCTTTTTAAGTTCAAGAGCCCCCGATCCATCCTCATTTAACATTAAACTTAATGAAATCTTATTTTGCTTTGAAAGCCCATCTAATTCAATTTATGAAACAGCATAGATTTAGTTTTATATATATATTTTTTTTTTTTATTTTTTATTCTTAATAAACCTGTATAACTTTCTTCTTTTAAATTCTAATCATTCGTCCTTTGCTTTTTATTTTATTTTGCCAAACCGCAATTTACTTAGGTTAAGAAATGAATTTTATTTTTCATTAAAAATAAAAGGTAATAATATTATATTGAGGTTGAGTGTTTTCTTGTAGATTTCTAACGACGACAAGGAGGTTGAAAACAAAAATAAAATTGAATTCTTTTCAAACTGGACATGGGCAATTCAGATCGAAATAAATTTTTATAGACAACCTTTTCTATTTTATGCGCTTAATTAGAGTATTTCTTAAGTGGGTAAAATTTTACATCTTTTATTTAAATTGGTTGGGTAATTCGGTAAATAAACGAATTATATGTATTCTTTAAGAATTTAATAAATTGTATTTTATAAGCACTATTTATATAAATTAATCGATCACGGTCGTGTATATGGCATTCGAATAGAAAGTAGATAGTAAAAATGAGCTCCGTATTGATTAATTGACATGTTAAATGCGAAACATAAAATCAAGGTCCTAAATTAAGTTCATTTTTCCTTGCGTTATCGATAATTATGTACCATACTTTTTTTTTTTTTTTTTTTATAATGCACACGCGCTCAAGGGGTTTGTTATAGCCCTTTTAATGATAAGTCACAGCGCGAGCGATAGGGATTTAGGGAGGAAGGGAAAGGAGCTGTCGATGAACATTGATCTTGAATGTCTGCAGATCAAAATGGTAAGGAAAAATTGTGCCAGGCAATTCATTCCACATTCGTGTTGTACGGCTAAAGAAAGAATCCCTATATTTCACGGTACGACCGAAAGTGGGCTCAAGTGTAAACTGATGAGCGTTCCGAGCAAGACGAGTGTTACGGGAGAAATGTTTAAGGGGTGGAACGCAGCTGGCTACCTCAAGTGAACATTTTTTATAAAAGAACCTGTAAAATAAGGAAAGACATGAAACATTTCGACGATGTTCGAGTGATGGAAATGTTTCCTTAATGTTTCTCTCTTCTATCAATTTTAACGCCTTTTTCTGAACTCTGTCGAGCAGGTGAAGAAAAGTTTGAGAAGCATCTGCCCAGAGATGGGAGTTATACTCAAGTTTAGGGCGTATAAACGCCTTGTAAATTGTAGCCAGATCAGAAGGGGTGAAAAACTTCTTGCATCTATTAAGAAAGCCTAAGCATCTTGCAGCATTCTTAGCAATCTCAAGTATATGATCATTCCAACGAAGGTTGTCACTGATACACATACCGAGTACTGAAAGCTTTTCGGCCTCCTCGATGCAAGTACCATTCATGGATAATGGCATAGGGGGTATGTTTAGCTTTAACGACAAAAGACAGCATTGAGTTTTCGACACATTAAACTCCACACGATTTCTGATACCCCAATTCACAATGCTGTTTAAATTGGAGTTTAATGAGCTTATCATACGGTGTCGTTGTAATAACACGTCCGAAGGCGAAGGCCGTGAATTATCAAACGTATATGTAAAGCTGAGGGTTGAGTCGTCGGCAAAACAATTTAATGGATTAGAAGTCACAGACAAGAGATCATTTATAAAAATGAGAAAGAGAGTCGGAGACAGAACGGAGCCCTGGGGCACACCAGCATTTATTTTGTGGAGATCAGACTTGAAACCGTTTAATACAACTTGTATTGAACGGTCCAGAAGATAGCTTCTAATCCAACGAATAAGAGTATCATCGATACCAAATGCACGCATTTTCGATAAAAGAGCTTCATGCCAAACTCTATCAAATGCCTTAGAAATATCAAGCGCAATAATCTTGCTTTCGCCTAAGCGATGCACAGATTTGTTCCACTGTTCGGTGAGATATGCCATCAGATCACCAGTGGAACGATTGCTGCGAAAGCCGTATTGCCGGTCATTTAAAAGCTCCCGATCTTCGAGGTATTTCTTGAGCTGACGATTTATCAGCGTTTCCATGACCTTGGAAAGAAGGGACGTAAGTGCAATTGGTCGGTAGGAGGAGGGGGAGGAGGAATCACCTTTTTTAGGGACGGGCTGGACAAATGCTGTTTTCCATCTACTAGGAAAGATTCCTGAACGATAGGAGCGATGGAAAAGCTTACGCAATGGTTTTGCCAGCGATGAAGAACACCTCTTTAGAAGTATAGGGGGTATACCATCCGGGCCAGCGGATTTGTGTATATATCAAGATCTTGAAGAACTCTTGCTACTGTACGAGTGCGGAAAAATACCTGTCCCATAGAAAAATTACCGTTCTCAAGTACAGGAGGGACATTGTTGCTTGCAGGCAACGTAGAACTTGCAGCAAAATGAGCTGCGAGCATATTCGCCTTCTCTGAAGAGCTGACAATTGGATTATTGTCGACGATGAGCGTTGGAACTGATGATGACGTTGAGTTCTTGATGTTTTTTACAAATGACCAGAAGTTTTTACTGCCTTGGGACATTGCAGAATTTTTTGCCGTAACTTCTGGTCATGTAAAAATTTCGTTTTGTGTATAACGGAGTTGCACGAGTTCCTAACTTGTTTGTGTTTCTTCCGATTTTCCTCAGATGGGTTGGCTTTATAGGATCGGAAGCTTACTTCTTTCAACCTGATAGCTTCTTTACACTCTTCGGTAAACCAAGACTTTTCTTTTGGTTTGATACATTTTGTTCTGTGAGGGACAAAAGTTCTCATTCCAAGAAAAATCACTTTTGTAATCATTTCAGCACTGGCATCAATGTCATTATCGGGGAAGCATAATGACCAGTTAAAGTTGCGAAAGAAATTATTCAGACCGTCCCAGTTGGCTTTCTCGTATTGCCAAACGGTCCTAGTGGGAATTTTTTTCTTTAACTGGATGGTTGGAGATCGAGAAATTAGCTGAAATGACACAATGGTCCGAGGTGCCAAATGGAGAAGTTCAGGGTGGGAAGTAAGGAACAAGTCAAGAGTATGGGCGGAATGCCCATCAACATCCGGTATACAGGTAGGCTAGCTGGGTAAAATGGTTATACTCAGCAAAGATCTCGGTATACCTTCCTTGCGGTGACCATCCGTCCTCTTTTTGAGAGGACAGTCCTTACTTTTGTTACCATGTTCTGTCTTCTTTTTTTTGTCCTTTCTTTGTCCTCCTTTTACTAATTTGTCATCCCAATGTCCTCTTTTCTCTTCCAACCGCTTTTTAAGTTTAAGCATTTTCTTCATTAATAATTACTTTCACAATTTCTGTGTAAGAATTTTCTCTTTTGCGATGCATATAGCTCGGAAACTGTTGAGAATTGAAAAATAAAACTTAATAAAAGTTGTAGTAAATTTTATGAGGATTAATTTTCTCAAAGAATATTTCAGTGCGACGTGACCATTTCCACCGAATAAGGGAAATTTTATGCTCCCCTCCCCCAAGGTCAGTGGTCAGGGGTCTGATTATGTATAAAAAAATGATTAAACTGTTAAGCAAATCGTTCGCACAGGCAAAAACGTTTGATCGTGTTTTCCTACAGAATCTGACCCCAGGACTTTTAGTATTTTATGTCCTAAAGGAGCCTGAATAATATTTCGAAGGAATGGTTTATGTCCCTTATAACTCACGACCTTGATAAATAAATTTGATAAAATTTTTTGCAAATTTTATATTCTACAATTCAATGATAATAGATGTCAATATCACTTAGTATAGAGAAAAACCGAGATAATCGCGAACAACGGGATTTTTGTTACATTTGACCTTGAATAACTAACGTTGCAGACAAGAGATCTTGTGAGACATTGCAGAACACTTTTAGAACGACAACATAAAGGTGTACTTAAACGAGTTCCGAGCTTATATTGTCTCTCATTTTCAGGTTTTTTTAAAAATTATATTTTCAGAATTTTTTAAAAATTATATCCACAATAAATCTTTTTTGTGTGAATATAATAGAAATTGTGCAAGAATATGAGGTAACTCTTTTTTTTTAATTTTTTTTCTTTTGCCATGAATAGGTATAGCTCTGGAACTGTTGGAAAATTTATTTGCGTAACAAAAGTTTAACAATTTAACCATCTTTAATATTATATACAAATAAATTTTTTTTTTCTAAGACTTACCCTTTTCGAGATATAAGTGTAAATCCCAAAAAGGAGAAACTTCGTACTCCTCCCAATTCAGTTCATCTCCTTAAGACATCAGGAATCTTACCCCCTATTTCACAGTGCTCGTTTAAACTTGAATTCCGGTTTAATCTTTAGAATTAGCTGGCAGTTCAGTTTAAGTTCAAACAAGCACTGAACTCGGTGTACGTCTTTTAACTTTTTAGCCACTTTGAACAAGTTTCTGAAAGTATGGGTCCCGCTGCTCACGTACTCTTCAACCCCTTTATTAATTTATTATAACACTCTGTGAAAAAATCATGTATAAAACTAACCAAAAACTAACCAATTACCGTGTTGTTAAAAATTTAACAAGGTACATGATCAATTGACAGGATACTTTGGTTACTTTTGCAAATATACTATAAGATTAATATTGTAAAATTAAGTAAGAAACAAATTTGTACAGATAAACTGTTGAATTAACATTGTTTTTTTTTTATAATTTAACAGGATAATATGGTAACGTGTATAAAAATAGTAACCTAAATTATTTCTAGAGATCATGTGAAAATAACACAAACGGGGTTGAAAACAACACTATGGACATGAACAGCTTAGCTATTTACGAGACTTAAATGTTAAAAACTCATATCGCAGTCAATGCATTCATGTTAATTTAAAAATGCATAAATGTTACAAAAATCATGTAAGTTTCACAGCTTTCTGTCATTTTATATGGGAAAATCCATCCTGTAAAATTAAAAGTAATTTTGTCAATTATTTACCTTACGTTTTTCTCTGAGTATACATATATTACCAAATTATGTGAATTATTTTCTTACATGTAGAATTATAACTTTCGCAATTTTTCAAATAAGGTGATTTTTTTTAAAGAAATTCAATTCTCTATAACTTTCTACATAAAGAGTTTTTTCGTCAGATGAAAAGTTTAGATGATATAATGGAATGTGTGATGAAAAATATGGGTTAACACTTTTTTTATAATTGTTCTCCTTGACGATGCGTGAAGATTTGAAACGGTTGAGAATTGGAAAAAAGTGAACATACAAAATACATTTGATGGGCTTAAATTTAGTCTTCCCTACGACCGCGACGCAACGTACCACTTCCGTGATATAAGCCCCGAAATTTGTATACCCCCTTGCCGGCTCACCTCTTCGACGCACGTCAGAGCTTTTAAATGTTAAAAACTAACGCAGCTTAAAGGAATGGCACTATACAACCCCTTTATTGACTGGACTATATTAATGACCCATTTTTTTAATTGTCCGCTATACCAAAACTTTTTGAAAAAAACACTTAAATTCCCCAGAAATCCTCACTGTTTTTTTTATGATATTTTTGACAATTTGATAAGCTCGAGTAGATTGTTTTCTGTTATGCTCTTTATCTACAATAAATAAAGATGAAAACATGGGGTTTACCTTACAAAAGGTCGGATAGTTTTAATTTTTTGATATGTTGTATAGGATGTTTGGCTGATTAAAAAATACAAATTCCACAACCACGCCCCCTCCACCCCCTTCGCTATCAGGAAAAAACTGCCAAAAATAGGCACTTTTTTCCTTATTTCGACTATAACTTTTTTCTGGTATATCTTATCGAAAAAAATAACTTATGACCAAACTTGTACAAGACAAAATTTCCTACAAGTTCGTCAAAGGAAGCTTTTTTATACGATCAATAGTAATGGAGCTATGACTCATCCAAAAGAGCCCGAAATGGGGTACTTTTCAAAATTAGTAGTTTATTGACTTTTAAAGCGCAATAACTTCGTAATTAATGATTTTAGTGAAAAAGTCTTCATAATCAATCTTTTGAAGAATTTCATTACCTACATTTTTCTTATTTAACTTTTCATTTCTTGTACAAGTTTGGTAATTAGTTTTTTTTTTGATGATATCTAGATTTTTTTCGAAAGATTTTTGCAGTTTTTTCCTGATAACGAAGGGGGTGGAGGGGCGTTGTTCTTTGGCTAGATGTGATATAGACGTAATCTAGATTTGTTTTGTTTGACCAATGAAACGCAAAATCTATAAAATATAGGAAAAAAATATATCTAGTTAAATAAAAAAGCACTTTTTGTGACCAATGAAAAACCACATAACTAGTCCACCCAGCGGGATTAAATCTCTATTCTACTTTTTTTTTAGAAACACAAATAAAAAGGAAGGACAACCTTTCTCTTACTCATAACCAAATTGATAAAACACAACACACCCAAGTTGTTTATCCATAACAACAGTTATTTTCGAACAAAAATAAAAATAATAAAAAAGAATGATTCATCAATTCATTGATTTTTCCAAAGCCCACATTGCATTATTTTTGGTAAAAATGAAAATCTTCTGTTCGCCAGCCATCTAATGAAAATACCATGTAAAATCCATCGACAATAAAATACTTTCTCTGCAGCTCGATTATCTCGACCTCGTTTTGCACGCGAGAGAACTCACAGGGGAAACGTTAACCCGGAAATCGAACAAAATAAGGGCCAAAGTATTACTTCCGGCATTTTATAAAGTCAATCAAGTGGGGCAAATTGCTATTCTCCATTGCATGATTGACACCTATAATTAATGTGCCAAGTTTAAAGTGGAATTATTGACCGAAATCGGACAGCAGTTTCGAGAAAACTAACCCACTTTTCTAGTTGCAATCTATACACTGTAAACACATGTCAAAAACAAAATGGATTTTTTTTATTTTAAAGAGGGCTCTGATTTTTGATTGTAGATATATGTTCCGACAAAAGAAAAGATGTATAAAATGAAGTCTGGTAGAAAATTAGATAAGTAATCAATAGCAGAAAATGTTTAGCTGTTGGATGGATGTTCTGACGTTTAATAATATTGAGAAGGTCATGCTTATACATAATGTCAGATCTTCAAGGACAATAGAATCTATTTGTATGTGACTGGAAAAAAGTGCCGATTTCTTGTAGATTAAACCTGATAGTGAAAGGGTAGAGGGGCGAAGGGGGATTGGTTGTGAAAATTGTATTTGTTCATCAACCCAACATCATATAAGTACAAAATTGTGAAACATTTAACACGAACCTATTTTTAATTGCGATTATAGATGCTTTAATATAAGATAACAATAAAACGATGATACCGAAGTCGACATAAGTGAAATTTTGTCTGTCTGTATGTCAGTCTGTGTGTTTGACGCGGTTTGAAAAATCTTAATGGAAGTACTCACGTCTCAACTGAATCCAAGAAATTCAGATGTATTACGAAAATAAGAAGTGAGAAGAAATCTTACCGAAATATGATAACATTCTTTTTGCTTCTTGAAATAAAACCTCGTACGTGCGTCGGCAAAATTTGGTTTAGGAAATAGTGTAGGAAACAAAATGGAGTTATTTAGAAAAACAAAAACTATAAATAAGATGAATAACTAATTTTGCGTTTTCGGCCTGAATCGCACCTTCAGACTTTTTTCTTTGGACTTATATCAGAAGCAGATCAAAAGTCTTCGTTGATTCACGATTCGGTAGCCAAAACTATAGTGTGTAGATATGCAACTACAGGTGGCAACGCTGGAAGAAATGATACAAAATGGCATTCAACATGAACTTATAGGACCATATTTATATAAGAAAGTGGCAGTGTAACGTCTACCAAAATATTTGAAATAAAAAATGGTCTGCAGCAGGGAGCGGTTAACTCGCCGATTCTTTTCAACATTTACACTAGCGATCTTATAAGTAGTCTAACTCATGCAATTGCGTATGCCGATGATCTAGTAGTGTACAGAACAGGTCCAAAAGTTGAAGTTATCAAAATTCTTTTGCAGCGTGACTTCGACAAGATTCAGCAATATTGCGATGACTGGAAGTTGAAAATCAACTTTCAGAAATGCGAAACTATTCTGTTTAGAACCCCTTTGTCTAGAGCTTCTGCGGATACGAGAAAGAACTGGCGAAAACTTGTGATCGTTGGACCCCTTGGACAGCCACTGGCAAGTAAAAGTGTAGTGAAGTACCTTGGCATCTGGCTGGATCAATATCTGTATTTCGACAGACATATAGATGCTGCTCTGACCAGGGCTAGGGGAGCCTTTGCCCTGACAAGACGCCTGTTTTACTGCAGCCATCTTGATAGCAGGGTGAAGGTGATTTGTTACATGGCTTTAATCAGGCCGATGATTGCCTATGGATGTCCTGTGTGGTTTAACGTTGCACCATCTCAAATGGAAAAGATTCGGGTATTTGAGAGGCAGTGTCTTAGACACTGCCTTGGATTGCACAGAACACCAGAGTCGGAGTACATAAAATATTATTCCAACGAGGTTCTATGCAACAGGGCTAACATAAACAGAATAGATAATTTTTTAATCAAGCTGATTCGGGGTCATATTGCAAGAGCGATGACTTCAACTAATGGCTTGATTTTCGGGGCTTACTACCCCAAAGATGAATAATATGAAAGTGTGTGTCTAAGCGGATTTATCCCACCCGACGCTTTCCTCTTTTTAGACAGTCGAGGGCTGATACAGGATAGTTTGGCGGTACCGCTGATCTACCACGTCGGCCGAAAAACTGTGGATAGGCGACTCCTTTATAATCGTGACGTCGTCGCAGAAAGCGGAGCAGAGCGCCTTCGGTTCAGTAGGGCTGTGTCCGAAAGGAACCAGATAGATAGATTGGACCAAAATCGCCAGTTCTGGTGGTTGAATCATATGTAAAATAACTAAAAAAAATTAAAAAATAAATAATAATAAAAGTTGACTAATTGAGTTTATTGCCTTGGTTTGACTTGCGCAGCCCAACTAACAATTTAGCTTATATAAGGTCCAAACTTTAGAATTTGGCAAGCAAAAGCTAGTATAGAGCTCTTATAAGCCAAATTTTCGCAAGCCACACATTTCAAACTTTGAGAATTAAAAGAAAACAGCTATAAGGCCTTTAAAAGGAAGTTTGACAAGCTATATACAAGGCTTGTAGATAAAGGTTCAAAATAGCTTGTATTAGGCCTTCCGAAGATGTTTACTGATAATTTTAAAGAAAATAGCTGCTATAAGGCTCACCACGACAAGTCAATGCAAACAACTTGTGAAAGGCTTGCCTATAAATGCTTAATACAAATTTAATTATTCTGCTTATATGTCAATTGTCAGTCTTATAAATAACCTCTTAGTAACAACATTACAGTTCTAAAGAAAAAAAGGAAAGGTAAGCATCAAACATTTTTAAACCGAAAAGAAGTGCTTACAAAAATAATTTATTAATATGAAAATATGAAAAAACTAATAAAGATAATTATTTCTCTCCCTTCACCGTTAACATTTTCTTCATATCATTTTCTTCGCATCATATTTTTCTGAACAACAATGTGGCGTAGAGGTAGAGTGCTGGAGTGGTGCGTGGAAGTTCTCGATCTGAGTTCAAAATCCAGGTAAATAAACAACTTTTTCTTTTTTATTAAAAATATAATTTCAATCTTTACAGAATACAGTCAAAATGACTGCGAAGGAGGAAATATCTAAAAATACAAATACAAAAATAATAAAATTGCTTAATGTACTAATACCTAATTTTTTTATTAATTTCTTAACATGGCCTTTATAAGGCATTATATAAACATTTACGGCAAGCTGTCATTAATAAAATGGATTGGGTAATGCTTTTCTACAACGTCCAACGCAAGCTATTAGCAAAGGCGTCATTAAAATGCTTGGGTAAGGCCTTTTTACAACATCCAAGACAAGCTATTAGGTATAAGCTGTCATTATATGGGTTGTATAGAGCCGTTTTATAACATCCAAAGCAAGCTATTTCCTGATATAGAACCTGCCACCAAAAGTCTTATAGGAGCCATATAGCTTGCGCAATGTGCGCCAAAATAACGTGCATAAAGCATTTTACTATTTCTATAGAAGTCTGAAAATAGCTTGTGTTGAACCTAATACCAGTTAAATTGTTAGTTGGGAGGTTTAGGCGTGTCCTTGGCTCTAAAAGTAGGCTAGGTTATAGTACAAAACAATCATGGTGGCACTAAAAAGAAAAAAAAAAACGTTGCTGTGGCTGTTTTAGTCTTAAGTTATTTTAAGTAGTTTTAAGTGTAGTTTTAAGTTTTATAAAAAATAAAAAAATTGATAGATATAATGAGTTTTTTCGTAATTTTCTTATTTTTAAGTAATAAATGAATTTTGATAATATTTAAGCTAGGTACGCCGAAAGGCAATAATTTTCAGTTGGTTATGGTATAATTTAGAGCGCTCGCATAGGGCCAGTAAGTTAGTTAAGTTAATATGTAAGCTAGTTGTTAAGGTTTTTGTCTAGCAAGTAAGTAGTTATAAGAAAATTGAAATATAAAAACTGAATATACAAAAAAAAAAAAAAAATTATATAAGAAAGTATTTAAAGTTTAGTAATTTTCATCAGACAGTGTCTTTAAGTTTTTCAGCATCGAAGTTAATTTTATAATTGTTATTATTTGGAATTAAAGAACAAAGGTCTTAATGAACCATCCTCAACTTACAGAATATCTAAAGTATTGTTTCTGAATTTTTATGGGAAGCAAAGTATATACTTTATAACAATATTCATATCTGGAAAAAATCACTGTTTGTTATTTTAATGAAGGGGAAGTAATTCTTTCAATAACCAGTCACATTGCTTTTCATTAAGATAAATTATATTTTGAAGCTTAAATTTATATCGACTTTGTCTTTTTCGTTTGATATCTATGAAGATGCACTCACATAACAACTTGCTATTATTTGTCTTAATCCTTAATTACATAATTTATGTATAGGTATTTCTGGGATAGTAAACTACATACGATATTGAATTTCATCAATTTTGTTCTCATTCACTATCATTTATCACCGTATTGCACGTATCTAAATCTATATTGATGACCTAATGAACAAGTTAAAGGAGATTTTATACTCAATCAAAAATCAGAATATTTATAGCAGCAGGTTGAGTGTGAAGATAAATCAATGTCAACATAATAAATTGGTCTTATAAATATACGGAACTTGTTAAAGTATATGTACATTGTATATACTTTTTTTTCGAAAACATTATAGGTGTGTAGTTTTGTTCATACAACAATGTAGGGAATTTCCATTTCGATTACTGAGTCCAGCTAAAAATGTAATGCTAGTGAAGAGAATTGTGAAATATTGCTACAAAAATCATTGCGATACAATGGCGCATTTTGACATAAGTTACTCTAGTTTTAATTTTGTTTTAGGGACCAAGCCACGCAAAAGTACTACAGATTTTTCGACAGTAAGACTTTATTAAACTACTTCCCTATGGAAAAGCGATTAGGCCAAACGAGATACCCTAATGAGCTCTTCAAAAAAGATTCAATACATCGGGCTAAGATAAGATCAAATGAAAAAAAAGTCAAACTCTACCTAGTTTGCATTATCGTGAATTTGTTGTTAATTTTGTCGTGCAACTAAAAAATTTGAACCGCAACAAATTTTTAAATAAAGCCATAATATTAATTTGGCAGTTAAAGTAAATAATACCATTACCATCCTAGTAAGAGGATCCATAATTACAAATTAAAAAAGATAACGCAAAAACTTTTGGTTTTTTTATTTTTTTGTTGTAATTGTTTTTCATGAAAAATTACTAACATACATGGCCAGGATTTTTTTTAAATATACCAAATAGCACGAATAGCTTTAGAAACAAGGATTATTCATGCTTTCTCAGAATCGGCCAAGAAATGAAATGAGCATTTTTTTAACACTTATAAATCAATGGAACGACAGAAGTTTCAACATAAATTAATTTTTTTTTTAAATAAAACCAATTCTTTTTAGAAAATGACTTTCATCATTTTCACCTTAAACAAAACCATAAAGAATATAATAAAACAAAACTTAAACAAAATGAATGTCCTTGAATTCCGTTTTTTTTTTTCAAAGAAAAATCTATTCACGCCGCGCGCCGGACAACCAACAACAAAAAATCTTTTACACTTTATAATATTTTTCTTTTATTGTCGCACCCAAATAACTCACATTATTCTCATTTTATTGTTCTTAGAGTTCTAATTTCCAAAAAATAAATGTCAGCGTCATGGGTTCCGTTTAAACGCCATATAAATGGCAAAGCTTTGCGGAGACAAATGGCTCATTGTTCCTTAGAATAATGGCTTTCAAATGGCGTATAGAACAATATAACATGTCAAGTGCATAGTCAGGCAAAAAGTTATGATAAATGTGGGTGTTTCCATTGCATTGAATTTTATGTATATATGCAATTATACATATATGCATGATGCATTTATAAAGTTTTAGTGATGATGCTCGTCACTATAAGTGCATGCAGCGATTTATTTTAATTTGAAAACTTAAAGATAAAATCTGTGAAATTTAAGGTATCTATATAAGTTTAAGAATTTGAATTGAGATACGAATTTAAGTGTAGGGACCAATTGTCAGTGTCGATTTTTGAGTATCTTTTTATTGAAAAATTACTTTTAATTTCAACGTACGAAATGCTTTTTATCACATTAATAGGAGCATTTAACACGAACTTGATTTTGTGGAAAAGTTTTCTGATAATACAGTCAAAAAAGAATAATCAGTCTTTAAAAAAGTGTTTACTATTTTTTTGGAAAATCCAAAAGTAAGCGAGCAATTCGAACATTAGTGCGCTTAATTTAAACATATTTTTACTTGCCCAATAGGTCAAGTATTGGTTTAGTGTAAAACAAAATCAAGGTTTTAATCAAACCTGAAATTACGATGATTCGTCATGCCGTCCATCGGTCCGTTTATTTTATTTTTATTTTTATTTCGTGAATGCTTATAAACTGTAAAATACAATAAGATAGTCAAAAGCTAAGGCACGAGTACGATAACTTTGGCGCCAAGAATTGATAACTGTTTTTTGTAGAACAGGTCAATACAAGCATTTTTTACTATGGGTGGGGGGGGGTCTATCTCCCTCCATTTGGGCGGGAGGGGCAATTTTATAAAAACACTGCTAAAAACTGTTCTACAAAAAACCGTTATCAAAACCGTTGACATAGCGTGGTAATGAGTTCCAAAGACGGACGGAATTTACAAAGAATTGACGCTCAGAAATCAAAAACTAACAGCTATAGGATAAATCAACTGAAGAGATCTATGCGAGGTTGCGGTTGTTATTTTTTCAATGCTGTATTTTGGTTGACGTGTAATCAATAAGTCAGAGAGCAGAATTATACTCCGTAGCTGAAGATAATTTCCCAAAGGCTTACCTAGGAGAAGGTTTTTTAAGCCAGCTAAACTGCCGTATCGACTAAGACCAAATACATAACGTACAGTACTATTAAAGGCAACATTGAGTTTTCATTTGCTTACATAGTTGCAGTTGCAGTTATTTTCGCAACCGTACCTATATTAAAATAGGAGTAAAAAAGTAAACTAGTTTTTACTGGTGTAAAAGTCTGAGTTGCCGATAAGGATCGTAGCACACCATATACTTTCCCGACCAGTACATTTACATGATTGTCCCAAGTCAAAAAGCGGTTAAAAGTCACTCCGAGATATTTTGTCATTATAACGTATTTTCGAAAGTATTGTGTCTGAATGGTATCCCAAATGTAGGTATGTTGAATTTTATTTTTTTTCTCAAAATGACCTCTTTTTTCCACTATATATTATGTACACATAATATATAAAGCAATCATGACGTATGCAAACCAACCATTTCTAGATTAATGAATACACGATATACATATATATGATAATTATTAGGTATGGCTTCAAACATAAGTTTCTTAATCAATTTTTTTAAAACATTGTTGAACTAAAAAATATTACTAAATTGAAAGTCCATACAATATTAAAATTACATACTTTTTTATTTCGCATTTTCAATTGTAGCGTGCAGACATGGCAGGATTGTGTTTTCTGACAAGAACATGAATCACTAACTTTATCTCTGTTAGTCTATGACCTTTGCTGTCATTATACATGAGGCTTATATATATTACATTCTTATTCTCAATAAATCAATGTTACACGCGTGACGTGTTCTTCCTCATCATACTTTTTTTTCAGCTATTCCGTCTTTTTCTGAAGGTTTCTACCCATCTTCCTAACCTCTGCCCATTTTAAGTAATAACAATAAAAATAAAGTGCACGACTGGGTCGCAGGAACTTGTTCTTGTGACAAGTTGCCACAAAAATAAAATTAAATTTAATGAAAATAAATTAAATACTTTTTTTTTATTGAATACTAGCTGACCCAGCGAGCTTCGTTCCGCCTTTTCCGCATTTTTTGAAAGAATGAAAATACTTTGGAATGAAATTGATTACAATGTATTTCATTAGCAAGGATAATAATATTTCACAAATTTAAGGTCAGTGTAACGCTTTGATATAAACAACGTTGTTTGTTTTATTGTCTGCTGGGTAAACAAACGATGCAAATCGCTTTAAATATGCAAACACGCCACGTAGTTGTCCATGAGAAAATGAAGGAAGTTCTAAATTAAAGCCACATATTTTCAATGGCCTTGCTATTGGCTTGTTTTCATGTGGAAAGAAAGACTGAATGCGCTTAATCTCAAATGGCAGGCTTGTCGGTAGCATCGGTAAAATCCATTAGCACTTTTCTTGCCTTTGAACTTTGCCTTGATTATGATTCCTTTTATGAAGTTGTTCATTAATTTCTGCACCGTCAACTGGGTCCCTTTTCACAATATTTGGTTGGTTTAGATAATTTAGCAACATTATAATGACAGAGCTGACTCTAGTTACAATTTGGATATTATGAGGTGGTAGACATATCCAAAAAATTCAAAAATTACTCTGAAAATCTTTTGTTCTTTTTCTTTGGTATTAGAGATTTTGTCATTGCATATTATGTCATAGTCCGGCATTGTGCTTTGTGCATTGAGTAACTCGGGACTGGCCTTACTAATGAACTCAACAGGCGCTGCCACACATGACCAGACACGCATGTCTTTAATCAACAGCAGTGCCTCGTTGCGGATCTCACATTTTAAGTTCGGCATTTGATGTTGTGAACTTTATCTTAAATATTGTCGACCAAGTTATCCTTGTATTTATATCAAAAATTAAGTGTGCTAGATGAAAAACATGTGAAGAAAATGTTGCATCGCTTGTCGTTGGCAAGCGAATTCATCCGTTGGCTGGATTCCCAAAATGTGGTGCAAAGTACACCATCAACGTGTCAAAACAGTCCGCAGGTTTTTGAACTAAGTTGAACCAGTTACTTTGACCAAAAGCAATCGAAGCAATAGAAGCATTCGTAATTTTTTGAATGGTCAATAATTTTTCCCGTATAATTTTCAAAATTTTCAAAATGTTTAGCTACGAATCCAACAAAAAACCTCCCATACACATCGGATGATAAACAGTTGAGTTATTCGCGTATATTGTTATTTTTCCCGTATAACTTTCTAAATTTTCAAAATTTTAAATTTTTTCCACACAAATCGGATGATAAACAACCGAGTTATGCGTGTTCAAACACACACGAAACTTATTTTTATGTATATGTATAGATAAATGAAAAATACAAAAAAATAAAAGACAAAAGTGGCAAGTTGCCTAAGAGCTTAACGTGACTAGATTATAGAAAATCAAAAATTAAATAAATTTTATATAACAAAAATAACTTTGCAAATTTATTTTTTAGAACTTATTTCTTAGAGCTTTCCCAAAAAATCGCTGTAAGCCCTTGATTTTATTATATTAAACTGCATTTAATTTTTTTTTTCCAAAAAAATCTTACATCCGATTTAAAAAAAATCGATTTTTTCCAAACAACTTTAAAAAAAAAATTAAAAAAATAATTTTGGTAGGTATGTTTTTACTTTACTTGCGATTATAAATTCGTTCAAAAAACAAATTTGAGATAACAATCAAACATGAAATAGCGAAGTCGAAAATAGTGGGGCTGGAAGTTCTGTCTGTCTGTCTGTATGTATGTCAGTCCGTGTGTATCAGCACCTACAGCCTCAACGGATGTACCGATATAGTTCAAATTCGGTATGGAGGGTTTGTAGACCATTCCTTAGAAGAGAAATTGAACTTTTTTTAAGCTAAAAAAATAACGGTTAATTTTCTCGAAAACGGCTCCGACGATTTTCTTCAAAGAAATCACAGATGTAAAAATGGTATAAAAATATTTTCGGACTCATCGCGTATTGTAAAATATAATTTCCCGATGTTTCGAACTAATTACACAGTTCGTGGTCACGGGTTTACTGATTTCATATTTTATATTTAGTTACGATTTCTTAAATTATACCGGTGCATTTTGGGTGCCGGTGAGAGTTGTTGCGATTGTGCTTGAAATTGTTGTTGCTCTAATTGCAAAGTGTCTCTATATGCTTGTGTACATACAAAGCTTATTGTATCAGCTGGTACATTGTTTTGTTGTTGTTGTATTTTCAAAATATTAATCAGAGGATCCCATGCACTTGAAGTTGTTTTGTTTTTTAATTTCAACTTACTCCCGTACGATTCTTGGCACATAAAATCTTTTAGTTGATATTGATTTGGCCTTATCAAAATGTTCACAAATTGCTGATTTTGTGGCGACGTTATTTTGAACAGCTTTGATGTGTTCATTCAGATATAACATTTTGTTGACAAGCAAGATTTTAAATTTTTTTTTGCAAGCTTTTTAACGGTACCTATCATAGAACCGTTATTTTTTTTCTTGAGCTATCTCATGAAGGGGTCAATCGATTTTAATTTAAAAAAAATCTTTTAAAATTGTAAAATTTTAGTTTAAGTTAATTTTTTAATTTATTTTTTTGTAAATTCAATATAGTATTTGAAAAACGGCTTGATTAAAGTTATTTATTGATTGAGCATAAAATGCAAACTATTTAGCATTTTAAATAGGAGTTTTTTTAAATTCGTACAAAAAAATTTATAAAAAATATTAAGTATACATCGATTTATTTAAAAACTGCTCTAACGATTTTGGAATTGTTTTTTGGTAAACTTTGCATTTAGGCAACAAAATTGTATGCATTGAATATTCATAAAAAGTAGTTTTAGCACTTTTAAGAACAATTAATTTGATTTTATTCGTATTTTTCATTTATATTTAAACAAAATTATTAAATTTTATTTTATTAAATTAAATTTAATTTATGTGGTAACTTGCTACAAGAGCAAGTTTATATCTAGGTAATCTTAGATATAAAATTTGATTAAGATCCGTTAAGACGTAAAAGAGAAAGTAAAATTTCAAAAAAAAACATTATAATAGTTCTAACGGTACCTGCGTTAAAATAATTTTTTAGGAATTACGGTTTAAGCTATCTAGACCGCCTTTAATGCAGTGTTTTACTCTTGCCAAATTTAATCAAAATAGTTACGTAATTTTCGAGAAAAACATGATTTTTCGTAACCGTTATATGGCAGGTATACCGTTATTTTTAGACCTAGAATTCCAATTCGAAAAACCCTTCCGTAGGTTATTCTACAGACACCAGATACCAAGATTGATAAAAATCGATCGAACTATGAAGGCTGCAGCTGCTTATACATACAGACAGACTGACGGACTGACAGACAGACTCAAACACTATTTTCGATTTAATTGTAATGTCAAATATATTGTTATCTCAATTTTTTTTGCACTAATTCATAACTTGATTTATAGTACCTACCTATAATCGCAAGTAAAATAGATACTAAATAGAAATTGGTAAAGCTTTACCTACAAATTATATTTCAAGCAAAAGAAAATCAAATCACAATTGATGCCGGTGTCCACAGGTGGATCTATGGAATTTAATCTGAGATTGTTTTTCTAACCTTCCGTGGATATCTTTTTTTTTTTTTTCTTGTTCTGTACCACTCGCTAGTCCTTATTTGTAAAAATAGAATTTTTTAATACGAAAATAGCTTATAAAGCTATAGATACTTTCAAACTAACATTTGGAAAGACTCACTTTTTATTCTAAATATATGGAAGGAAGATGTTTCAAGAAACTAAAGTCAACTTGAAGTATAAGAGTATTTAGTGAAAATGTAATTTCCTCCTAATTATCGCATTTTAAAGAAAATTCTCAGAAAATATTCTTAGAAAGCAAAATCTTTTTGATGAAAAGCAGATATAATTTCTCCTCCCCATTACATATACACTTCTTCCTGCAAAAATAAGTGACAGCTGCCTTCAACTCAATGAAACGGATAGCATAGCATGTTTCTTATTTGTTTCGTATTATACCCACTCACCACCTGTTGTCTTCCGTTTAAGAGATTACGTGGGGGCATTCTTAGATGTCAGTTTTTTAATAAAACTTCCTTCGTATTTAAGTCATCTCAAATGTATAGGAGGCAGAAGCGGCGTTAGGGTAGGATACGGTTGGGCGCCACAGGTGCCTTAACACCGCAGTTTGCTTAGCAAAAGTTTACTTTACAAAAGTTTCCTTGCATTTTTTCCTAAAATGTCCGTCAACTTCGGGTTTTTCCATTTTTGATGACAATTTGTTTACAGCTTGCTATACAATTTAACGTAAATTAACTTATCCCCAGTTTCTCCAAACACCACCAACTTTCAGTTTTAAAAGAGCCAATAAACGAAAGTCCCATTTTGTTCCAAATAAATTTTAAAGGCGTCTTAAAAATGCAAGAAAAAGAAAACGTTGAAATCACCCGATTGACATGCTCTCCTCTCGCTTGCTCTAATGAAAGAGACCCATATGTGGTGAATAAAAATTCGGGGTTGCCATCAAGTTTCCTCATTTTTTTAAAATTCACCTCCTAATCTTGGTGCACACCATTTTAAGTTAAAATGCCAATAAATTTTAATAGATACTCCGTTAACTAAAATGCTTTTAGGTGTATTTTGGTGAAACTGGTTATTAGGCCGTGTGTGAATTGGGTTAAAATTTTGGGTTCAATTTTCTACCACGACTAAATTTTGACGTTTGGTTCGAGTTGGGATAAAATTTAGACATTTGCTGTGTGAATTGGGTTAAAAAGGATTTTTAACAAACACTAAAATAACCTCAAAATTAAATAAATTTCCCTGAAAACAAATTTGTTTTTCTTTCTTCAATTTAGTTAATTCTTTATTCAAAACCCAACTTGAAAGATACAAATTTAAAAATTCGGTCTGAAAAATGTAACAAAATTTCAATTTTACTTATTTTTCCAATTTTATCCTAATTTGAAATAATTCAAAGGTTTTCGCCGTTGGACCATACACAAAAAACAATATTAATACAATTTTATTTTTCAATTGTATAAGTTCAAACTTACATTTATTATATGGTTTCCCAGTACTCTTGCCTTTTTTGCGTTTATCTATTCTATCAATCTTCTCTATCTATCTTGAAACGTCAAATTTTAACCCATTTTATTCACCACGCTAGGTCAAAATTTTACCCATTTAACCAACTTTTAACAAAATTTGCTAAAAACGAACAAATATCTACAAAAAATTCGAGGTTATATTTTTGTTTTAAAGAGTACCTACCATTTGCAGAGTTTCCACAAAGTTCACACAATAAAATGACTGCTTTTTCCGCCATTTTGGAAAGGCGTCAATGCGATTTTCTCGATTTCTGTTGGTCGTATAATAATTTGATTTTTTTAAGTTTTATGTGGAAAAATATTTTCTACAACTTTGTCTTGCAAATATTTTTGACACATCTTTTCCATTAAAAGTTGTTGGCAAAAAACTGTCAAAATTCTTAAGATGAAAATCATTTTCAAAAATTATCTCGCCTCCTGTTGATCTTAAGAAAATAAAATTTTAAATCATTTTGGTAGAACTTTAAATTTCCGACACATAAAAGTTTCTGTACAACAAAAAATGACAAAGCTCATATTATGCAGCAAATATCTATTTATTTCATGTTCTTCCTCGTTATGATTTGATTTCCGTTATTGTTTTTTTTTACAATCACAGACAAATTATTAAAATTTCTTCCTCATGCGAAATGAAATATTTGCTGAATAATATTTACTTTGTCATGATATATTTTTAATTATTTTTTGTTGTATATAGAAACTTTCAATATACAGATTTATGTCGGAATTTTAAAGTTCTACCAAAAATATGTTAAATTTTATTTTGTAAAGATCAACGGGAGGCAAGATAATCGTTGAAAATGATTTCCATCTTCAAAATTTTGACAGTTTTTTGCAAATAACTTTTAGTTTAAAAGATCTGCTTAGTTATCTTAAAGATGTAAATCTTAAAACTAAGTTCCTTTATGAAACAATAAATCTAAATCTACATCTAAATATTTGTAAGACAAAGTTGTAAAAAATATTTTTTCCGCATAAAACTTAAAAAAATCAAATTATTATACGACCAACAGAAGTCGAGAAAATCGCATTGACGCCTTTTTCAAAATGGCGGACAACGCAGTCACTATTTTTGTATGAACTTTGTGGTTTAGACTCTGCAAATGGTATGCTCTTTAAAACAAAAAAAATCCGACTACAGTATTTTTGCAGACATTTGTTAATTTTTCTGCTAAGTACCTAAAACTTGAATAAACTTGGCAAAACAAAATTGTGACTTTGATAACCTAATAAAAGAGTTCGCTAATATAAAGGCCAGACAAGTTAAATTGTATTAGTTTTTTTCTGTTTGATAAATTATTATTTTTTTTTATATGGTTGGTTCATTATATATTTTGTCTTTTTTCTGATGGGTATTGAAGTTAAGAGGCGGCGTAGAAATCTCACCCAGGGCGCTGGTAGTGCTAAGACTACCACTGGTGGAAGGTTTCATTCCAATATGAGGAAAATAATAATACATACCTTACCTACAAATACAAACAAAAAATTAACTAAAGTGTGGCGATGACATTCGAGAATGGTTTGAATTAATTCAAGAAGTACGAAGCTAAATCGCTTTATGACTAGCTGTTTTATTGCTTTGCATTGAATTTATGTCGAATTCCTTTTACCAAAAAAAATGATTTTGAGAAACTTGATTGTTTTTTCAACAGATAATTTATCTCGACAGTAAATGGATCTTTTTATGTGATTGTGCTTGTCGTTTTTTTTTATTCAGTTATCACAATCACTTTATAAAATTAATCAACTACAAAAAATGTAAGCGTTCGGCATGTTTTTAGTAGTTGCGGTACTCTGCAAATTTCTTCAAAACGAAAATTACCGCGAATATAAAAACTCAACTGAAATATACAAAATGTCAAAACTGCTTAGTGTGCAAGGAAATATGTGTTAATCTTGCTTCCAAATTGAGAATCAAGCAAAATCTTTTTTCGATCAAAAAATTTCATTTCTCTTAAAAAAAAATATGACGTTTGACCAATTCTAAACAAAATTAATTTTTTGATTCGACATTAAACACAATTTAGAACGATAAGGAAACAATATTTATACATACAGTGCTTTTCACTTGATTAGACGCAACATTAACTTCTTAAGAAAATGCAGTAGATATTGGTGGATAAGTTCTCCAAGAAAATAGAGCAGAGATAACAACTCCTGATGAATTCAGCTTACCTCTGACATGCTCTTAGAACAAGCCAAAGCCGAAAAGCTTACGAGGTCGACTGGGCAAACTTAAATGTTGAAATGTCTGCGTCATTACGATTCAATCACTCTTTTTACCTATACGAATAAAAATCTGTGACTTAAGCGTCTATGTTTCGTACAGTTAATTTAGCTTAAATGTTGCTGTAGCCCAGGAAAATTAAACAAAAAAAGACCAAATTACGAAATAATTCGGACAAAGCTGTATTTTACTGGAGACCTTTGTAATTATGTCTTGATCAAATCCTTAGAAGTACCCATGATTTTATTTTTTTTTCTGCGGATTAAGCTTAATACCAAAACCACAAAAAAATAAAGCAAAAAGCACCAAATACGAGTGAAAAATTGCAATGTTGTCTAAAACCAGACTTTGTAACAATTTAACACGTTTTTCTCGAAATCGGTTGATGGTACGATGAAAAGTGTTATAAGCTACAAAAACATTTTTTGCAAAAAGTTTATAGCTTCCGAAAAATTTGCGAATAAACTCAATTTCGATCCCTTTCCCCCCAAAAAAATTTGTTGCTCCGTTCCAGATCATGGGTACTTTAGAGGATTTGCTCAAGATATAAAATCAAAGGTCTCCAGCAAAATCCAGCTTTGTCCGATTTTTTTTCGAAATGAAATTCTTATTTTAATGGGCTACTGATCTATTTGTTTAAATTGAGATTTGAGAATAAAATGATTCAATTCGTTGTAGTTAGCTTTGAAATTTTGAATCACTTTTTGGCATTACTATGTAAGAAATGTTAGATATTATATTCTCTTTTTTTTTTGTAATAAAATACAAAGTAATTGCATTTGTGTACCAACATGGTTGCTTGGCAAATAGCAACATCTCATCTTAATACCGTGCAATCGGCCTCTTGTTGGATCAAAAATGGTGTGGTTGGCTAAATTTTTTTTTTTGTTTATAACAACAACTAGCAAGTACCCGTGCGTTGCGCGTCTAAATAAACTCATTTAATTGTTCTTTTTTTTTGCACAATAAAAACTCTCCGGTCGCCTTTTTTAAGTTTTCTTATTAAAAAGTACCTGTATGACCCGGTTCGCGGATTCAGGGAATTTTAACTTTCTTTTTTTTTTGTCTCACGGGAATAGTTATAAAAGGTAACATCTCTTTTAATCCAATGTCTCATCCATCTACTTTTGGATTTTATCCAAATCCGTTCAATGGTTGAGACTTGGAAGCGAAATAAACACCCATTAAGTATATATAATTTTTCACATATATGTAAGCTCTCACACTGGAATCTTCGGTTTTCAGTGGTAAAAATACCCATATGTTGCACGCAAGATGGAGCATTTCGATCCTGGACCATACAGTTGCAACGCCTTGAAACTTGCGTTTATTTCATCCGCTTCTGGTTTAACGCCTCTAATGCATATTTGCACGACATTATGTACTCGTCCCATACTATAAGCTTTCACTGCCGCAAAAGATCTCCTCGGCACCTGTTTTTGGTGATGTTGCATGTTGATGTTGGGGTGTTTCTTCGCTTGCACAAATGCACATCCAATATGTATATGTACAATGTATTGTACATCCATACATACATATATACATATGTAGAAGTACATAATTAAACTATTAGTTTTATTTTTTTTATATAAAATTTTTTTGACGCTTCAGTCGATTCGATACGATTAAAATTAATAATCCAATATTTTATTTATTAATTACTCACATGTTTAAAGTGTAGAAACACACTGATCCCAAAGGATCCATGCGTTTTTCAGTGATAAAAAGAACACTGCTTCATTCACTGATCAGTGACCACTAAACTACCCCCCGCAAAAAATAGCCTATTTAATTTTAAAACCATAAACTCTCATTATGCATAAAATCATGAAGAGCCTTTGCTTTGTGAAAAAGGGAAAAAATCTATCCCACGGAAACTGTATTTTTTTTTTTTGGGATAAAAAGTAGCCTATATGTGCTATTCCAGACTATACGCAATCTATGTGCCAAATTTCATCCAGATCCGTTCAGCCGTTCTGGCGTGATTGAGTAACAAACATACATCCAAACATTCATATTTATAATATTATATAAGTAAGAGTAAGATAATATTTTTTGTAAGAAAATCCAGCACTTCTCAAAAAATGTAAAATACTTACCTACATACCAACATTAAAATTTGTAAGATATAAGATACAGATACTAACAAAATCTTTTTAATTTGATAATTTGAGCTTAATATAATGTTCCTATTTACTATCTATCAGGCAGATAGAAAGATATACTTACTTAAATAATAATAATTATCATTATAATATTTGTGTACCTAGGTATTCATTTATTACTCTGTTTTTTTGTGCAAACTCCAAAATTAAGTTTGATATCATGCTACGTGACTTAATTTATACGTTTATATAAAATTTGATTATAAGTTTATTCTTATACAGGGTGATTTGCATAAGATGAAACAAAAAGCTAGTGCGTAGTTGGTTCAGCCTAGGTGAGAGCGATTAATTCAGACACAATGCAGGTTCACTCAACACAGATACATTTAGTCCAGTCAAACACAAAGCTAGGTCTGGGATTACATGAATTTTTGTAAATTTTTGAACTCACTTAGTAACAATAATATGTAAGTAAACTATTGATAGCGTGAGTTGGTAATTTTGTCCAGCTTGATTTACCACACTGTGCATCGGTCGCAATTAATTAAATCACAATGCATTGAATGCACGATATTAGCTGCGAACAATAAGGATATCGATCATTAGAATTTCTTTATTTGAGATTAAATCACAGCCACACTGTGTTCGTTAAAATCGGACAAATGATAACGCATTTTTGAAATTGGAAATTAGTTTTTTAAACAATGTAGGTACGAGGTTCTTTGATTGGTAAAACAACGGAAATAATATAGAAAACAAATAACGAAGAATTCTAAATAATAAAAAAATTTCATGATTTAAGGACATTAATACTAGAGCTCTTGATTTCAGCCGGGTAAAACCCGGGTTCTAGTTCTACAAATGTCCGGATACCCGGTTCCAAAAACACCCGGCTATTATCCCAGTAATAAAGTACCTGGGTACCCGGAAATTATTTCGAGTACCCGGATACCCGGACACTACAATCAACGGGACAAAGAAACATGGTGGTGGAGCGATGAAGCCAAAGCAGTGATGACTAGGAAAAAATTAGCTTTCAAAGCTTGGTCAATGTGCCCCTCTCATAACAAAGAGGAAAAGGCCTTGAAGTAACCTACAGATGCTCCAAGAAAGAAGCAAAAAAAAGTGTGTCCAACTTGAAGCAGAGAGTACGGAGAGCATGTATCAAGAGTTGGAAGAATTATCTGCACGGGCTGCTGATGCAAACCAGGCCCTTCAGGAACTGTGACATGTCAACATTAACAAGGGCGCAACTATTTTTAAAATTGCCGCTCAAAGAAGGCGAAATGCGCTGGAGATCTGTTCACCGAAATTCATAAGCGTTACTCAAGGCCAACTTCTTGTGGATGACGAAAAAATTCTTCACAAATGGCGACAGTATGGCGAAGGACTTTTAAATGAACAGTTCCCCAGAATATACTTTCCAACAGCCGCACCAAACTATGAGGAAGTGCCCGACATTACAGTCGAAGAAGTTAATGCGGCGATGAAAAGCTCCAAAAAGGGAAAAACTATGCTTCCAAAGTGCGAAAAGTTTAAATACCTTGGATCTATGATCCATAGGAAAGGAACGGAAATGCCCCCTAAGCTGAAAGGAAATCTCTACACTGCAGTGGTCCGTCCAGCGCTTACATACGGTTCACAATGTTGGACTATGTACCAGTGGTATGAAAGCAAAATGACGGCAACTGAGACAAAGATGCTTCGCATGACAGCAGCAGTGACATAGCTTGACCGAATACGGAGTAAAAAGATCGGAAAAAGCCTCCACGTCAAAGAAACCACCGTTAAAAAAATACAGCACTACAAACTGAGCTGGTACTGTCATGTACTTAGGAGAAACGCTGAGAACCCCGTCCAAAAAGCATTATCATACAACGTTCCAGTACAATCGCGGAAGAGAGGCAGGCCCAAGAACTCCTGGAGAAAACAAGTGCAACGACACCAGCATTCAGTTGGCCTCAGACATGGAACAATCCATAACCGGGAAGCTTGCCGACACTTTCTGAGGTCAACCCGACGAACCAGACAAGCAGATCAGTAGAGAAGCGGTGAAGTGGGAAAATTGTGATCCCACTCGAGATCATCATATCGTCGGAAAAGAAGAAGAAGAAGAAGACCCGGGTACCCGGCTACTATGGAACAAAACCAAATAGCTACTTCGATTTCGCACCCAATTCTGGTAACATCAGCACTTCAGCTTTCAGCAGCTTTATACCTTTTTTACTGGTACCTATATTTTAACTGCAAGAAGAAAGTCATAGAACCAATTTCTACTCATCGAATTAATCTGACGACTTAAATGGTATTTTATCTTTTCGGATAGAAATGATAGAGCATACTCAACTAACAATTTAACTTGTATTAGGTTCAACATAAGCTATTTTCAGACTTCTATAAAAATAGTAAAAGGCTTTATATAAGTTATTTTGGCGCACATTGCGCAAGCTATATAGCTCCTAAAAGAATTTTGGTGGCAGGTTCTATACCTGGATTTTGAACTCAGAATCGAGAACTTCCACGCACCACTCCAGCACTCTACCTCTACGCCACATTGTTGTTTAGAAAAATATGATGCGAAGAAAATGATATGAAGAAAATGTTAACGGTGAAGGGAGAGAAATAATTATCTTTATTAGTTTTTTTCATATTTTCATATTAATAAATTATTTTTGTAAGCACTTCTTTTCGGTTTAAAGATTTTTGATACTTACCTTTCCTTTTTTTCTTTAGAACTGTAATGTTGTTACAAAGAGGTTATTTATAAGACTGACAATCGACATATAAGCAGAATAATTAAATTCATATTAAGCATTTATAGGCAAGCCTTTCACAAATTGTTTGCATTGACTTGTCGTGGTGAGCCTTATAGCAGCAATTTTCTTTAAAATTATCAGTAAACAACTTCGGAAGGCCTAATACAAGCTATTTTGAACCTTTATCTACAAGCCTTGTATAGAGCTTGTCAAACTTCCTTTTAAAGGCCTTAAGCTGTTTTTTTTTTTTAATTTCAAAGTTTGAAATGTGTGGCTTGCGAAAATTTGGCTTATAAGAGCTCTATACTAGCTATTGCTTGAAAAATTCTAAAGTTTGGACCTTATAAAAGCTAAATTGTTAGTTGGGTACTCTTCATTAATTTTTTGATCGAATAAAACTTAGCTTGTTCATTGTTCATGTTAAAATTCATCGACACCTTGTACTGACAAAAACTTTGATCTTTCTATTTAAATACATACATAAAAGAAAATCTATATTATTATTTTTATTAACTAATTACAAATATGTATTTCACAATATTTCAATTTTAAAACATATAATTATTGCAACGAATAAGTTTCAATTAAGTAAATTATAAAATATCTATATATAATATTTATATTTGTATAATAATATATATGTATATAAATATATATCATTAATTTTAAAATAAGTCAGCACAAACAAAATTACAAAGTAAGCACATTTAATTCGATTTAGAAGGTTCTCATATTAATAAGTAGGGTTTTGGTTAGCTTGAGAGATATATAAAAAAAGAAGAAACAAAATTTTTATAAAAGAAGATTGAAGACCTGGATTTTTCCAGTTGCAGAACGTATCTATAACCTAAAGATTTTAAATTAATAAAATGTTTCAAAATTTAATTAACGTTGCTTGTATAGTTCTAATATTTCTTGGAAACATTTTAGTTGAAGCACAATTTATTAATTTGACGGGCAATCCTGGAGAACTTTGTACTCGTACTTGTGTTAGGGGTCAGTCGAGAGTGTGTTATTATGAATGGATCCTCGAACATTATCAAGCAATGGGAGTGTGAGTTTTGGTCATAAATTTATTTTTACTTATATATAATCTATTCGATTATTTACTTTTATTAAAAAGTGCCTGTGGAAAATGTGAAAGTGGCGTTGAAAAAGACTGTTATAATCCACAATGCATTATTGGTGATGGCGTACAAAAAGGAGTTATGAGTATCAATCGGTTGATTCCAGGACCTGCAATTCATGTCTGCGAAGGAGATATTGTTGTTGTTGATATTGTAAATATGGCTCAAGGAACTGCTGCTACGATTCACTGGCACGGATTGCATATGGTAGACACACCATTTATGGATGGTGTTCCCTACGTCACGCAGTGTCCTATTTTATTTGAATCATCTTTTCGTTATTGGTTTTATGCAACAGAACCTGGAACGCATTTCTATCATTCACATTCTGGTTAGTTAGTAAAATATTTTTTTAATACAAGTAATATTTATACTTCCTTTTCAGGACACCACAAATTGAACGGACAATATGGAGCCTTAATTATTCGACAGTCAAGCAATGATATCCCCAATATCGATGAATATGATTATGATCTTCCGGAACACTATATTCTTATTTCGGATTGGAAACATCAATATGCAGAGCAACATTTTCCAGGACTTCCCAAAGGGGAATCATTTCCAGAAGCATTTTTAATCAACGGACGAGGAACGTTTATCGATGTAGAAACATTTTTTTTATGGCAAGACAATATTTATTCTTTTTTCCGTTTTTTGTAGAAAAATTCTTTAAACCACACAGTTGTACCAGTTACAAAATATTTTGTCAAACCTGGAGGAAGATACAGGTTCCGTTCAATTAGTTCTGTGAGTCTAACCTGCAACGTTCAGCTGCAAGTAAGTGTCACTTTTTGAGGTTAACATTCTTTGTAAAAAATTTTAATTCAACATGCAATCATTTTTTGGATCTTAACTAAATTAGAAAAAAAAAACGCATTTTGATAGATTTAGGAGACATTGATAGAAATAGCATTTCGAAGTGATGCCTCGATTAGAATGATTATCCCAGAATAACTTTTAATTTGTTGATTTGTTTCTCATCAAAGATTGAAGGACACAGTATGATGGTAATAGCAACAGACTCCTACGATGTAGAACCTTTTAAAGTAGACACTCTGGTCATCAATGCTGGGGAAAGATACGATTTTGTTGTTACTGCAACTAAGGGGAAAGGTGACTTCTGGATCAGAGTTCGAGGATTAGAACTTTGCCAAGCACAGCCAACAGATACATTTGCTTTGCTGAGGTATATCAACAATGATTCAGATTTAAAGAAATCACAATCTGCTTTTCCAGCTTATAATAACACTTTTCCAATAGGAAATGTAAATCACGATCCTTATTATCTTGGACCTCGAAATACAGAAATTATATCTTTTTAGCGGCTTAACGATCCTTCTGCAAGTTGTTTTGACAGATCATCAGAATACTGCGCTGCTGATTTGACGGCACTTGATGGAGACAATTATCTTTTTTCCAGAAAGGCCGATTATTCAATTAATTTTTCTTTCGAAAACTATATCATTCCTGTCGACCAAGGATTTATTCCCGGAAAATATATTCGATTTGATAGTTAGAAAATAATTTTCAAAAATCTAATAGAATATTTGATCATATGTATGTATTTCTATCTATAGATCCAGAAGGCGATACTATTGCAGCCGGAATAGTCAACAATATGAGCCTCGCATTCCCTCCAGTGTCAATTCTTACCCAATATTCAGAGGTTGATCAAAGACAAATTTGTAATCCAAATAGTTGGCCAGTCCGTTGCAAGGGACAACCATATTGTCAGTGCATTTCTATATACAAAATTAAAACAAACAGCATTGTAGAAATGATTATAAAGGATAGTAAGTTAAAATATACCTATCTACCATACTTCTATTTTTCGAAAATAAAATTTTAATGTTTTACAGATGCCAATTTTAGTGGTTTATTTCATCCATTTCATTTGCATGGACATCGTTTTGCTGTAACAGGAATCGAAAAAGAATCATCCGATGAAACAAAATCTATAGAATCAGCTAGAAAAATTAGAAAAAGTAGACCAGTATGGAAAGATACAGTCTCAATACCAAGAAATGGACTTGCTGTGGCGCGATTTCAAGCTACTAATCCAGGTTAATACTATAAGTGTTAAAAAAATGATTAAACTGATTAAGTTTGTTTATGTATTTCAGGAATTTGGCTTATGCATTGTCATTATGAATTACACTTGGCTACTGGAATGGGTTTTCTTTTCCAAATTGGTGAGCCAAGAGAATGGGTTGAACCACCAAGAGGTTTTCCTAGATGTGGAAATTACTTGCCGCAACTACAAAAAAATCGTTATTATTAGAAGCTGCAGTTTGTTTCTTTTAATTTGTTTTGATCAAAAAGTAGGAACACACAAATTTCAGAAGAGAGTTGTAAAATAAAAAGAAAAGCATATTTAAAAATTTAGTATCTGATATTTAATTACTTCTGCATAATCATGTACCTACGTAAAGACATTGAAAATTTGTACGTGCTTAATTGCAATAAGGCAAGTATTGGTTTCGTGTAAAAATAAATTTTACACTGAAAATAAAATCTATGTAGATACTATTTACAATGATGCAAGTTGAACCAACAAAACTTCTCTTAAAGCTATACGCCCAACAAAAACCTTCTGTTGATTTAACACAATTAAACAAAACGAAACAAATTTGTTTTGTTATATTTTATTTTATTTTACAAAACAATGGTTTAGTGATTTTGTTTATTTTACAAGTACTTGTAAAAGGGATCTGCTTAATTAACCAAAAGATTATTGTATTACCAAAACAATAATAACCGACAGAAATATTTGTTTATTTCACACAAAATGTATGAATTCTCAAAATTGTTTTGTTCTTAAAACAAAATATTTTGTTAACATAATAAAATTATTTGCTTATTCAACAAAATGTTTTTTGTTTTCAAATAATTTAGGTCAATCAACAAAACGGCTTGTTACTTCAAAAATTAAGACAACAAATTTAAATTTGATTTTTGACACAATGGAAAATAATATTTTAATAACAGGAAAAAGCATAAATGAAGTACAACTTGCCTTATAGTAGATACGTAATACCGCAAATAAAAATACAAATAAAAAAAACAATAAAGATTTTTTTTTCAAGAAATAATGTTATTCCGATTTAAAGAGATTTAGAGTACATGAAGCTTACCCAAGGAGCATTTCAGAGCTACAGAACATTTACTGAACGTTAACATCGTAGATGTAATGTTTCAGGCGTATATGAAATGTTAACTCACTGTACCCAAAATGTAAACGGTTTTGGGGAATGAACTGTCGTGTTGACAGTATATGAACAAATTCTATTTGATGTACCTGATTTGTACATTTACAAATGTAAACGTTCAAAAACACTTCGAAATAAATAACATAAAAACAAACTTAGGTACAAATCGTTTACAGAAAAATATTAAACTGTATAGGTAAATACGTAATGCCATTTGAGATCATATTACTATACATATGTATACAAACCAAAACTTAAACAATTTCCATCTTGTTCTTGACATTATTATTATAATATGGGAGGTATAAAAATATTCAATAATTATATTTTTCGTGCAAGTAAAGGCAAAATATCGAACACGAGAAATATTTTCTACCAGTTTTGTAAAACAGGTCGATAAAAATAAGGGGCCTGTAAAAACTTTCTTATTTTAGAAATGATTTCTAATAAAAATATTTGAGACAATTTTTTTTTCCCACAAAAACCATATTTTTCAATATTTTGTAAGATAAAATTCAAAGTCTTATTTCAATCAAAACCTTAACATGCTTTGTTTTTACTAAATATCAACAAAAACAGATTTTCAATGTTTTGGGTTTTCTAATTTGATAAAAAATGGAAACATTATAATGGCCGACCAATGCTATACGTGTTACATTATTTGTAAATTAAATGTTTTACAGTATGCTTACGTTTGAAGATGTGATGTGACTATTCACTGTAAACGATTTGTAAGAGTAAAGTTTTGATAATGGCTTTACAAAACTGCACAAATGTAAACGTTTCGTGATATTAATTTTACATTAACGATATTTGATTTACAGTACGTTTACGTTTGAAGATGTGATGTGACTATTCACTGTAAACGTTTTGTAAGAGTAAAGTTATGATAATGGCTCTACAAATCTGCTACAAATGTAAACGTTTCGTGTTATTGAATTTACATTTACAATATTTGATTTACAGTACGTTTTCGGTTGAAGATGTACTGTGACTACTTACTGTAAACGTTTTGTAACAGTTAAGTTTTGATAATAGCTTTACAAAAAAGCTACAAATGTAAATGTTTTGTGATATTAGTTTTACATTTACGAAATTTGGTTTACAGTACGTTTACGTTTGAAGATGTGTTGTTTCAACAACATTTTGTGTGTTACAATTTGTTTACCAATCATCCAATTAGTTAATGTAAACATACAAAACATTTTTTCAGCAACTGTATATGAATTGTAAACGACATACAATAAATTTGTAACTTAATAGGTACAAAATGCTACTTGGGTACCTAATTCCTTCTATCGGACAGCCCACTCAACGGCTGACCTAGAAAGGAGGTAAAGTCGAAAATAAAAAAAAAATTAATTTATAAAGTTGTACGAGTACGAGTCGGCATTTCGAAGAGCTTTAAAGGTTTGCAAGTCGGCATTCTTAAAGGTTTTTAAACTTATAAAAGAAAAAAAGTCGGTATTGCTAATTTTTTAATTTTAAATGTGAAAGTCGGTATTTAGGCAGGTTTTTTACGTATAAATGCAAAAAGCGGGCTTTTGCGATGGTTTTTGAACTTTAGTGTGAAAGTCGGCATTTCTGCAGGTTTTTAGATTTAAGCAAGAAAGTCGAATTTTTTATGATATTAATTTTTTTAAAGCAAGAAGGCGGCATTTTTTTTAATTTAAAGGGTAAAATTTGTTTTTTTAAAGGGGAAAGGTGAAACTCTTCGACATTATCTCTGTGTGTATAAACCTTTTAAAATTATGAGAACAATTGTAACGATGCTCTTATTGATTTCAAACATGTTATAAATTTCAGCATTTCAGCAGCAAACCCCGCCAAAGTATCTTAAGATTTTTGTAATTTTGATTTCAATAGTATTTTTTAAAGAACATATTTTTAAAATACAATACCTATACTAAATATAGATTAATATACTTTTTTTTTTTGTTAATTTAAAATATCCCTCTTTGTTAAATTACTTAAAATTATAAAGTGTCCAACACGAGGCAACTAATTTTTGCGTTTAAGACCTTATTTAACATAAATGATTTTTCTGCGTAAAAAGTATTGTGAGGATATGTTTTCAGCACAGAAAAGTGTGTTGTTTACAATGTTTAATAAAAATGTTTTTTTTTCGTACGGGTATAACTTTTAATGAAAAAAAATTAACACATAAACAATTAGCTTACATTTATTTAAGATAGATACTGTAGAAACTGCCCGGCCAAGTTTTTGTTACAAAACTTTAAAAAAAATTCTGAAATCTCAGAGCAATATCTGAAGTTTCCAATGAAATATCACATAAGTTTTTAAAAATAAGAACTTCAATCCTTCTTAAAGAAGAATAATTTATTATAAAACGCTATATAGAATTCTAAAATCCTCCTTTACGTCAGTTTGTGCTATAATTGTGAACGTATCTTAATTGAGGCACTAAAGGTCGGTTTTTATTTCCTACATCTGTTCGATCTCCATATGCTTAGAAATAAAAACACAATTGCTCAGCAGAGCTGGTCACAAAAAAACTGAAACAGTTCAGTTCATTATTTGCCGGAATGATATAAACCGTGAAAAGATCATTTTAACTTTCTCGGGCAATTGAACCCCTTGCAGCAAAAGGCAAATTCTTTGCCAAATGACTTTTTTCATTTTCTATTTGAACAAAAAAAAAGCCTATATTTTGGTGTACAAAAGAGGCTGATGTTACGATGAAACATGAGAGCGTAGTAGTAAAATAATATTTGGATCTGCCACTCTCTGCCACGTGCGTTTGGTGCAGAAGGTGGCAGATCTGGATCTGCCCAATTTTTGCACCAAACAAAACTAAAGCGTCATTTGCAAAAAATCAGTGTACCGCATTTTTGAATTTAGTAAAGGTCACATTTAAACTGTTGCAGTGAGTTCACTAACTGGGATGCGTTTATTTGATTATTTTCTTACATTTAGCGACACAAATTCAAGCCAACATTTCTTTTTGCCTCAGGGACTTGGACTGAGTTGTTGGCCCAAATGATTATGTATCTAGTGACTATGAAGTTGATCAGGCTGATGCGAATATTTAGTTTTTTCGTTTCTATTACACTGATCTTTTTAATTTTCTTTACTATCTAAGCGATGATTTATGTATGCTAAATAACTTACTTAAGTGTGTTTTATTATTCATTCATCAAAATCTAAAAACTTACTGCTTTTTGGTGCGAAAAATCGTAGCAATTACATGAATTATCTATTGACCAAATAACTTGATTAACATAATGCAAAAACATGCGCGTTTTCTTTGTTTTTTCCATTTAAAAACAATTTTTTTTAAATTTTTTTTTTATTTCTCACAAAAAAAATATTTCGAACTGCCCCATTTTGATGCAAGGTCAACAATTGTGTTTATACTTAATGCAGCAGAGTAGTATAATTTATAAGCAATTCCTGCATAGAAAAGATAATTCAATCGCTAGGATTATTGAGCTAAAAGCCTAAGGCTCTTATAGTATCTTGTTGTATAACTTTGATAAATAAAAAAAGCCGTGTCATCGCACTTCATACCAATACAGATCATACCCATACACGCATTCCCCAGCCACAACTTCCCCTTACAGTTGATACCAAGGGTCACGATTGTCCAGGACATTTGATCCCAATATGGGGATGATCGGATGAACAACAGTCAAGCTAATGAATTGGTATGATGAATTTGTGTGCTTATGTATATGGTATCTTAGAGCTTATTGCGTTGATTGGGCTCAATGAAATAAAAGCTATCACTATTTCACTAAGGAATATAAAACAGAGAAGCATTTAAGTAATACTCGAAAATTCTTTATCAAATACCTACTCGCAAAAAAAGAAAAAAATTAAATAATACTTAATTTTTTATTACGTTTATTTTTTTCATAAAAGTTTCTCAAAATTTTAAAAGCCAATAAAGAACAATACTGAAAATAACACATCATAATAATCGACAGCTGAAAGCTAAGCAGACATTGTGGGACGTGCATAGATAACGGAACTGCCAGCTGTAAATTTTAGTTTACGATACAAATAAAACTTAAAATAGACTAATTAATTATCTGACAATATTCAAACTTGGCCCGCGATAACAAGCTGTCTATGTCTCTTATCCGATTAATTTAATTTGCTAAAACCATCTTCCGTGAAATAATTTCTTATTTTCTTCTTTTTTTTTTCATGATGCTTTATTTATTAAGATTATTGCCTCAATTTTTAAATACCTAATTAAAAAAACGAGCGAACTGTAATTAAGTTATCAATAAAAGAATAATTTCAACAACAATTTAGTTTATACTATTTACTTGGATTAAGTAAACAAATCCTACCAATTTTTTGTTGGAAAAAAGTCTTTCAATGTAGTGTATAAAAAAAAAATTTTAATTATTATCTTTGGAGTCAAACAATAGACAATCAATTTGAGCCGTTCCAGTGGCGTATTCAAGATCTTAGAGGCCTTATACGAAAATCAAATTGGGGCCCCTGTATAATATAACATAATTATAAAATTATTGATAAGTACTTATCAAAATATGAAATAAATACATAACAAGATATTCAGCTTAACATGTTGTTATGAAATCATTGACATATTTGTGTGTAAGCATTTTTGACATATTTGAGTGAGTGAGTGAGTGTTTGTATAGTCTGTGCCGTGTGTATGATTGACAATGGACATTTGCATCTCGAATCTTAACGCTAAACGAATCGATATCTATATTATTTTTGGAAACTTGAAACAATACAGATAAACCAGTTCTCTGAAAAGGCATCACGTATGAGGCAGGGAAAAAGTCATGTCGTAAAGAGAAGACCGATTTCATGCAACCTTGTCAGTTATGGTTATAGGAACCAATTTATGGAAGCGCTAATTGTTGGAGTTTCCTCCAAAGCTTTAAGAACGTGACTTGATGCTTTTGTATTAAGATCGTACAGACTAGTTAAGGCTCTACTTCTCAACAGATGTCATAGATTAACGCGTGCTGCCTTTGCAGTAAACCATGAAATCTGATGATCTGAGGACGACTAGATAAGAGTGTTCTTCACTGATGAGTTTAAATGTTGCCTCAAGCCAGACAACTGTAGAGGAAAAGTTTTTAAATGATCATGTAAGCGATCGTGTATGTTTAGGAGCCCGGACGATGTCAAATGTGGTTGATAATGGGTCGCTTGACATCAGAGGGGTATGTGACGGATATTTTAGAGAAAATTGTTGTCAAACTTTCCCCAAGTATCGGTGAAAATTTCATCTTAATGATAGATAATGCTCGTCACCATAATTGCGAATATAGGCTTTGAGAGGTCAACCTGAACACCCGACAGAGGCCAGCCTGCTCCCCTGATATAATTCCATTGATCAATAGACATGTCTTGGACAGTTAGCAAATTATCAAGACCATCAGGAGAAGTATGTCAGAGTGAAAGAAATGTATTTTTGCTCTAAAAGCAAGAGTAGAAAATAAACATCCCTTATTTACGTTTTCATATGAAGAATGAAATTGTGTGACATCTGCTACGTTTTTTTTTTACTCGCTCTAGGGCAAGTATTGGTATCGTGTAACAAAAATCGAAGTTTTAATTAAACCTGACATTTTGATGACGAAGAAGCCAAAAAAGGAAGTTTCGTCATGCCGTCCGTACGTCGGTCTTTCTGCGCGGACGTGCGGTTGTCTTTTCACCGACAGCCCAAATGGTTAGACAGATTTTCTTTAAATATTGTGTGTAGTACTTTTAAGATATTCGGACAAGTTTTAGTTTTTTTTAGCTCGGCATTACTTAGTAAACGTTATGTTTGTAGTGATTTTAATACAACTTCAGGTTTTTTCCTAAACGTTTTTTTTTTACAAATTTGTCCATAACTTGATAACGAATTTCATTTAAATTAGGTACAGATTTCAAGATAATATCACATCAACACAACATATTTGGCGATTTCAACACCAAATTCGGAAAAGAGGAAATTTCGGACTGAAAAGTCAGTAGATTCAGTCTCCACGACAATACTTTCTGTAATGGACCTAGGACTGCGATTGCAATCGCACGATTAGGTGTACAGTCGCAAATAATAGAAATCATTGTTTTAAATGAAAAATCGCAAATTTGTCCATGTTAAAATTTGCGATTTTTTAACAGCACTTAAAAATAATCGCAAGTGCGCACTTGGCCTTAAACTGTTAAGACAGCAAGCATTGGATTTCCACCTCAATATACACGAACGTACTTGGCAGTCTTATGATCAACGAACAGTCTTTTAGACCATATTGCGACAGATGCCAGACATGCTTCCAAAGTCTTGAATGTCTAAACGTTACAAAGCTTTGTACTTAAACGGATATCTATATGTTTGAAGCCACAATGAGTCTATTGGGAGTTTTACTATTGGGCGGAATAAACTACTCAAGCCCATAAGAGCAAACAGAAGCCTGTCGAGAAGTAAAAGAATAGGAATATGATAAGTGGATTCAGAGCTACCAGTTGAAGTATTCAAATCAGCGAAACATGACGAGGGTTTAATATATGGGTATGGAATCTCAGCAACCACGGTTTATATAAACTTAGAAGGCATAAAGGTAACAACGCCTTCTTTCTTTGAAACAAATTATTAAATCGGTTGTACTTTTGGAAAAACAAGCCGCCAACACTCTATGCACCTGTGCAAAATGAGTATTTATAACTTTCACAGATAAAAGCGGGATTATTCGATTCGGTTGAACTTCGAAGATTCTCTTAGAGAATGTGTGCTTTTGCGTCCGCTATGGGCCCTGTGGACACTTAAGTACGCTACTGAAATGTTTGTTATATAGCGGCAACTACTAATTAAAAATGTTCATCTTTATCTTTATCTATTCAAAATAAGATGTTAGCAATAAATGGTATCTAAAAGTTCGTTAGCCGTCTTTTCTGT
The DNA here is from genome assembly GCA_951217065.1 of Baccha elongata. Classification (NCBI taxonomy): domain Eukaryota; kingdom Metazoa; phylum Arthropoda; class Insecta; order Diptera; family Syrphidae; genus Baccha; species Baccha elongata. The sequence goes on along the minus strand of OX578272.1, from coordinate 64,049,664 downwards.
GATACATTTTTGAAGGACTTATTTAATAGGTATCAATTTTTATATAAAAAAAGTCATTCTTTGATGTTGTATATAGTTGGATAACGAATCTCTAACCATTTAGACTTCACATGGAAAAATGATCAAAGCATTCATATGTTTGGTTTTTTTGATTTCCATATTAGGAGCCAGTTTAGTTGAAGCACAATATGCTAATTTGACGCAAAATCCTGGAAGCCTTTGTGATCGTCCTTGTGTAAGTGGTCAGCCAAGAGTGTGTTATTACAAATGGATTCTCGAACATTATCAAGTAATGGGAGTGTGAGTTTTGATTATAAACTCTGATTTTTATTTTAAATATATTTATACGTATTTATACTTCTTCCTCGAATAAAAAAGTGCCTGCGGTGATTGTGAGAAAGGAGTTGAGAAAGACTGTTACAAACCTCAATGCATTATTGGTGATGGCATTCAAAAAGGAGCTATGAGTATCAATCGTTTGATTCCTGGACCTGCAATCCATGCCTGCGAAGGAGATAAAATTGTAATTGACGTTCAAAATATGGCACAAGGAACAGCGGCTTCAATTCACTGGCATGGAATACACATGATGGATACTCCTTTTATGGATGGAGTTCCCTTTGCCACACAGTGTCCTATTCTATTCGATACAACGTTTCGTTATTGGTTTACTGCAACAGAACCCGGAACGCATTTTTATCATTCACATGCAGGTTGGTTAATAGTTTAATGGGTTTTTTTTTTTGTATAATTTCATGTTTAATTATATCGTACAGGACATGCTAAACTGAATGGACAATATGGAGCTTTAATTATTCGACAAGCAGAAGAAGACAACCTAAGTATTGATGAATACGACTATGATCTACTGGAACACTACATCCTTGTTTCGGATTGGAAACATAGTTATGCCGAACAATCTTTTCCAGGACTTCCTCGAGGCGAATCATTTGCAGATTCTTTATTGATTAACGGCAGAGGAACTTTTGTCAATGTAAAGACATTTATTATAATATAAATTAACGTTATTACCATATTTTTTTTTTCATAGAAAGATACATTTAATCACACAATAGTGCCAGTTACAAAGTATTATGTCAAGAATGGATATAATTACAGGTTCCGTATTATTGGTGCGACAACTCTAACAACTAACGTTCAACTGCAAGTGAGTTATCCGTTTGTGATTCTACAATTTTTTTTTTTAAACATCGGTTTCGATATGATAAACCCTGTTTTCACAGACTTTTCAATAGAAAAAGTTTGATTTTGCTTAATTTTGTCTCTTTGAAGATTGAAGGACACTCTATGGTGGTTATAGGAACGGACTCTTTCGATACAGAACCCATTGAATTTGACACTTTGTGCATCAACGCTGGGGAAAGATACGATGTTGTCATTAACGCGAAAAAGGGAAAAGGTGACTACTTTGTCAGAGTTCGACATGTTCCAAACGGTTCAACACAACCAACGGATACATTTGCTCTGCTAAGATATATCAACGATGATTCGGATTATAGGAAACCACAACCTCCTTTCCCGGCCTATACGAACACTTACCCAATAGGATATGTAAGCTTGGCTTATATAAACTATGATCTCTATATGTTAAAGTAATTACTTTTTTAGCGTCTTAACCATCCTTCCGCTACTTGTTTCGACAATGATAAAGAATACTGTGCTGCTGATTTGACTGCACTAGTTAGAGAAAAAGATCTATTTGCCAGAGATCCTGATTATAATATTAATTTTTCCTTTGAAAACTATATCATTCCTGTCGATAAAGGATTTATTCCCGGGCAATATGTTCGATTCGATAGTAAGTGAATAATTTTCAAAAATCTTACAGATTGGTAATTTTTCCTTTTCTCAGATCCTGAAGGAGATGTCATTGCAGCTGGAATTGTGAACAACATGAGTCTTGCATTTCAGTCAGTGCCGATGCTCACTCAATATGCTGAACTTGACCAAAATGAAATTTGTAATGAAAAACGTTGGCCAGCTCGTTGCAAAGGGAAACCATATTGCGTGTGCACGACAACATACAAATTTAAAACAAACAGTATTGTTCAAATGAATTTTATGGATAGTGAGTTTTTATATAGTACATAATGTAGATATAAATGTATATAATGATATAATCATTTGCAGATGCGAACGTTCCTGGTCTGGATCATCCATTTCACTTGCATGGTTACCGTTTTGCCTTGACAGGAATGGAAAAAATGTCATCTAATGTAACAAAGGCTATAGAATCAGCAAGTAGATATAGGAAAAGTCGTCCTGTATTAAAAGATACTGTTTCAGTACCAGCAAATGGAGTAGCTTCTGCAAGATTTCGGGCAAATAATCCAGGAATTTGGTTAATGCATTGCCATTATGAACAGCATTTGGCCACTGGCATGGCAACGATTTTCCAAGTAGGTGAGCCAAGTGAATGGGTTCAAGCTCCAAAAGATTTTCCGAAATGTGGGAATTATTTGCCGGAAGTTAAAAAAATAGGATATTAAAAACGAAGCGGTTTCTTAAATTAATTTCTATATTATGTTTTATATCTATATAAAATATTTTAAGCAATATAAAAATGTATTTTTACTTGCTTTATTATACATACAATTTCTAATAAAAACCTTCATACGTTACCTATTCGAAGTTAAAATTTTTGAATAGATACATTTTTGGTGGATGTTGGAAGTCCCTGGAAGGCAGTAGTGCATGCTTTTAGCCTCTGCTAATTCTACGAATTGCATATAAAAATATTTTTTTTATTATAACAAACAAAAATTGTCAGCTCTTTTTTTACTAGTCACTCTTTTTTTCTACGACGCACCTTGTTCAAGATATGCGGAAGCAACCTTGGGAAGGTTCCTTTAAACCACAATTCCCCTGAAACTGGTGATGAAAGTACGAATATATGCTCCCTAATTGGGTGCCATGGTGGCTTGGGATTGAGATGTGCAGATCTTATGGAATTGTAATTGACAGGATTATGGGTAGGAACGAAACTCGAAATTATTACAATTTGGCCGAATCACGATGTTGAAAAATTAAATCAATTGCGAATGCATTCACATGAAGTGTACATTTAATTTAAATCAATGAAAATCAATTAATTCATTTATTTCAACTCAAAGAATTCAAAATGGATAGGAATCTTACTGGTTGCAGTCTGCACTCAAATGATTCAATTTTTTTACATCTCGGGCAATTGGTATTCAGCTTCATGAAACCGCGTGTACACATTGCGAAGTGATACTGGAAGAATCGATGCCGCAGCAAGTCAGCAACACCGTTTATTGGTAATATGGACTAGGAAGGAAATCAAACATACCAGGCATGTTTGAAAGAATCATGTTTAACAATCTATGAAAAAAGCAAATATCGAAGCACTACGCCGCGCCGCCTGAATGCTTAAGTGCCCCGTAGACCATTTTATCTGGAAAATGAGTTAATGATGCAGTTATACTAATTCGAATATTCTCTATCGTTTGGTCCTATACCCATTGCTCTATCTTTATTTTTAACAAAGTTAGGGAAACCTAACTTTGTTAGGTTTCTCCAAAATTTGTACTATGCGGGGCAGTTTTTGTAGAGACGTGATTATGGTAATTTTTTAGAGGCGAAAATTATGTACCTTCACGTTGCCAAGGTATATAACAGAGTTATAGTTTTTTTCCGAAATTTTGTATCGAAAATAAAATGGATAAAAACAAAACTGATAAAAAAAACTTTAAATGAAAAAAAAACTTACAATACTAGAAAAAACTAATAATAGAATTAAATGTATTTTTCTAGAAAATTTAATGAATCAACATTAATTTTAGGTATTTTTCATAATTTGATGTTAGAATTATTTATCATTTTGATACATTTTTTAACGACTTACAAATGAGCCAGTGTGATATAAAGTAAAGCATACTTACAGAATTAATATTAATTTTTATTTTACATGATGAATACACGAAATATATTCACAACACATAGAATCTCTTTGACATAAATTTCACTTAAATTCACAATAAAAATTACGATGATATTTGATATTTATATCTGAAATAAATATAGCTGCACTCGCGCCAAATAATAAAAAAACACATATACACCAAACATGAACCTACCTGTGTTACTTCTTTAGGGAAACAGATAACATTTTTGTAACTACATTTTCCAAACATACTTTCAAAGAAAAGTAAAAGATCAAAACAAACTTTTCGCGGTAACACCCATCATTGAGAACTCTTTTATAAGTTTTAAAATCAAAAGGAAAACCGAGAAGAAAAAATAACTACGAGTTACCAAATTGACAAAGGTAACTCTGAACTGAATGTAATATGTTGGCCTTGGTACTTAATGAAGGTTGTGAACAATTGGCCTATCAGTGCACGCACGCTCAACTGTGCGCTATGAAGGTCGTATGTCAGATGCGATCGGAAATTCATAGGCCGCTAGACACTTTTTACACATGTATATTACAATATTTACAAATTTATTTGAATCTCAAAGCTTCAATTCTCATTCCTTGGAGCTGAGAAGTTAGCCTTAACCTAAAATGGACCCTATTAAGAACTTAAATTATTTTCTCTCTCGTTTCAAGCATTTTTTACATTATTTCCACAGAACCGTATAAGGATAGTAGTAGAATTTCTTAATCACTACTTAAGAATATTTTATTGATGACTTGGGGAGCGAGAATAGCATAAATGTGAAAGTTCGGATAGTGCGTACTTTATTTTGTCCAGTACTATATTTAATTTATTGCTGAAGTCAGTTTGTAAAAAGAAAGCATGTTCTTCCATTAAAAAATCTAAGAGTACTTTATGTTTAAACAAACAAAACGAAAATAAATTATATTTATAAATATAAAATTACATGATTTTTTTCTTTTTTTCAAAAAGGATTTTTTTCAGCTATGGAATCACCTAAGGAAATAGGTAAAAATTACCTAGGAATAAGGTAATTCACCTAAGGAAATAGGTAAAAATTACCTAGGAATAAGGTAAAATCTGCCTAGGCCTAAGCTAAATCACCTTAGAAAATACGTAAAATCAACCTAGGACTAAGCTAATTCACCTTAGGAAATAGGTAAAATCTACCTAGGTACTAGGTAAAACTTCGGAGGGGAAGTTTTAAATCACCTTAGGAAATAGGTAAATTTTATGTTAGGATTTAGGTAAATTTGAATTTGAATTTTCAATTTGCCTTAGGAAAATAGACAGCATTAGCCTAGGAGAGTTAGCTTCCGAAATAGGCTAATTTTACACCGACTTTTCTCTGGGTGCAGGGTTTCTTCCAATACATTATGGTGAAAAATAATAATACGCTACTGGTTCTTAAAAAGCTATCCCATAAAGCCTAGGTACTGCACATTCAAAGAGGACAAATTATAAAGCGTTCACACTTTCAAGGTTCCCATTTGGCTTTTTCATCTTTTATTGAATTCGTTGCTTTTGTTTTTTGTTCTTCTCTCCATGGTCAATAGTGGTTCACCGAATACAAACCTTAAAGTAACCCAATGTGTGTGAACGAGTCTACAAAACCCCAATAGAAACTGGATAAAACTCCATTCCCATAGGTGTGAAACGAACCTTAGATTAAGTAGGAACCTTATAATCCAATTCGAATTTTTTGATATCGTGGAAAAAAAAGATAGATACCTATAACAAAATATCAACTTCAAAAATTGTAAACATTTAATTTGTAATGTTCTTAACATAATGTTCGGCTTAGGGATTTTTGATAGTTTTGAATTTTAAGGAACATACTCATGACTCATCCCGTTAAGTTTAACGAAACAGTCGAATTTTTCTTTAAATATATAGACAAGAATCTGATCCCAAAGCAAGAACTATTAAAAACAGTAGCACTCTGTATATAGCCACCTACCTACTATAAGGGTGTTCAATGAGATTTTTCCAGATAAAAATGTCCTTTAACACGAAAATAAAAATATTTTTTTTAACAAATAAGCTTCTTAGCGGGAAATCCGATTTAATGTTGTTACCAACACAACATTTTCGCTAGGCAAACAAATTGTTTCTTGTATGCCTTTAAGCGAGCATAAGTACATAACTGAGCGCATTAAGGATATAATAACCTATTAAATGCGACAATAAAATTTGTGAATTTTTTCTTCCTCTCCTGTTTTTTTTTATGGCTGTAGGTAATTTATGTATGTCATTCTTCTTGTATGATAAAATAAACACACTTAAGTGTTTCCTTTATCCTTTATATCATCACACTTTTGGGACTCATTCCTTGATGTATCACCCAAGGATGTTTTACAAGATGCAGTTTGACAAAATGTCTGAATAAATCTTTTTAGTCGTTTTCGATTTTTCAAATATATAAATGGCAAATTACCTAAGAGATAAACACAATAAAAAAATACACGAGTGAGTTGCAAAACAAATTAAAAATAAAACCGAAAATCAAAATTAATTTTTTTTTTTTTTCTTTTCAATTACAATTATTTTGAACGAAAGTCAAAATTAGTTTTCTTTTTTTATTCAATTAGGTACATTAAATAAAAAATTATATGTTGAGTTTTTATAAAAGTGTTTGGCGAAATACATAAATAGTCGTCAATTAAGTCGGTGTTGTTCTAAGAATGACTGAGAAATTACTCCAAAACTTAAGCAAACACATCGGTAATGTTCATTTAAGTAAAATCGAAAGTCAAGTATTGTCGGAACAATAATTTGTTCACATCGTATTTGTAGCATTGGCCTTATGGGAGATCTTTTTCAGAAACCAGTAACACCTATGGCAGTTTGCACCGCAAATAAATTAAAAAATTGCCACTGAAAACAAAATCATACTGCATGTACAATTGTTGTAATCGCCATTGAGATTGAACCACGTGCATCCCACCAAGACCGACCTGCTTCCCAGCTGCGGGAACCGGAAGACTGATCGATCGCCATTAACCAATTTGCCATCAACAAATAACCCCCATCTGAGTATTCTATATCCAATTCTAATCCATGTCTGATCAGGGTTAACATTCTCCAGATAAAAGAAATGTTTATTATTTGTTCTTTGGTTTTTACAAAGAAGCTTTGAGGATTAATTGTAATTGATAAAAAAAAATAATTTTGACTTTCACTCACTCACTCGTGAATTTTTTTATTGTGTCACGTGGAATCATGGTGTAATAGCAGACTATGAGACTTGTGTCATTTTTCCGTTGTGCTCAGCGTTCATCAGTAGAAATTTATCGTCAATTCGTTTTTATCGGTGAACGTTTAATTTGTTCATACTGGTACAGTTTTAATTTTCTTTTTGCTAGAATCACACAATTCTTTCATAAAGTAAATATAACATCTTAAAGTACCAATGTTGCCGTTTAGCCACCACTTCTTCGAAAATGATTGAAATGGCCCCTTTTTCAATTTAATTAAATTTGTATATTCTTAATTAACGCATAGAATAATAAATAAATAGAACATCAACTCAGGAGGCTCCACCCACTTTTGCCTACAAACTTTCAAAACTACAGAGATTTAACTCTGTATGCGTGCCGCGTGCATTTCAAATGCGATTGTCAAATTTGGATAAACCATACATTCTTAAAATTTAGCATTTTTCTGTTCACACGTATTCATGCATAGAAAAGCGCTTGTAATTTTTTTTTTTCTACGGTTGGAAACGGACGGAGTTGATGACCTGTGATTAAACGAAAATTGAGAAATTACGAAACATCAATAAATATAACTACAAAAAACTAAATGTTCTGAACTTATCTTATTTTAAAGTCGGGAATAAACCACCAAATTGCAACTTCTGAAATGCAGCTTGTTTTGATGTTGGTTCAAAATCAGTCTTTCAATTCAATGTCCAATATATCAAAATTTAATTTAAGGAAGCCAAGAAAATGGGTTTAACTGTGAATCAAGACAAGACGAAATATATAATGTTAACAAGAAAGGACACCCAACACCGACGACTAGGAGAAAACGTCACCATAGCAACATAGACAGCTATAACTTTGAGGTCGTAAAAGACTTTGTGTAAATAGGTTCCGCTATCAACTCAGTGATTAACACCAGTGCTGAGATTCAACGAAGAAATACTCCTGCCAATAGCTGTTTCTTTGGGCTAGGAAGGCAACTGAAGATCAAAGCCCTCTCTCGAGCAACTAAAGTGTCCCTTTATAAGACACTTATCATCCCTGTCTTTATTTATGGTGCAGAAGCATGAACATTACTAAAGGTAAATGAAAACGCTTTAGGCTGCTTAAATGGGGAATGGAACTGTACGGGCTGTACAGCGACACTGACCTTGTCACAAAAGTGAAAAGCCAAAGACTAAGGTGGGTCAGTCACATAGAGCGAATGGACACCAATGCTCCGGCCCGGATGGCCTTTGAATCCAACCACGTGGGAGGACAGCGTAGTAGGTACCACACGCAAGTGGAAGAGGACCTCAACCAACTTGGCGTGCGAAACTGAAGGCAGCTACAAAACGCATATCAAGTTGAAACATTGTGCAGAGACATTCATTCCCATTTCAAATTCAGCGCAAAAAGAATAAAAGACCTTAGGGACCCTCAGAACATTTTTAATGTCCCAGAACCCAAAATATTAAAACTTAATTCTACAAGATGGCTCTCATTCTAAGAGGTTGTAAGAAGAATTGATGAGCAATGGGTTGTCTCACAGAAAGTTTAAAAAAAAGTCGGTAGCATAAATGAAAATTTAAACTAATATCGTATTAATACCATATTAACATAAAAATTTAGAAATATGTTCTCCAGATCATGAACAATTTTAATAAAATTTTCCAAAGTAAATCTTCACAAATAATTTTCTTTATATCCTACGTTAGGGATATTCTTTTAACTATAAAAAGATAAGGCTTTTCGAATAATTTTCGAAACTAATGATACAGGAAATGATAAGCTTAACGTGGGTACCTAAGCGGTAAAAGCTTCTAACTCCACGGTGGCGAATCCACTGCGGGTTCAATCAAACGTGAACCAGCGTCCTGAAGTATAATTACCGAAGTAGATTACACCGCAGTAACAAATTGAGAACATGTAGGTATGTGCACACTCCTTGTTAAGAAGCGAGACCGATCTACATCTCTTGCACCGAAGTGCAAAATGTTTCCGCTTGGATAACCACAGCCAGCACGAAGCTCCCCGAAAGGGCCAGCCCAACTGTTAGGGTAGAGAATGATCATGATTAAATTCCATAAAGGACATTCCTCTCGAACAAACTCTAGGGCCCCTAACACCCGTGCTAAGTTTATTGTACGTCAAACCTAAAACGTCGTTTAGTTGAGGAAATACTCTCAACTGTAAAACTTTGACATTCTGACTTTACCTACAAAGCCACAGGGATTGCCTACCCTGAAGATGTGCCCAAGTATGTCTTGAACTGGAACCAAACTCAAGTTCCACATCTCAACTTCCGTCAATTCTACTTAACTTACTCAATTTTTGACGGTAGTAACGCTCGTTACCCAGTTTATGTTCTGGGATAGAGTAGTTATCTACCAGAAATTAAAAAAATTAAAACAATAACAAATTATTGTTTTTGGTTTGTGATGTATAAGTGAAAGATATTCACGAAAACAAAGGTTAGTGGCCTTTACATCATTGGATGCGTTTCGCCCAAATAGGTATATATACACGGTGGGCTTATCAATAAGATGCCGTGTACCTATTTTTCTTAGACGCATGATTTGTTTTGGTCGATGGAAGAGACCTTATTAAACAAATTTGTAATTACTGCTGTTAATTATATTGTTGGGAACCTTGTTTAAGGTTATGCACCAACTTAAAAGAAAGATTACCCGTGGCCAGGCTTTACAAGAAATTAAAAAAATTAAAACAATAACAAATTATTGTTTTTGGTTTGTGATGTATAAGTGAAAGATATTCACGAAAACAAAGGTTAGTGGCCTTTACATCATTGGATGCGTTTCGCCCAAATAGGTATATATACACGGTGGGCTTATCAATAAGATGCCGTGTACCTATTTTTCTTAGACGCATGATTTGTTTTGGTCGATGGAAGAGACCTTATTAAACAAATTTGTAATTACTGCTGTTAATTATATTGTTGGGAACCTTGTTTAAGGTTATGCACCAACTTAAAAGAAAGATTACCCGTGGCCAGGCTTTACAAGAAATTAAAAAAATTAAAACAATAACAAATTATTGTTTTTGGTTTGTGATGTATAAGTGAAAGATATTCACGAAAACAAAGGTTAGTGGCCTTTACATCATTGGATGCGTTTCGCCCAAATAGGTATATATACACGGTGGGCTTATCAATAAGATGCCGTGTACCTATTTTTCTTAGACGCATGATTTGTTTTGGTCGATGGAAGAGACCTTATTAAACAAATTTGTAATTACTGCTGTTAATTATATTGTTGGGAACCTTGTTTAAGGTTATGCACCAACTTAAAAGAAAGATTACCCGTGGCCAGGCTTTACAAGAAATTAAAAAAATTAAAACAATAACAAATTATTGTTTTTGGTTTGTGATGTATAAGTGAAAGATATTCACGAAAACAAAGGTTAGTGGCCTTTACATCATTGGATGCGTTTCGCCCAAATAGGTATATATATATACACGGTGGGCTTATCAATAAGATGCCGTGTACCTATTTTTCTTAGACGCATGATTTGTTTTGGTCGATGGAAGAGACCTTATTAAACAAATTTGTAATTACTGCTGTTAATTATATTGTTGGGAACCTTGTTTAAGGTTATGCACCAACTTAAAAGAAAGATTACCCGTGGCCAGGCTTTACAAGAAATTAAAAAAATTAAAACAATAACAAATTATTGTTTTTGGTTTGTGATGTATAAGTGAAAGATATTCACGAAAACAAAGGTTAGTGGCCTTTACATCATTGGATGCGTTTCGCCCAAATAGGTATATATACACGGTGGGCTTATCAATAAGATGCCGTGTACCTATTTTTCTTAGACGCATGATTTGTTTTGGTCGATGGAAGAGACCTTATTAAACAAATTTGTAATTACTGCTGTTAATTATATTGTTGGGAACCTTGTTTAAGGTTATGCACCAACTTAAAAGAAAGATTACCCGTGGCCAGGCTTTACAAGGCGTTATCTACCGCCTTTTCGGGTGGCCTCCTTGAGTTACAAAGACAACTCTGCTTATTTGCTACTATCACAATGGCACTAGCCCAGTGAAAAACCAACAAAACACTCAGGTTATGAAAGTTCCCTTTCAAACGTTTAAATGAGTAATCGTCAAGGACACTTTCGTGATTCCCCTGCCCTAACTACTTTTGCCTGATGTAGGGCCGTTACCCAGTTAATCCTGGGATAGGTTACCTACTGAACACGGACATTACTCTGAAGATGTTTATAAATAAACATTCAGGTATGCTCTGGTTCTTCATCAAACTTGAGGGTGAACGTCCTAGGGCGAGGCGTTCTCCCGGACTGCGGTTAGTTCACTGATCAAGACATCTTAGATGCCGTAGAATGATGAACAGTTAAAGCCCTACCACCACGACAAGGTCGCAGTCCATCGGTAGAGAAACTAATGATAAAGTGAAATTTTGATATGCCATTTGGGAATCTAAAAACACTTTGAATGAACCTATGTTTGAAAATTTATACAAGTTTATATATACGGCCGAAAGAGTATTTTCAAAATTGACGCTAATAAAAAAAATTTTACAAATAGACTGAATGTTGATACTAGGGCTCTTTATTTTACCCACGTAATACCCGAATTCTTAAACTACCCGGGAACCCGGGTCCGAAAATACCCGGGTATTACCCGAGTAATCGGGTACCCGGGTATCCGAGACATTCGGGTATCTGGGTACATGGGAATTAATTTAAGTACCCGGGTACCCGAACTCACAAAAGTGTTAATAATTCGAATGCAATAGTTAACAAAATTAACTTTAGTCTTTAATAATCATAACACAAATTCTAAAAATTTAAAATATATAAAAACACATAAATAATCTTTCTTTAAAGAGTACTCGGGTACACGGGTACTCGGATATTTGCGGGTAATTGGGTACTCCGGTAATACAAGGGTGTTTTTTTCGGGTACCTGGGTGGATTTTCGGGTACCCGGGTAGTTGATTCATGTAGCTCTAGTTGATTCATGTAGTTCCATGATATCTGCATTAAATTTATTAGAACTAAAAAAAGATTTGTAAAATTTTGTTCCAAATAAAAATCTTGTTTACAAATAAAAAAAAAATATTTTAAAAATATATAATCGAAATATAAATACATACATATATAATATATATGTTTCGGATGTTTTGAATAGATACCTATTATTTTATGTTTTTTTTAATTGTTTTTTTTTTTTTCGTGTTAGATTGTGCTTTTTGCATTGAAAAATGTAGCATGTCAAACGACAACGGAGCACATGCACTTTGAAAATTGAAATGCAGTTCAATTAAGTAGGTAATTGACTTCAAACATGGTTGCTGCCCTTATGGGATTCAAATAAATGGGATAGAATCCAATATCTATCTGAAAATCGATATATAAGGAACGATTATTTAGAATGAATTGACTGATGCAAAGCTCAGTATTGAATACATTTTTCGGTTATGGTAATGGTTACCTACTTAAATTTGTTTAAATTGTATTAATATTTATTTGAACCTCAGTGGATGACAACGAGGTGAAATATATTAAGAGAAATAATTATTCTTGAAATGCATCAAGTATTCCAACCGAAACAATTAAATTATTGATTTGATGTCACACTTTGATGTCACACTTAAAGGTAAGTAATTACCTACTTACATATACATACATTTTTTAATGTAGCTAAAAAAAATTAACTAAAAATATATATATAGTAAGGTAGCTTCTAAGTTTTAAAAAGAAGTGAAAGATATCAGGCTTTAAAATCTGAAAATGTATCATTTTCAAGATTTTACATATACAAATGGTTCAGTACCTCAAGAATTCCCAATCAAGGTCGATGTACATCGGAAAAGAAAAACTTCTTCTTATACTTTCATTAACTAGTAGTGGATACAAAGAAGAAATTCCACGGCAAGAAAGGAAAAACTCTCATATCTTTTTGTCTGATAATCCATTCTTTTGTTATTTAAAACCCTTTCGAACCGGAATGCCGTTATTAAACTTTTACGAAAAAATTTGGGCAGAGCCGATCAAATGACTTACTTTTAAGACATTTCCAGCAAAAAAAGTTCAAAGTTTGTCCATAGGGGGCGCTGGGTAAGCTGGGACAAATATATCCCAATAGGTTTTCTGGATGGGACATATATGACCCAACAGGGAATTATAAAATCAAATTCATAAAAACCATTTCTGAATAAATATTTTTTATTAGTTCATTTTGTTACAGGTAGTGTAAGGAAAGTAAAGAAAAATTAATGTAAATGAATGATAGAGTAAGCAAAAATAAAAAATTCTTTGCATAATGGAATTTCGCAAATAGTTTTCGTACGCTTCTCTCGTTTATTTGCGCTGCAATTGGTGCAACGTCTTCTTGTTGCTCCCTCTACAGGAAGGTGGACTGCAGACATCCGTTTTCTCTTTCTGGATATACACCCAGATCTGGCTGACCAATGGATCTTGGCAGATAATTTTCCTTCGGATATAAGATCTTCTGCTAAATTTACAAGGAATCCTATTAGAGGTGTTTTCGCTCGTGTGAGTTAAGATTGAATGATGTGTAAATTCACAACACTCATCATCAAAAGTCTATAAAAAACTTTTTTCCACCATTTGGTAGACTTTCGGTCCAACTCGTACAATCCAGCTAGTTGATCTGCTCGATCAACTCCACCCATTACTTCTCTATAAAATTTTATAAGTTCAGGACATGGGATGTTTATTTGCTCTCCATTTTTAAGTTTCTTATTCACTTGGACTATGTTTGAGGAATGGCAGTTACTCAAAACGGAAACCTCCTTAGTGTCGTGCCATTTTGTGAAAATGAGACCTGTATTGCTAGCCTTGAAAACTGATTCACCTTTTTTTTAACTTTTTGTCGATTTTAGGCAAATTTTTGCGGTTCGCCATTACAGTTCCCAGGGCAGCATGATTTAGACTCTCAAGCAAATGAACACTTGTAAAGAAGCGATCAAAGCAAAGGGTAACATCTCCCTCTGTGATTGTTTCGGCCAAAGTGTTGACAACACGTTCCCCTAACGTACCTTCTTGCACTATTTCTTCTCGTCCGCTGTAGATATTAAAATCATAAGTGTATCCACTTAGAGCGTCGCAACGCAGCCACATTTTTATGCCACGTTTAGTAGGTTTTAGAGGCATGTATTGCTTGAGCGACGAACGACCTTTGAACTTAGTCATTGACTCGTCAATGCTCTGGAAGGGGCTGTCTTGTCGAGATTTCAAAAACCGACTCTTGAGACAATTGTCTTGAGACATTCTGTTACATCATCAATGTAGTATGTTATTCCTGCCCCTTCAGGCTTTTCAGGGGGGCGAAATACATTTTTGAGATAATATTCATGAAGCGATCGCGGGATATTGCATTTTTTATAGCTTCGTTACGTAGAGAATCATTTTTTGACCAATAATGCCTCGTAGAAGGCACTCGATTGTAAGACATTATCAGCATGCAACCTATCACGATTTTGATTTCGCCCTCATCTGTAAGTTTTATTTTGTTGGCTTTGGGTTTTTTTTGTTTGCATTATTTGTATTCGCTCATTGGTACATTGCGCAATATAATTGAACAAACTTTGCGGAAATATTTTTTTTAAAGATTTCCAGTATGATATCATTACGATTAAATTTATCATTTATAGACGAATCTCGGTTATGACTTACATTTAATCGGGGCTCAAAAGAAGGTTCTGGATTCGACCAAATTGTATTACCTTCAGTTACACTGGTGTTCGGAAGAATGTCGGTATCTTCACTGGTTTCTGACGAACTGTCATCTTCCTCTTCTGAAAAAGATGCATTGTCTGACGGTTCAAAGTCGCTGTCACTACCACTAAAGTCACCATCGTCGTCATCAGAAAAAGTTATTTGTTAACTGCTAGTGATATGCTAGCCTATTGGGTTACATATGTAACCCAATAACCTAAAAATCCTATTGGGACACTAACCCAGACTTGAATAATGATAAAAAAAAGTGTAATATCGAACAAATCTTCACTTACATTATTTTATATCAATACACAAAAACACAAAATAACTTTTTTATCACTTTTTATACTGGTAAAACACTTATAAAAGCTCAATTTTAATTTATTTTGCAAAAATTCAGAAAAACCTCCATAAACCGCAACCTTACAAACGTGACTAGACTTTTTTATATACCCACAGCTGCACTTCTTGTGAGAAAAAACCGTTAGAAATAGTAAAACTACGAACTGGGACACATTTCACCCAAATCAGTAGTGTATTTCATATTTTAGGGTTGTTTGAACATTGAGTGGGACATGTATGTAGCCCAACAGGTACGAAAGGGTTGAGCCAATGCGTTTCCCAAAATGAGGGCTATCGCAAAGTCTCACCACCCCACCATATTTTTTTTGTATACTCCTGGAAGACTAGTAAATCATATATCCAAACACAAAATTGGATAAGTTATACTGTTGCAAGAAAAAAAAATCTTTACCGACCGTCCCAAGATGTTATGTAAATAAACGAACGGGTTATAAAATGAACGAACGGATAACAAACTTCGAATCTATTTTATAATCTAAATTCAAACAACATGAAGATTGTGTAAAGCGTATCTGATGAACAGTTCTGGTTTGTTCAGTGTAAAGCAACAGCTAACGAAAATTAATCCTCAATGTAATATCCCCCTGAGATATAATAAAGATTTTCATTATAATACAACCTCTACGTCTAGATACTACACTGGACAAATAAAATGAAAATATTTTTCAACTTAGTAGAAGACGCGAAAAATATTCGTTCAAGAATGTTAAATAGGTATTGAACATAAGGCTATTTTTGTGAAAAAAATTAATTTACTATTTCGGACATTTATTTACCTTGGATAGGTGCTTGATCAAAAGTGAAGCATCTTGTAATGCCAACATCAACCATCGCATCGCGTAAGCGTAGGGTGGAAAAATTAGGAGGGAACCCTGCCATCTTATGGGATAAAAAAAAAGCAAAACAAACGTCTTAAAATGTTGAACAATGTACAAAGTTTTAAGTTTGAAGTACTAAGATTTTGGTCAATATAGATAAATAAAGTATTACATATTATGTCTTTGATTAATCGCTATCGATTTTCATACTAAATTTAGATAACATAAATGCATTATGTTAAAATAGAGATTAGTTTTGAATTTAAAGCAAACAGATCCTGCATTTATAGAGTATTTAATAGTAGCCTCGACGCAACTGAGAATACTTATCACTTTGTCAGCATTTGTCCTATTTTCAAAACGCACCGGAGAACATTCCTTGGAGCTGAAATAATTGATCGCGCAGAGTTTCTCAACATTTTAAATGGCAAATGTTACTTAAACCTTTATAAATTTTGAAAAAATGTTATTAATTATAGAAATTTAGTTGTAAATGAATATAAATAATTCTAAAACTTTTAACCTGACAGACAACTTTAACAAGTTATTGTCGTAACTAATTTTGAAAACCAGCATAATTTTGTTTTTATAACTATATTTATCAAGAAAATAAAATTAATTTATCTATCTATGTATCTATAAATAGTAGATCCGGTAGAAAACAATCGCAACTTAAAATAAAAAATAAAAATAATTATAAAAGCTGATTAAAAATATTAAAATAAAAAAGTATGTGAAAAAATGTTTTTCATTAATCAACAAATATATTTAATCTATTATATCACTTTGTTAAAGCGATTTAACTGAAACGATAAAAACGTGTGTGCAAATCTATCAGCCCGTGGTTAATTAAATATAAATTCAGATTATAACGGTTTAAAAAATTTAAATTAGTTTTAAAACCCACAATGCAATTTGAGATCCTATTATGCTAATAAATTTTTTTTAATACGTATATTTTATCTCATTATTTCATTATTTCATACAAAAATTTAAATAACATATAAGTAGTGAACAATAAAACTAGTCAAATTATATTACAACAACAGAGTCAAGTATCAACAACACAGGACTGCACTTTCAAGTTTCTTTTTTTTTTTTTTTTTTGTTTATAATTGAAGTGGAATTTATTATTTTGAAATAATTTCATTTGATTAATAACATTTTAACTTCAAAACCATCATTATCATCATTATTGTTACTTGTTTCACTTTTCTCCACTCTTTGGATTTAAGCCCTTGGGTAAATAATTTTATTCAATTAAAATTTAAAATTAAACAAAATATTTTATGATTTTGTTTTAGATTAGATTTGCCTCAAACAAAAAATAACAATGATAATAATAAACATCTAATGAGTTTCTGAAACAATTGCAAAAATAAACTGCGGTTGTGGTGGTACATGAATGCAAATTAATGATAATAAAATTGAAATTAATGACAACAGAAACAATATTTCTATATACATACATGATTTTATAATCAGCTTATTTTTAATATCAATCAAACGATGTGGTGTTAGCCAGTAAGACTTGCAATTTCAAATAAATCAGTTTGGCGCAAAATGGTAATCAAATCATATTTTAGATGACTTGACATGAGTTATTCTTAATCCAAATCATAAAATGTATACAATCATTCAATGCGACTTAATTGTTTTTTAAATGCATGTGGTTAAAATGCTTTTGGCTAATAAATACTAACGCAGTATTTGTCTGAGTAAAATTCATCCAATGATTAATGTGTATTTAGCATTATTTAATCTGATTCTAAATTTCCATTTCCTTACTTATTTCATTTTAATTTCTGGAAAATTGAAAACAATTATTTTGAACCCATATAATAGTTTTTGTGTAGTGGGGTTAAAAAAAAAACTTCATCTGCAGTTCCTTATTTAAAATCGAAATTGAAAACTATTGACAAAAATATTCCCGCACAAACAATGGAAACATCCTTTTTAGATAGTAGATTCTTCCTACAACTATTCTGCTACTACTTACTTACTCTAACAACATTAATCTGAAAAGTTTTATCCTTGTTTATTTGTCTACTGTAAATTGGTCTTAATTTTGTTGAAAAAGTTTTATGTTGAAGAAGAGCGGATGCACAGAAAGTTTTTGAAGTTCCTTTATTTATATCTTTACTGGTTTGCGTCCTTTAGAGATAGTTAAGATATAGAAAGACGAAGATTTTATCGCCTTTTGTTTTGCATTAATATAAACAGAAAAATGAAAACGTCCCCAAAAGAATAAAATATAAAGCACATTATGTATTAAATTTTGATGAGCTTTTAGAAAACTATGGTAATTTTATTTTTTAAAACAGAATGAAGAAGTGAGGAATTTCAATATGCAATTCATAAAAACACATTATGAATTCTTACATTTTGATAGGCATCAGCATCAGTTTGGTAGAAAAATCGTTCGTTTGAATTATTATGAGGATGTGTTTTTTTATTATTTTTGATATTCATAGTTAAAATGATTAACTATTTATGATATAACGGGTGATTTTTTTTAGAACTTTTAAAAAAAAAAAACACAAAAAATTCGAAAAAATGAATGAAATATTTATTTGAATCGATAGTTTGAACCTTGCAATTTAATGTTTAAAGATAATTTCATGCAAATGTTGACCGCGGCTGCGTCTCAGGTAGCCCATCCGCTGAGTTCAATTTTGGCATACTCTTTCACACATATCGGCCGGTATCTCACGAATTAATGCATGGATGTTGGCTTCCAGTGCGTCAATCGAAGCGGGCTTGTTCCTATAGACATTAGCCTTGACATACCCCCACAAAAAATAGTCTAATGGTGTCAAATCGCACGATCTAGGCGGCCAATTGACCGGCCCGAAACGTGAAATTAACTGTTCACCAAACTCGCCTCGCAATTGCGCCATTGTTTCGCGTGCTGTGTGGCATGTGGCACCGTCTTGTTGAAACCACATATCATGCAAGTCAAGAACTTCCATTTCGGGCAAAAAAAAGTTTGTTATCATCGCTCGGTAGCGTTCACCATTGACAGTAACGCTGCGATTCGCATCATCTTTGAAGAAATATGGCCCAATAATGCCGCCGGCCCATAAACCACACCAAACAGTGGCTTTTTCGGGATGCATTGGTAGCTGTTGCAATGCTTCTGGCTGATCTTCACTCCAAATGCGGCAATTTTGCTTATTTACGTACCCATTCAACCAAAAATGAGCCTCATCGCTGAACACAATTTTTCGATAAATGAACATTTCGAACCGATCACGAATTTTGATAGTAAAATTCAATAATTTGCAAGCGTTGTTCATTTGTAAGACGATCCATGGTTAAATTGCAAACCAAACTAAAGCTGTTTGACAGTGACACAAGGTACTAAACACACGTCAGCTGTCAAAACCAGTGTTGCCAAAACCAAACCAGCTAAAAAATCACCCGTTAGAAAGTCGTTCATAGCAGATAGCAGATATGAAATTGCATCAGAGAACAGTTTTTATATACAAATTGTATTGCAAGTCATGGACTATCCAGTTTTATTGCAGTATCAATTCTAAAGGGGCAAGTTTTGGCTATACATTTCAATTTGCAGAAACTTAGAGTTATTTTTTATTTTAATTTCTTTATTTTCCAATTTTGATAGGTACCCTTGATTAATATTTGAAGATTTTCAAATATAAGAATCAAATATGTATATGTAGCAACACATCAACAACAATTAAACAATTTATTTAACAAAAATAAATTAAGTAATTAAAATACAGACTTAATTGTTCACTCAAATTATAATTAAATCTAGTTTTTAAATAATTTTTTCTGTGAGAAATTAGCACTGTTTTATAAACTTCATCAATTAAAAATTATATTTCTTTACGGTTATCTGTAAGTGATCGTGAAAATTTTGAATTGATTGCCAAAACGAAAAACGATGAAAATGAATTCGTACCAACAGTTACAGAACAAAATGTTTGACATTTTGAGCGGTGTCTTTTACTACAAAAATGTAGTGAGTGGACCAGTGCTGTCTTTTCATTTATCCTTTGATTTAATTTAAAAAAAGAGAAGTTGATCTAAAAATAAAACGAGGTTGGGAAGCAGATTTTATTTTATTCTTAAAACCGACGCAAATTAAGTTCGAACGTGTTATTATGTTAGAAACCGTTAATTTTTAATGATTTAAATATTTTTTTTTAAATTTCTCTGTATGGCTAAAGGAATGTGCCACAGGTAGTCAGAAATAGTACTTTATTGTCTCTATTGCTTTAAACAAACATGACTACTGCAGCGCTACACATATATGGTTAAGTTGGAACGCGTAACGGGTGGTCAGTTGTATTTGCTGTTCAGTACAAACTTGACTACTGCAGCAGCACACGCATAATCTCCAATACCCAATGGTGTTCGACGCAAATAACGAAAGATATATTCTTTTTGAATGAATAGAGAGAACTGTCTGCAAAAATTCTGAGTGAATTAACATTAGAAAGTGCAAAAATTTATTCTTTGCAGTTTGATAGATGACAAGAAAACTAATTTTGACGTTTTCGGAAAAATCAATAGGGAATTTTACCATGTTGTCAAAGAAAAACTAACAGATCACTCTTCACGGATGACATATTTTTTAAGACTGTCAAATTCAACATCTTGCAACAACCTATTTTTTTTTTTTAGCGATTTTTGAGATTTTCGTGATTTAAAAGTTTAATAATACACTATTAACAATTTTCGCGAAAAATTATTAATTTTTCAGTCAATTTGTGAAAATTGATAAGAAAATGTCAGCTGTCATCCGTAAACTGATGATTTTGACACTGTTGTGCGAACGAGTAAGATATATATCGTTCTTGCGTAAAATCCCTATTCGATCCGTCATTATGGGAAAAAAATTTGTGGTTTGGCAGATAGGGCTTTTTAGGTAACAACGATATATCTCGTTCTCGTTCTCAGAGCAGTGTCAAAATCAGCAGTACTAGAATGACAGCTGAAAATTTTGTTTATTATTGGTGACAAATTGATTAAAAACAAGAGCGGAAATTTTAATGTTGTGCGCGAAAATTGTGAATAGTATATTATTTAACTTTTAAGTCACGGAAATCTCAAATTTCACAAGATCTTCGTCTTGTCTTAACCCATAAGATCTTCGTCTTGTCTTAACCCAACCTACTACAGCATTTAGTACCCTATAACTACACCCATTAGTATGAGTGGGGTTTATTATATATTATCCTGAGGTAGTAGGATTAGTAGCGCTTAATACGTTTTAGTAGCCAGATTGGAACATTACACAACTATTGCTAGTTTCTCTAGTCAGAAGTTTTCAGATTCTTTCTTATATAAACATTTCTAGGTATTCGGTATACTACTATATGATTTCAGGAATCGCCTAATTAATAATGAAACTTTGATTGTGTGGTGATTGAATCGTAAGATTGTCCTTAAAGAATATTTTGTGTTGGGACTTCATATAACATAAGATGTAGGTAGAAGACTTAACAAAGAAAAACAATAAATAATGATACAAATTCTATATACTAATATGAAAATTAATTTAAGAAGTTTATTTTTTATATTAAGAATATTCAAACAAGTAGCATCCTGCATCAGTTTATTTTAAGTGGACTTTTCTGACTTATTATTCAAAATTAAAGCTTTTAGCGGCCTACAGTCCAAAAAAACATTGCGTTTCGCCCGGTGCTAACTTTGTTGGCTTGTCAGATGACGTCCAGCAAAAAGCACCTTGTCATAACGCAATTTAAAGATTTTTCTAGCTCTGCTTACATAACTTTTTTGACAAAACAAGATCACGAATGCAATCATTTTCAACTGGTAGAAGACTTAGCAATATTTCATTGAACTTGTTGAAATATTGATTCCAAATAAGCTTTTTATGGCTTTTTAACTGAAAAAGCAAACATTTTGCGTATTGATAATGTGTTTTTTGACAAAAAACAAAAGTGTACAGTTCGAAATGTGTATAAATTTATTAGGTTCACTTTTTCATAGAACCAGAATCAGCCAATATAGCAACTTAAATAGCAAGGAAAATACACAAAACACAATAAAAATTAATCACCACAGCGAAAAGAATTGAATTTCCCAAAAAAATTTCATTCACTGAACGATAATCGCACGTCCCTTATCTTAGCGGAGGAAAGTTTGCCGAATTGAATAATGTATATCTTAAAAAAATGATGGGAATGTGATGCACTTTGATGCGGAAAAATTAACTCTGTAACATTTTTTTTTGCTATATCATTTTCCGCTAAAATAAGACTAAAGTTAGCGGACAAAATGTTTTAATTTTTGAAAAATCCCAATGATTTATATGTATGTCAAAAATTTGATGCGAATTAGATGCACTTTAATGTGCAAAGATAATTTCTTTAGCATTTTTAATTTTTGTGTTATGACATTTTCCTCTGAAATGAGACATGTTAGCGGACAATTTTTTTTAATTTTTGAAAAATCCCAATGATTTATATTTCAAAAATTTGATGCGAATTAGATGCATTTTAATGCGCAAAGATACATTTTTAAGCATTTTTAATTCAAATTATAAAAACATAAAATTTTTATGGGGAATCTAATTCGCATCAAATTTTTGACATACTCTAGGTATAAATCATTGGGATTTTTCAAAAATTAAAAAAAATTGTCAGCTAACTTCAGTCTTATTTTAGCGAAAATGACATAACAAAAAAATAAAAATGAAACAAAATTAATTTTTCCGCATAAGTGCATCAAATTCGCATTAAATTTTATGCATTATTCAATTCCGCTTTATGCATTTATTTTTATATGCATTATTCGTCCGCTAAGATAAGGAACATGAAATCGATTTTTTGTACCAAAGTGAAATACAAAAGGTGGAAGCAGTGCCTGAAAGCGAATATGAAAACTATTTTTTCGATTCACGTTTTCACAGAACCAGAATAATACCCCAGTTGACATTATAATGAGCACCTCTTGTCAATAAACGCAAAATTTTCGCTTTTTCTATAAAATGTCAACTGATTAGTGTGTGTTGGTTTAGCATTTACATAATATTTTCATGAACTAGGCCATAAAACGCTAATTTGAATCGATAAAAGATGTAGGATTGTAGGCAGGTCAACCATGAAGAAAATCAAGAGTGAACACAGTCTGTATGGATCTCTCACTAAAATTTATAATACATTTCCAGGAAATTACTATAAGAACCGAAATATATCTTCCACTTCAGCAAACATTTAAAAATATTATGTGCAACAATCACTTTTAAAAACATGTATGGATTTGATTTTTCGCATCAAAAATCATGATATATCGCATCTATATGAGTTCACACCCAATATACCAACCATAATGAAGAGAATGTAATCGCATATTTCATCGTCACCATAATATGGTATAGATACACAAGTTAAGCATAATAAATACAATGCTACATATCTCTATCAGACAATCTATAATGTATATCATGTTGGGTTTATAAAAGATTCTTTGATACTATACCTACTTGAACAGATGTAACTGTTCAAGTAGGTATAGTATCAAAGAATCCTTTACCATGCTGTAGTAAAAGAAAGCGAAGTTTTCTTTTTCCGGAAACTCATTTCCAGAACCTAAAACACAAACAGAGTGTATTTCTTCGAAAAGATTCTTTAAGGGAAATTTGTATGTCAACAATATCTTGTCTCAATGGTTATACAAAAAGTAAAAGCCACTACAGGGTCGCATATTCTTGCTCTTCGATGCTGTAATTCTCCAAGCAATTATTTGATATGAAAAAATTTCTTAGATAATAAAAAATATTACATGAATCGTAAGTACAGTTTTAAAAATATTCTTTTTTTTTTAACCAACTTTTTTAAATAGTTTTTGTGAAAAAAATTTCAGCATTGCTCCTTCAGCAAATTAATGAATTTCACGCGATTTAAATTTAAAAAAAAAACATAAAAAAAGTAGTTTAGGCTGCAGGTGCTAACGACAGAATGACAGGCAGACACACCGAGTACCGACTGAATTTTCAGAACTACTTTTTTCGACTTCGCTAGCATCGTGTCATATTTGATTGTTATCTCAATTTATACTTGCGATTGCAGTTATATGAGTCAAGATATGCATTCGTGCAAACAAAAATTGAGATAACAATTAAACATGACATTACGATGATGGAGAAGACGAAAAAAATTAGTACGAAACTTCGTATGTAGTGTTTGTAGTCCACTCCATATAGAGGAGAAATTGAAATATTTGTTAGATCAATAAAGAACGATACCTGCCTATATAACTTTTATAAAGAAGCTTAATTTTCTCGAATACGACTCCGACGATTTTCTTCAAAAAAAAAATTAGAGATGAAAACAAAATTCCAATGTTATTAACGGTAACTTTTTTAAGGTTTCTAATTTTGTAAAAGTACCTGCTTAATTTAAATTTTAATTAATTTAATAAAGAAGATGCATTTGGTTGAAAGATTCTAAGATAGTACTCCAAGAAAATTATTACTAAAAAAATTTATTTTTTTAGCTTTCGGTTTAGCTTTCTGTAGGTCCTCTTCAGAAATTCTTTAATAAACATAAATTAATATAATTAAATAAATTTTAATATGAACAAAAGAAAATACTTACAAAAATAATAAACATTGAAATTTGAATGAATTTTTTGTAATAAAAATTTATAAGTCAATAAAATCAAATTTAATGAGAAGAAAAATAGAATTTTAACGTGCAAGTATATTTTTATAAAAAGAATTAAGTAGTCTAAACAAATTTTAAGATAAATGTTATTAATGTGTTTTATTTTTGAAATAATTTTAATATAAATTGGATTAAGATTTATCAGTCTGTTTTTTTAATTATTTTTTTTTATTTATTTATTTAATTTCCTCTTTTGTAACTTCAATATTTGGAAAACAGCTGGACTAAAAAAAAGATATTTTTTATAAAATAAATAAAATAAACTAGCTATTAAGCCCTAAAACTGACGTACCCCAAATTTGTAAAAAAAAAAAACATTTTTATAAAAAATATTAAGTAAACATCGATTTACATTAAAACCGCTTAAACGATTGTGGAATAACTTGAATCTTGGCTTGAATCTTCCCAAAATGTAGTTTTAGCACTTAAAAAAAAATACCTCGGCAGTTTAGGGATAGAGACAAAATCCCGACTGCCGAAATCCCGACTGGATAGATTGTAAAATCCCGACTACCAAAATCCCGAAGTCCGAATGGTACGAATAAAAAGCACCAACCAGACGACTGGACATACTCTAAGCGGAGCAACGAATTTGCGTGAACGGGACTGACTACAGAAAGGGAGCTAAAATCCCTTGAACCCGCGAAGAATCACACACAGAATAATATATAATGCATGAGAATCGAAGAGAACTAAGCAAAGAAATTTGAACAGAAATGGTGAAAACATCACAATATAATTATAAAACATAAATGAGCAAGTGATATATGAGCCAACATAGTTATTCCCAACATTAAAATTTGGTTTCAATGGAATTTGTACTTTGTTGTTTTTTTTTTTCATTTTGACGAAAAAAATTTGAATACCATAAATGCCTCCCCAGATAACAAGTTAAATACATGAAAAATAACCGGTAAAAACGATATCTACATGAAATTATGAAACATTTTTGCAATTAATTTATTTTGAAAAAATTTTAAATTGCCTTTACCAAAAAAAAAAAAGGATTTAGTCACTCGGGATTCTGGCAGTCGGGATTTTTTCAGTTGGGATTTCGTACCCAACCTGGCAGTTTATTATAACTACACAGCTCAAATCGTCGCAAAAGACATTCGCCACTCTCGATACTAATTTGAGCCCTTTTTATTTTAATCGGCCACCGAAAACGAAGTCAATATTCTGATAAACCGTATTAAAATGAACATTTTATTTTAATACCCCAAAGTTCTAAGTCGTTTGGGGAGATATTCAGCCTCAAAGTATCTCGTAAATCCTACTAAAAATCACCTATAAAAAGTGATTCACATAAAATACCAACAAAAATAGCTGAAACGGGTAGATTGGTTTATGAAAAAAAAAAACTGTACAGGAGGGGGGTCTATCTCCCCCGTTTATCCGGGAGAGGCAATTTTCCAAAAATTGTTTTAAAACTGATAAAAATATTAAAAATAACGGTAATAATACTTACATTGCCTTGTCATACCTTTTTGAAAAGTCAGGAATCTCTTCTTTTATTTTATTTTTAAATAAAGTTATTTTAGTAAATGGTTTTTGAATAATTAATTTTCAAACTCAAAATTTAAAAAAAAACATTTAAAAAAGTATTGTTTTAGCTATTTTTTTTTTTTTTTCAAAATGTTCCCTCATTAAGTACTACTTTTGTTTTCAAAATTCAATACTCTAATTATTTTTTGGTCAAAATCAGAAAACCAGATACTTTAATGTCTTGTACTTTCTGAGAAAATTGAAAATAACAAAATCCAACTCTTCTAAGAAAATCAACTTTTTTTGTTCTTACATGACTGGACTTTTAGTAATTTAATTTTTCAAATATTCATATTTGTTGGATTAAAACATTTTTATCGATATCACCTGAAATACTTACCCTAAATTGGGTTATTTTGTTTTTCAATTTTAATTTTTCAGAAACTATTTACTGAAACAACTTTATTTAAAAATAAAATAAGAGAAGAGATTTCTGGCTTTTCAAAAAGGTATAACAATACATTGTAAATGTTTCCGTTATTTTTTAATATTTTTTTTTTTTCTGTTTTAAGACAATTTTTGCAAAATTGCCCCTACCGGATAAACGTGCGAGGGGATATAGACCCCTCCTGTACAGTTTTTTTTTGTCTTAAACCACTTACCCGTTTCAGCTATTTTGGTTTGATTTTTAGGTGGATTTACGAGATACTTTGAGGCTAAATATCTCCTCAGCCAATCGACTTAGGACTTTAGTGCAGTGATATAAGATGTCCATTTTAATATGGTCTATCAGAATATAGGCTTTGTTTTTGGTGGCCGGCTAAAATAAAGGCGCCCAAATTGGCGGATGTTCTTTGATGTATGTAGTTATAGATGGCTGGAGCGACAATACCGCTAGGATGAACAGTTAAGGAATTGAAATCAAACAAAAAAACAAAGAAATTCTCGTTACCGCACGGAATATTTAAAACCATAAAAGATATCATTTTATAATCCATTATATTTTTTCAGTATTTTATTTACTCTGTGTGTGCAAGGGATTATGAGATAAAATATATTTTTTAATCAAAGATAATCTTCAATCACATATTAATCATTCAGTAATTAAGCAAATCTGTAAAAAAATCAAAAAAAAGGTATTAATATAGATTATAAATAAAAATGATTCCTTTTGTCAGAGTAGAAATGTATATAATGATTCGTTTTATTAATTTATTTTAATTGATTTTCTCAACTTTAGATTTAAATTTCGAATTCTTGAAATAAAATGAAAAGATAGCAGTTATTACCATATATGATATTGAATAAACTAACATAATTAAAATTGTATTCATCCGCATACATAAAAGGATTATTTATGATAAGAGGATGTGCGAAATTATTGAATTGAATGTATATGTTTGTGAATTAATTTAGTTCCTTTATTATATTTGTAATGCACTGCTCCTTTTTTTTTTTTTTTGCTACTCAATACGGCGCAGGGCCAAAAACCCACAGTTCAAAAATCCATAGGTAATGGACTTTTGCCCCTGATGGGTGAATCAAAAGTTCATACCCAACTGATTTCTGGACTTTTAACCCACCCATCAACTGGGTCAAATGTCCATTATGTGATTTTGGTACGTAGACTTTTTTAAAGACATTTTTAACTATAGAAAGTACTAAATCGAAAAGAAAATTTGCATATACCTGAAACCACTTTTTTGAGTACAATAGTATAGCATAGCATTCGAGATTTTGTAATTAAAAATTATTTAAAATGGACTTACATATAATGTGTATAGTTTGCAAGGGGAAATTATGATCTTCTATGACGCTTTCAGAAAGCGTCATAAGGCCAAATTTTAAAACTCGGGCTTATGACAATTGTTCTTATGACACTTGGCATTATGACACCTTATGACGCAGCATCCTATGACACATATCAGTGTAGTTTTAGGTCGGGGCAGTAAACCGTGCGTCGTCGATCAACAAATGATTACATCCCACAGATTTTTAAAAATACTTATGAATTCCATATCGATACACCTTCATATCGACTTTTCCTACCTGGGATTCACTATTTATATGCAAAATGACATCAGTGCAGAGATAAAACGAGGAATTATTCTTGTCAACCACTGTTTCTTCGAGCCTAAAAGGCATTTAAGTATCTAGTAAAGCCTTCTCCTATAGAACAAAGGAGACGTTATACAAGACCTTAATCTTGCTATAAGGGCACAATAATTTATTTTTCGAGTGATTTTCGGTCCAGTGTGTATTGAAGAAGTATGGATAAGAAGATTTAAGTCAAAAATCTACAACAACAGCGGTTGAGACAGGTGGAGCGTGTGGGCATCAACGTATTAACCCGCGACAAGTCTTTGCAGCAGAGGAATACCGCAGGGAAAATACCTAAACCAACTTTTTCTGCGTGACAAAAAACAATTTAATTTCACTTGAAAAACATCTAAAGATAGTCGGGTACGCTGGTATATCAACCACTCAATGCAAAATAAAGAGAAGTATACATTTAACTAAATAACTTTTAATAATGATAAATTATCTTTTACAATTAATTCTTATTTCTAAGAATTCTAAACACATATACATAAGTTTAAGAGAAATGTTGTTTGAAACAAATGATGGATCCTGTGGATTGTTACAATATGTCCCACCTTCGTCAAAAGTGTCTGTAACTTTTCAAATGTATTTCCACTTTTAATTATTTATATTTAAAACTTTTAGTGAATACTTTCATAATTTAAGATTTTCATCTTTCATAAAAACATGAAAGTTAAGCAAAAACAGCATCCACATCCTTGTTAGTTCAAATAAAGCGAACAAAAACAAAATACATCAGAATAACTTCAAACACAAGTAGAATAATATCCTACTAGCGATGATATTTTCAAATTAATTCCGGAAATTGAAATTCATTAAAATTAAGAATAAGAATGAGTGAGACAGAAATAAATACAGTGCTTTGTGTAAAATAACTAACATTTTTCCTTTTTGTTTATTGTTTAACATAATTTAAAGAAAAATGTACAATTTTTGAATCAACCCATTTTCAGACATATTGCTACAAATTACAAATTGCGTCTACTTCATTAAATTCATTTTCATAGGTTGCGTCTTTTGGAAGTAATAACATTCTAATCCGATGAATCATTTCTAAAAATCTTCTTATCCTTCAACAACGACGACCGACGTCGGTGTAAATGGTCTCGATTAGAAACTGCTTTGGAAGATTATCGGTTGACTGGTACATGTCTGAGGGCAACGAGTTTTTGAGCCAGCGTAGTTGCGTCTCCTTATTTGCTTTTGAAATGGAACATCTTATGATCCGAATGGGGTTCTCAAGGTCCCTTTTCTTACAACATGACGATACCAGCTGAATTGGTTGGATTTTTTTCAAAATCGGAAATAAATAATTGTTTTTAAAATCAAAACGGAAATGATCTGAAAATTCTGAGATATTTTTATGATACTGTGCGGCCGCTAGACCATGTCGAGCCTTTACATTTAAATTTCCCTTTTTTCAGTTTTTCACTTATAACTATGAAATGCTATATTCTACAAAACAAATTGTGAGTAAAAAAGCAGTTAAAATTTTCTACAAAAAGTGTACCTATGTATACTGTTTTCGTATCTTGAATTATAGTTTCTGAGATATAAGAGATAGAAGATCGCTAATAATGTGAACAAAAATTCAACAAAAAATCGTTTTGGTTTATTTTTGTTCAGATTAGCGATTTTCTAGCTTATATCTCAAAAACTATTGAAGATAAAAAAAAACTTTACCTGCACATTTTGTAGGAAATTTTATCAGCTTTAGTTTTTTACTGTAGGATGAAGCGTATTTGAGTTATAAGCGAAAAACTAAAATAAAGAGAAATTCCGCACCCATTTGCGGGATTGGGGATTTTAAGTATGTTTACATCCTCACTAGTCAAACAGAGCTGCATACTTAGTTTTTCTGCTCTCGATTTTAATGCCAGAGAAAATTTTATACAAGAATTTCTTTTTAAAAAATAAGTTTGACCATGATTTTTTTCTTTTAATTTAGTTTGAAAAAGAATTTGTCAAAAACTTTCATACTTTAACATAATTTTTCATAGTTTTTTTTCCTATTTTTATATTTTTTTCTTTGTTAACCTTAAAAATTAAAAATATAAAGAGCACGACTTGGTCGCACAAACTTGCTTACTGACAAAAAAAAATTAAGCCAAAAAATAATATGAAATTTTATTCAAAGGGCCTTAATCTATATCTAATAAAGATTCAAACCGAAATCAAAGTATACAAAAATAATTCGTTGGTGAATATGAAATAATGGAAAAAAAAATTCAAAATCTTCATACCAGTTTTTAATAAAAACGATTCTTTTTTAAAAACTTTTCGAAATCAGTTTTTGACAAAAAGACGCACGTTTTGAGAACTAAATTTTGTATACCTATCTGAAAACTAACCGTCAACAGATTTCCAAAATATTGAGTTAATACAAAAAGTTTTAGAAAAATTATTTAAAACTAAGCAAACATATTTTATAAAAAAGTTGCTATGCCATCTTATTTCTTACATTTAGTTTAATTTCAGTATATTTTTTTTAAAGATCGTTTCAGCAGTTATCCAGAAATCGAAAATTTAAAAAAAAGGCCGGTTAAAGAATTTTCCTGAAAGTCTAATTTCCACTAAAAAATTGTAGACATTTAATGCCTTATCACACCTAAAAACTTTGTTGAAATCGTATGCGCCGTTTTCGAGAAAAATAATTTTTTTTATAATTTTGTAATTCAAACGAATGGTGATTGCAAATTTGGAATTCCAAGTCTCAAAGCGAAGTCAACTTACACAACCTTTTTATTGAAGTCAATAAAAATTATGTAATCACAAAAGATTTCACTCTTTTACAACCAATAAAAAATAAAAGGCACGACTGTGTAGGACAAACTTGCTCTTGTGTAAGATTACTAACCTTCGGCTTGTATACTAAGCAAGAAACTATAATAAATAATCGAAAGTAAAAATAGTTTCTATGGCGTTTATATGATAGGTACCGTTAATAAGGTGATTTTGCAAAAAAAAATCTACCGAAAAACTTTATTATTGGCTAATAATCATTCACACAAAATCTTATCAAAATCGATCGTATTTTTTTCGAGCGAAGTCGGATTTGCCAGGTACCGTTAATATTTAACTTTATTCTGAAAAAATGAAAAACATAACCTTTGTACGAAATTTTATAAAAATCGATCGTATATTTTACGAGAAAAATGGAATTGTCTAAAACGCTTGTATGGTCCCCTTAAAAATCTAGTTGTTAAAAAAAATTACCGTTTTAAAAAAATCAGTCATGCAAAATTTTATCAAAATCGAACGTATTTTTTTCGAGAAAAATTTAATTATATTTTACGTTTATATGGCAGCTACCGTTATTGTCAGACCTAGGATCAAAATAAAAAATACGCCTGGGCCTACGACTCTAAAATTACAGATTACGAAGTTTAAAAAAATCAGCCCCACCGTTTAGGCTGTAGGTGTCGATACATCCATACTGACAGGCGGACAGATACAGAACACCTTTTTCGTGTTCTCTATCCTCGTAATGTCATGTTTGATTATTATCCCAAAACTTTTTTTTACTAATACAAAACTTGCCTTAAAGTACTTATAATTGCGAGTAAAAATAGCTAAAAGCTATAAAATCCTATAAGAATCTTTTCTCAAATTCATAAAAAACTAAATTTTCAATTTATTCTGTGAAAAAAAAATGTATTTGATTTTTTAAATTTCAGTTCACAGGGTTGTAAAGGAATGCAATCTTTGATAATTGCATAGTCTTTAATGATAATAAAAACAAAGTGCACGACTGGGTCGCACGAACTTGATCTTGTAGCAAGCTACCATAGAAATGAAACTAAATTTTATATAAATAAATTTAATAATTTGTTTTTAATAAAAATGAAAAATACGAATAAAATCATATGAATATTTTTTAAAAGTGCTAAAACTACTTTTTAGGAAAATTTAAATGAAAATCAAAGTATGCAGAAATTTTTGTTGCCTATTTATCAAAAAAAATAATTTAATAATTTCAAAATCATTAGAGCGGTTTTAAAATAAATCGATGTTAATTAATAATTTTTATAAAAAAAATGTTTACGAGTTTAGAAAACGACAATTTAAAAAGCTTAATAGTTTGTATTTTATGCACAAAAAATAAATATTTGTAGTAAATCCGCTTTCCAAATATTGAATTTACAAAAAAATAAATTAAAAAATTAATTAAAACTAAAACTAAGCATTTTTCAAAAGTTTTGTATCGAAGTTTTATTAAGTCAAATAGGACTTTCTAAACAATTTTTTTTAATTTAAATGGATTTTTCCGTTAACTAGATAATTCAAGAAGAAAATAACGGTTCTATGGGTGGTACCGTTAATAAGCTGCAAATTTTTTTTTACAATTTGACAAAAGAAAATCGGATAAAAACCATCTGTTAATTTCTTGAAGAAAATCGTTGGAGCCGTTTTTGAGAAAATTAAGCTTTTCCGAAACCGTTATATGGCAGGTACCGTTATTTTTTGAGCTGAGCTAGGAAAAAAATTTCAATTTTTGCTCTAAGGAATAGTCTATACAAACCCTACAAGTTTAAAGTATATCAAAGTAAATCGGTACATTCGTTTATTCTGTAGGTGCTGATACATTCAGACTGACATACAGACAGACAGACAGACAGAATTTCCAGACCCAACTTTTCGAAATCAGTTTTTGACAAAAAGACGCACGTTTTGAGAACTAAATTTTGTATACCTATCTGAAAACTAACCGTCAACAGATTTCCAAAATATTGAGTTAATACAAAAAGTTTTAGAAAAATTATTTAAAACTAAGCAAACATATTTTATAAAAAAGTTGCTATGCCATCTTATTTCTTACATTTAGTTTAATTTCAGTATATTTTTTTTAAAGATCGTTTCAGCAGTTATCCAGAAATCGAAAATTTAAAAAAAAGGCCGGTTAAAGAATTTTCCTGAAAGTCTAATTTCCACTAAAAAATTGTAGACATTTAATGCCTTATCACACCTAAAAACTTTGTTGAAATCGTATGCGCCGTTTTCGAGAAAAATAATTTTTTTTATAATTTTGTAATTCAAACGAATGGTGATTGCAAATTTGGAATTCCAAGTCTCAAAGCGAAGTCAACTTACACAACCTTTTTATTGAAGTCAATAAAAAATAATTTTGAAATGGAACATCTTATGATCCGAATGGGGTTCTCAAGGTCCCTTTTCTTACAACATGACGATACCAGCTGAATTGGTTGGATTTTTTTCAAAATCGGAAATAAATAATTGTTTTTAAAATCAAAACGGAAATGATCTGAAAATTCTGAGATATTTTTATGATACTGTGCGGCCGCTAGACCATGTCGAGCCTTTACATTTAAATTTCCCTTTTTTCAGTTTTTCACTTATAACTATGAAATGCTATATTCTACAAAACAAATTGTGAGTAAAAAAGCAGTTAAAATTTTCTACAAAAAGTGTACCTATGTATACTGTTTTCGTATCTTGAATTATAGTTTCTGAGATATAAGAGATAGAAGATCGCTAATAATGTGAACAAAAATTCAACAAAAAATCGTTTTGGTTTATTTTTGTTCAGATTAGCGATTTTCTAGCTTATATCTCAAAAACTATTGAAGATAAAAAAAAACTTTACCTGCACATTTTGTAGGAAATTTTATCAGCTTTAGTTTTTTACTGTAGGATGAAGCGTATTTGAGTTATAAGCGAAAAACTAAAATAAAGAGAAATTCCGCACCCATTTGCGGGATTGGGGATTTTAAGTATGTTTACATCCTCACTAGTCAAACAGAGCTGCATACTTAGTTTTTCTGCTCTCGATTTTAATGCCAGAGAAAATTTTATACAAGAATTTCTTTTTAAAAAATAAGTTTGACCATGATTTTTTTCTTTTAATTTAGTTTGAAAAAGAATTTGTCAAAAACTTTCATACTTTAACATAATTTTTCATAGTTTTTTTTCCTATTTTTATATTTTTTTCTTTGTTAACCTTAAAAATTAAAAATATAAAGAGCACGACTTGGTCGCACAAACTTGCTTACTGACAAAAAAAAATTAAGCCAAAAAATAATATGAAATTTTATTCAAAGGGCCTTAATCTATATCTAATAAAGATTCAAACCGAAATCAAAGTATACAAAAATAATTCGTTGGTGAATATGAAATAATGGAAAAAAAAATTCAAAATCTTCATACCAGTTTTTAATAAAAACGATTCTTTTTTAAAAACTTTTCGAAATCAGTTTTTGACAAAAAGACGCACGTTTTGAGAACTAAATTTTGTATACCTATCTGAAAACTAACCGTCAACAGATTTCCAAAATATTGAGTTAATACAAAAAGTTTTAGAAAAATTATTTAAAACTAAGCAAACATATTTTATAAAAAAGTTGCTATGCCATCTTATTTCTTACATTTAGTTTAATTTCAGTATATTTTTTTTAAAGATCGTTTCAGCAGTTATCCAGAAATCGAAAATTTAAAAAAAAGGCCGGTTAAAGAATTTTCCTGAAAGTCTAATTTCCACTAAAAAATTGTAGACATTTAATGCCTTATCACACCTAAAAACTTTGTTGAAATCGTATGCGCCGTTTTCGAGAAAAATAATTTTTTTTATAATTTTGTAATTCAAACGAATGGTGATTGCAAATTTGGAATTCCAAGTCTCAAAGCGAAGTCAACTTACACAACCTTTTTATTGAAGTCAATAAAAATTATGTAATCACAAAAGATTTCACTCTTTTACAACCAATAAAAAATAAAAGGCACGACTGTGTAGGACAAACTTGCTCTTGTGTAAGATTACTAACCTTCGGCTTGTATACTAAGCAAGAAACTATAATAAATAATCGAAAGTAAAAATAGTTTCTATGGCGTTTATATGATAGGTACCGTTAATAAGGTGATTTTGCAAAAAAAAATCTACCGAAAAACTTTATTATTGGCTAATAATCATTCACACAAAATCTTATCAAAATCGATCGTATTTTTTTCGAGCGAAGTCGGATTTGCCAGGTACCGTTAATATTTAACTTTATTCTGAAAAAATGAAAAACATAACCTTTGTACGAAATTTTATAAAAATCGATCGTATATTTTACGAGAAAAATGGAATTGTCTAAAACGCTTGTATGGTCCCCTTAAAAATCTAGTTGTTAAAAAAAATTACCGTTTTAAAAAAATCAGTCATGCAAAATTTTATCAAAATCGAACGTATTTTTTTCGAGAAAAATTTAATTATATTTTACGTTTATATGGCAGCTACCGTTATTGTCAGACCTAGGATCAAAATAAAAAATACGCCTGGGCCTACGACTCTAAAATTACAGATTACGAAGTTTAAAAAAATCAGCCCCACCGTTTAGGCTGTAGGTGTCGATACATCCATACTGACAGGCGGACAGATACAGAACACCTTTTTCGTGTTCTCTATCCTCGTAATGTCATGTTTGATTATTATCCCAAAACTTTTTTTTACTAATACAAAACTTGCCTTAAAGTACTTATAATTGCGAGTAAAAATAGCTAAAAGCTATAAAATCCTATAAGAATCTTTTCTCAAATTCATAAAAAACTAAATTTTCAATTTATTCTGTGAAAAAAAAATGTATTTGATTTTTTAAATTTCAGTTCACAGGGTTGTAAAGGAATGCAATCTTTGATAATTGCATAGTCTTTAATGATAATAAAAACAAAGTGCACGACTGGGTCGCACGAACTTGATCTTGTAGCAAGCTACCATAGAAATGAAACTAAATTTTATATAAATAAATTTAATAATTTGTTTTTAATAAAAATGAAAAATACGAATAAAATCATATGAATATTTTTTAAAAGTGCTAAAACTACTTTTTAGGAAAATTTAAATGAAAATCAAAGTATGCAGAAATTTTTGTTGCCTATTTATCAAAAAAAATAATTTAATAATTTCAAAATCATTAGAGCGGTTTTAAAATAAATCGATGTTAATTAATAATTTTTATAAAAAAAATGTTTACGAGTTTAGAAAACGACAATTTAAAAAGCTTAATAGTTTGTATTTTATGCACAAAAAATAAATATTTGTAGTAAATCCGCTTTCCAAATATTGAATTTACAAAAAAATAAATTAAAAAATTAATTAAAACTAAAACTAAGCATTTTTCAAAAGTTTTGTATCGAAGTTTTATTAAGTCAAATAGGACTTTCTAAACAATTTTTTTTAATTTAAATGGATTTTTCCGTTAACTAGATAATTCAAGAAGAAAATAACGGTTCTATGGGTGGTACCGTTAATAAGCTGCAAATTTTTTTTTACAATTTGACAAAAGAAAATCGGATAAAAACCATCTGTTAATTTCTTGAAGAAAATCGTTGGAGCCGTTTTTGAGAAAATTAAGCTTTTCCGAAACCGTTATATGGCAGGTACCGTTATTTTTTGAGCTGAGCTAGGAAAAAAATTTCAATTTTTGCTCTAAGGAATAGTCTATACAAACCCTACAAGTTTAAAGTATATCAAAGTAAATCGGTACATTCGTTTATTCTGTAGGTGCTGATACATTCAGACTGACATACAGACAGACAGACAGACAGAATTTCCAGACCCAACTTTTCGAAATCAGTTTTTGACAAAAAGACGCACGTTTTGAGAACTAAATTTTGTATACCTATCTGAAAACTAACCGTCAACAGATTTCCAAAATATTGAGTTAATACAAAAAGTTTTAGAAAAATTATTTAAAACTAAGCAAACATATTTTATAAAAAAGTTGCTATGCCATCTTATTTCTTACATTTAGTTTAATTTCAGTATATTTTTTTTAAAGATCGTTTCAGCAGTTATCCAGAAATCGAAAATTTAAAAAAAAGGCCGGTTAAAGAATTTTCCTGAAAGTCTAATTTCCACTAAAAAATTGTAGACATTTAATGCCTTATCACACCTAAAAACTTTGTTGAAATCGTATGCGCCGTTTTCGAGAAAAATAATTTTTTTTATAATTTTGTAATTCAAACGAATGGTGATTGCAAATTTGGAATTCCAAGTCTCAAAGCGAAGTCAACTTACACAACCTTTTTATTGAAGTCAATAAAAAATAATTTTTTTTTACAATTTGACAAAAGAAAATCGGATAAAAACCATCTGTTAATTTCTTAAAGAAAATCGTTGGAGCCGTTTTTGAGAAAATTAAGCTTTTCCGAAACCGTTATATGGCAGGTACCGTTATTTTTTGAGCTGAGCTAGGAAAAAAATTTCAATTTTTGCTCTAAGGAATAGTCTATACAAACCCTACAAGTTTAAAGTATATCAAAGTAAATCGGTACATTCGTTTATTCTGTAGGTGCTGATACATTCAGACTGACATACAGACAGACAGACAGACAGAATTTCCAGACCCAACTTTTCGAAATCAGTTTTTGACAAAAAGACGCACGTTTTGAGAACTAAATTTTGTATACCTATCTGAAAACTAACCGTCAACAGATTTCC
This sequence comes from Baccha elongata, assembly GCA_951217065.1. Lineage (NCBI taxonomy): Eukaryota > Metazoa > Arthropoda > Insecta > Diptera > Syrphidae > Baccha > Baccha elongata. Next base: position 64,011,954 of record OX578272.1, on the reverse strand, counting down.
AAAATATTGAGTTAATACAAAAAGTTTTAGAAAAATTATTTAAAACTAAGCAAACATATTTTATAAAAAAGTTGCTATGCCATCTTATTTCTTACATTTAGTTTAATTTCAGTATATTTTTTTTAAAGATCGTTTCAGCAGTTATCCAGAAATCGAAAATTTAAAAAAAAGGCCGGTTAAAGAATTTTCCTGAAAGTCTAATTTCCACTAAAAAATTGTAGACATTTAATGCCTTATCACACCTAAAAACTTTGTTGAAATCGTATGCGCCGTTTTCGAGAAAAATAATTTTTTTTATAATTTTGTAATTCAAACGAATGGTGATTGCAAATTTGGAATTCCAAGTCTCAAAGCGAAGTCAACTTACACAACCTTTTTATTGAAGTCAATAAAAATTATGTAATCACAAAAGATTTCACTCTTTTACAACCAATAAAAAATAAAAGGCACGACTGTGTAGGACAAACTTGCTCTTGTGTAAGATTACTAACCTTCGGCTTGTATACTAAGCAAGAAACTATAATAAATAATCGAAAGTAAAAATAGTTTCTATGGCGTTTATATGATAGGTACCGTTAATAAGGTGATTTTGCAAAAAAAAATCTACCGAAAAACTTTATTATTGGCTAATAATCATTCACACAAAATCTTATCAAAATCGATCGTATTTTTTTCGAGCGAAGTCGGATTTGCCAGGTACCGTTAATATTTAACTTTATTCTGAAAAAATGAAAAACATAACCTTTGTACGAAATTTTATAAAAATCGATCGTATATTTTACGAGAAAAATGGAATTGTCTAAAACGCTTGTATGGTCCCCTTAAAAATCTAGTTGTTAAAAAAAATTACCGTTTTAAAAAAATCAGTCATGCAAAATTTTATCAAAATCGAACGTATTTTTTTCGAGAAAAATTTAATTATATTTTACGTTTATATGGCAGCTACCGTTATTGTCAGACCTAGGATCAAAATAAAAAATACGCCTGGGCCTACGACTCTAAAATTACAGATTACGAAGTTTAAAAAAATCAGCCCCACCGTTTAGGCTGTAGGTGTCGATACATCCATACTGACAGGCGGACAGATACAGAACACCTTTTTCGTGTTCTCTATCCTCGTAATGTCATGTTTGATTATTATCCCAAAACTTTTTTTTACTAATACAAAACTTGCCTTAAAGTACTTATAATCGCGAGTAAAAATAGCTAAAAGCTATAAAATCCTATAAGAATCTTTTCTCAAATTCATAAAAAACTAAATTTTCAATTTATTCTGTGAAAAAAAAATGTATTTGATTTTTTAAATTTCAGTTCACAGGGTTGTAAAGGAATGCAATCTTTGATAATTGCATAGTCTTTAATGATAATAAAAACAAAGTGCACGACTGGGTCGCACGAACTTGATCTTGTAGCAAGCTACCATAGAAATGAAACTAAATTTTATATAAATAAATTTAATAATTTGTTTTTAATAAAAATGAAAAATACGAATAAAATCATATGAATATTTTTTAAAAGTGCTAAAACTACTTTTTAGGAAAATTTAAATGAAAATCAAAGTATGCAGAAATTTTTGTTGCCTATTTATCAAAAAAAATAATTTAATAATTTCAAAATCATTAGAGCGGTTTTAAAATAAATCGATGTTAATTAATAATTTTTATAAAAAAAATGTTTACGAGTTTAGAAAACGACAATTTAAAAAGCTTAATAGTTTGTATTTTATGCACAAAAAATAAATATTTGTAGTAAATCCGCTTTCCAAATATTGAATTTACAAAAAAATAAATTAAAAAATTAATTAAAACTAAAACTAAGCATTTTTCAAAAGTTTTGTATCGAAGTTTTATTAAGTCAAATAGGACTTTCTAAACAATTTTTTTTAATTTAAATGGATTTTTCCGTTAACTAGATAATTCAAGAAGAAAATAACGGTTCTATGGGTGGTACCTTTTAATAAGCTGCAAATTTTTTTTTACAATTTGACAAAAGAAAATCGGATAAAAACCATCTGTTAATTTCTTGAAGAAAATCGTTGGAGCCGTTTTTGAGAAAATTAAGCTTTTCCGAAACCGTTATATGGCAGGTACCGTTATTTTTTGAGCTGAGCTAGGAAAAAAATTTCAATTTTTGCTCTAAGGAATAGTCTATACAAACCCTACAAGTTTAAAGTATATCAAAGTAAATCGGTACATTCGTTTATTCTGTAGGTGCTGATACATTCAGACTGACATACAGACAGACAGACAGACAGAATTTCCAGACCCATTTTTTTCGTCTTATCATCGTAATGTCATGTTTGAGTGTTATCTCAATTTTTTTTTTGCATAATGCATAATTGCCTTATAGTACCTATAATCGCAAGTAAAAATGCGTTAATTGACTTCGGTTTTAAAACTTGGACTTCCAAATTTGATATCACCATTCGTTGGAATTACAAAGATTGCATTTTTAATGAAATATTTGAGAAATAACGCATTATTTGCATTCCTTGTAATCTTTTGATGAGTAACGTCAATTAGTGTTGTTTTAAAAGATTGTGCAAATTAATGCATGGAATTCAAAGGATGCCATAGAAGGCAAAGGAATGCAAAGAAAGCATATGATTTCTCAAATGTTTGCATTCAATTGATTGCTTTGATAAGAATGGGGAAAAAATTATTGCATTCTTTTTGATGTGAAATGAAATGTGATTGCACATTTTGAAGTCAAAGGATGGCAAATGATGGCAATGAATGCAATATTTTAATTGAATTCATGGAATGATTTTTAAAGTATGCATTCACAAAAGATTAAATTATTTTACAACCACATAACCATATATTATGATCTACGTATGGGACTTTAATTTTCTTGCAAAAAGATATAAAATATCATCATTTAAAAACAACATAGCGCACAGCACTGTCTACTAAGTACTGACATACAACCTGCGATGGAAAAGTTATTCCTTCAGAAGTAATTTTTTTTTATTTTTGTTGTTTCTTGTTTAATTTATTTATTTAAGTTTTTTTTTAGTTTCTATGTTGTCGTTTTCTTTTTTCTCTCAAATAAATGAAAAATAACTTCCTGACACTGCAAGATACTCTTCATCTTCAAATTATTCCACTTCCACTCAACATCAGTAAACTAGCTCTTCATCACCTCAAGACAATGTTACGCAGCATAATCCAACGCAAGTGATTAAAGTTTATGCAAATATAATTTTCGTACTTTGAAGTGAGTTTTGTTTAGAAAGTTTGTCATTTGCTAAAATGAATGCAGTTGTATCCTAATGGTTGGTTTGGTTAGTTCTGATGTGGATGCAAAGAAGGAGCTTCATGTGCATTTCTGCATAGTTTGTATAGAGTTTTAACAGGAAATGGTACATTATTATATAATATACGTTCATAGATGCAATGCAAGGCAGAGTAGTTATTGAATTTGAAATGTATTTTAGTTTGTTTTATCTTTCGTCTATTTTCGATGTAGTTAGTTTGGAAATACAAGGAAGCTCGTTTAAGTTTTAGAAGCGCGAAGGTGAACATTTAATTAAATTACTTTTAAATAATGAAAACAGATTGAATGGAATGAAAACGGCTTTCGGGTTCGGAGAAGAAGTGAAAATAAACTTTGAAATAGCAGGAAGAAAGCAGCCATAAAAGAAATTCATCTTTTTTTAGTAATCCATTTAACTAAGATAATGTACTGTTTTTTTTTTAGAACTGGTTAAATGTTAACATAAAACTTTTTTAGTTTATTGATCTCATTTAGAATTGTTTCCTTTAAGTTTCAATGCTAATACAATCAATCTTACTAAAATCTACTCCTTGTCTCCTAATGTATGCATTATTATAGAAGTCAAACTTTTTGAATAACTCAGAACGGCTGCAAACTTAAAACACAAAGTTTTTAATACCATTTTGCCACATGCTTGGTTTCCAAGGCCAAATAGGTACATAGATTTTCTATTCCTAAATATAATAGAGTTATAATCCCCCTCTGTCGTGAACTTTTTATCCAGGGCACAGATAATAATAATCCGTTTAAAAAGTCTAGCCTTATTGATCAGTCAGGAGGAGAATTTGGAAGTAATTCATGGAGGACTGGGGTTTAAAAAAGGCTGTATTTCTGAGAAAGGATATAAATTGAGTATAGTATTTAGATTTAGATTATGTTAATCGAAGTAGACAAAGGTAGGGTTTGATTTTGAGTTTTTGTATTCTGTTGTTAACAGTAGGGATGAAGGGCGAAAGAAAGAACAAAAAGAACTAACCAGATTTCTTACTTCTCCTCTTCAACGATGAAAATTAAAAAAGACCTTTTTTATGAAGGCTTTTAAAAGTATAATAATCAAATTTAAGTTGATTTCATATGGAACAAAAGTGAATCTCATTGCAGCCTTCTCACTTCGTCCACTTTTCTGATTGTGGGCTTCGTCGGATTGAGCTCAAATAATGTGGACAAGCTTCCCGATTATTAATTGTTTCATGTGAGACCAACTGAATGATATAATGACGTTGTGTTTGTTTCTTCTTAGACCTCCGCTATCTTTTGCGATTCTAACCGAACATTGTATGCTTATTATTTCTGTATGGGGTTCTCAGCCTCCCTTTTTAATAACGGGTGATTTTTTAGCTGGTTTGGTTTTGGCAACACTGGTTTTGACAGCTGACGTGTGTTTAGTACCTTGTGTCACTGTAAACAGCTTCAGTTTGGTTTGCAATTTAACCATGGATCGTCTTGCAAATGAACAACGCTTGCAAATTATTGAATTTTACTATCAAAATTCGTGCTCGGTTCGAAATGTTCATCGCGCGCTGCTTCCATTTTATGATCGGCATTCTCGACCTTCTGAGCAGTCTATTCGGAAGATTGTGACCAAATTTCGCACCAAATTTACTTTGTTGGACATTAAACCACCAACACGTTTACGTACTGTGCGTAGTGAAGAAAATATTGCGGCCGTATCAGCTAGTGTGACAGAAGACCGCGAAATGTCGATTCGGCGCCGTTCCCAGCAGTTAGGCCTTTGTTACAGCACTACGTGGAAAATTTTGGGGAAGGATTTGGGCGTAAAGCCTTTTAAGATACAGCTGGTGCAAGAACTAAAGCCAGCCGACCTACCACAACGCCGAATTTTTGGTGAATGGGCTCTTGGAAAGCTGGCCGAGGATCCGCTTTTTTATCGAAAAATTGTGTTCAGCGATGAGGCTCATTTTTGGTTGAATGGGTACGTAAATAAGCAAAATTGCCGCATTTGGAGTGAAGATCAGCCAGAAGCATTGCAACAGCTACCAATGCATCCCGAAAAAGCCACTGTTTGGTGCGGGTTATGGGCCGGTGGCATTATTGGGCCATATTTCTTCAAAGATGATGCGAATCGCAGCGTTACTGTCAATGGTGAACGCTACCGAGCGATGATAACAAGCTTTTTTTTGCCCGAAATGAAAGTTCTTGACTTGCATGATATGTGGTTTCAACAAGACGGTGCCACATGCCACACAGCACGCGAAACAATGGCGCGATTGCAAGGCGAGTTTGGTGAACAGTTAATTTCACTTTCGGGCCGGTCAATTGGCCGCCTAGATCGTGCGATTTGACACCATTAGACTATTTTTTGTGGGGATATGTCAAGGTTAATGTCTATAAGGACAAGTCCGCTTCGATTGACGCACTGGAAGCCAACATCCATGCATTCATTCGTGAGATACCGGCCGATATGTGTGAAAGAGTATGCCAAAATTGGACTCAGCGGATGGGCTACCTGAGACGCAGCCGCGGTCAACATTTGCATAAAATTATCTTTAAACATTAAATTGCAAGGTTCAAACTATCGATTTAAATAAATATTTTATTCATTTTTTCGAATTTTTTGTGTTTTTTTTTTTTAAAGTTCTAAACCTCTTAAAAAATCACCCGTTATATTACAACAAAGAATCAGCTGGACAAACAACTGCAATGTAGAGCTATCCTTTCTGCTTAAGGAGCATTTTTTTCACGCCACTTCATAATACCCTATGTTTATGCGACGATTTCTGTCGTCACCACAAGATGCTTTACATATATACAATACTACATATATACATAATAGATTAATAAAATAGTTACTTTGATAAATAAACCCAACACCATTTTAACTCTTTCGTTCTTTTCACTGCATCAATGATATCTGTCTGTCTTCTTATTTCGCCATTTGGTATTCGTGGTACTAGAGTGATGCTGAGTACTTTCCTTTCTATTTTCGTCTGGCAGATTCTCAGTTTATCGAATAAGTTTGTGGTGAGTCCCAATGTTTGAAGTCCGTATGTTAAACTTTTTAGTATCGTTGAATCGAGTATATATTTTCAAGTTTTCTTACTTAAATTGTTGTCTAATATTTGTTTTAAATTCCAATATTGTTTTCAACTATTTGAAATTCTTCTGTCTACTTCCTTTTCTTCTTGATTATGGAACGATTTGATCTGTCCCAAGTAAATATATTCTTCGACATATTCAATTTTATCATTGTTTAAGTACATTGGAATTTTTTCCATGTTGGTCAATACTTTTGTTTTCGACAAGTTTATATTGAGACCTTTAAAAAAAACTTTACTTTTTTTTGGCAAGCTCATTACCCATTGAGTGGATGTTGCCAGGAGTATCTGAGATGAGAACGATATCATCGGCAAATCTTAGGTTGTTTAAAAACTGCCCGCATAGCTATTCTGATTCCGTTCTTTTGTTTCCAATTAATTTTTTGGAAGATTTCCTACAACACTGTTGCAACTAGAGGCGGTGCCATCGGGTCTCCTTGGCGTACACAGCGAAAGATTTTAAATTCACGTCCTAGTTTGTCCGTTTTTATTCTAGCTCTCTTATTTCTATATTATGTTTTTGAGTGTTTGAATGTAGATTGGATAGATGTTATGGTTTTTCAGAGCTTTCCATATGCTTTCATGTTCCACTGTATCAAATGCTTTACTGTAATCTATGAATAGAAGGTAGAGCGGTTTGTTATACTCATTGAATTTTTGGATCAGCTGGTTCATTGTTTGCAGGTGATCTGTTGTCGAATATCTTTCTCGAAATCCAGCTTGTTCCCTTGGTTGTTTTTCGTTCAATACCTGGTTTGTTTTTCTTCATATTATTATTTTAGAAAAGAGTTTATAAATTGTAGAAATTGCTTACATCATTCTTTGATCCTTTTTTGTGTATAAGCAAAATTTTGCTTTGTTTCCATTGTTTTGGTATATATTGCGTTTTTAATATTGAATTAAAAAGGTTGGTTAATATTGGAGTTAAGACTATTTTACCGTATTTCAACATTTCAGCTTTCAGCACCCTCAGCTTTTCATATTCGTTTCCGGATTAACAACCCTGTTCTTCGGATGTGGAAGTGGAGCGGCGTCGTATGATAAGCTTTTCAAATTCCGATCTTGATAGCATTGTCTAAAGGGGAATCAAAAACCGCATGGAATTTATTGCTTCGAAAACTCAATGCTGCCTTCTGTCGTTGAAGCGAAACATACCCCCAATGCCACTTAGCGAAATGTTTAGGGGACATTTGATATGTTATACTTCTAACATAACGGCATGCATGGACTTTCCAAATAAAAATAAAATGCATGACTGGGTCGCACTTACTTGCTCTTGTTGCAAACTATGGGAATGGGAAAATTTAATTTACTGAATTATGTTAAAGAGTGGAAAAGTGTCTTAAATGTGAGAAAAGTTATATGGTAGCTATCATTAAATAGCTGTTTATTCAAAAACTTTTAATGCCATCTTATGTTGAATGCTTATATTAAATACCGTACCAAATTTAAATTAAATCGGTTACCGTTATAGCCGGGCTTAAACAAAATTTCGGATTTCTCCTCAAGGGAATCACCAAAAAGTACTACACACGAAGTTTGAAGAAAATCCGATCAACCGTTCAGGCTGTAGATCGGCGCACAGACAGACCGACAGACGACATGACGAAACCTACTTTTTTGGTCTTCTCTATCATCTCAATGTCATGTTTGATTAATACCTCGAAATTTTTTTTACACGAAACCAATACTTGCCCTATGAGCAAGTAAAAACAGTTAATGATATCTTAATCACAAATTGTTTTATTCACCAGTCAAAGATATGAAACGCTTAATGGAAGACCCTTTATTTTCTCTGTGTATTTCAACTTTATTAGATAATAAAGTAAAAGAACAAATCTGGGAATTAGGGAAAAAAGAGAAGTGACAGAAAGAGATATTTCATATCACAGTATAACAAACAAAAATCAACATCTCCGTCAATCAACGATTGTGTACTTGACACAAGTGAGTTAAACATCCGTTTGATTTAAATATATGCCCGCAAAGCATTTATCCTTTTTAAAACGAACATTTGTTACAAAAAGTTTAACCCAATTCATTCATGTGTAAAAGATGAATCCTAAAACTATTGAATTTGTTCCACACTCTTAACACAGAAATACCCTTTCTCGCACCAATGGATATTTAAGACTAATGTGAACCGACATATATGCAAAGCGAAAGTTATCATAATATGATTTTAATACCCACTCACCAACTATCTTTTTCTAACTTTCATAACTAAATTGAAACATTTCCCATAATTGAACCTTTTCTTTGAAACAAAATCAAATCAAAGCCTCCAGAAGTATCCCGATTGTGCTCTTTTCCTTTATTAAAATCTCATCTCTCACATCCATCAAATGGTATTTAGAATTTAGCTTAAGCTAGCACATATTCTACCTTCCTTGTTGTACTGCCTTTTCACATATAGTAAAAATAATCAATACTTAGTCCTTTATTTTAGCCATTATCTGTGTAAGCCTATAAAAAGGATATTTAGCGTGGGTCGGTCGAATTTATTAACTCTTATTAGGTCTAATTCAATCCAACATATTGGACTTAATTAAGATACAATATTCTACCTCCTTGCACAGAATTTGCTGTTGTCCTCGTTCTTGTTGTTAACATACCTACATATACAAACGCAGATACCAAATAAAGGAAGGCAAAAACATATTTAAGGATTGGTTCATATACCAAGCTGTATGTATGTTCATATATAAGTTGTAAGTGTGTAGCATTTGAATATTTATTAGGATGAGGAAAGGAAGGCGTTTTTAGCCTTTGGCCTCTTTTGGAATTAATGCTACCATGAATGGCTCTAAGTTAGGAGCATTAATTTTCGCATTTGACTAAAATGAAATTAATGTGGGTTGAGGGTATAGGTAGGAGTATATACGTAAGTAATACCTATAAGCTGATATATAAAGCTATTTAGAATTTGAAGATGACTATCCACGTGCAAAAACCTTCAAGAGAAATTACATAATCACAAAAGGATGAATCGAAACGTGAAACCCAAATTGGTTGAGTCGAAGAAAGACCATTTAGGCATTGACAACATTATTTCTTTTTTTTTTAGTGTTCATGATAGGAATTAGACTATGTTTATCCATCCTTTTGTAGAGGGGTTAAGTATTTTTGTGTTTTTGCTTTGGTCAACATTAAGCTCATCAATTTGTTTAACCTACATTTTCATGTTCACAAATTACAAGGAATTAATTTTAATTACATATGTTTTCTTGAGTTTGATTGTCTGTCCCAAATGACAAATACATAAATCAGTCAATGTCGAAATGATGAGGGAAAGAGGCACTTTACAGAAACATAGCTACAAAATAGGTTGTTTCTACTTTGTAAAAACAAATCGAATTAAATATTAAGAAAAATGTAATCTCAATCTATCAAGCATTTGGCATCCCACTAGCTCACATTAAATTGAATGAATTCTAGCGAATAAAGTTAGAAATGAAAAATTAAAAATAAGAATATTTCAAGACAAAACTCGTTGTGATTCTGAATCTGTAGAATCTGAAAATAGAGCCATCTTTTTAATGGAATAGCCTGAAAAACATCTAATTTTTTTTTTTTAATTTGTTAAAAGAATGTCAGAAATAAAATCTTTGTTTTGTCTTATAAGGAAGTTTTTATCGGTCCATGATCAATTTCAATTGGATCCTAAAGCATCTTGAACTATTTTAAGGAAAAAGTGAGGGTTTTGGGCTAAGGACGAAAGAGGACCCTTAGGCAGGCGATGGAAAAATGTCTAGAATTTAACATCCCAACATACCACCTGTTTATAGACTTTAAGGCCGCCTATGATAGCATAGCCAGGGTAGAACTTTACAAAGCCATGAGAGAATTCGGCATCCCAAATAAATTGACACGACTATGTAGGTTGACCATGACCAACGTAACAAGCCAAGTAAAAATAGCCGGATTGCTATCCAGACCAATCAACATCTTTAATGGAATCCGACAAGGGGATGGTTTGGCCTGCCTCCTCTTCAACCTGGCGTTGGAGAAAGCAATCCGTGACTCTGGCACGGCAACAAGTGGGACCATCGTCAACAGGTCCAGCCAGATACTGGCTTACGCAGACGACATCGACATCATCGGAAGAACCGAGCAAGCTGTACACGATTCCTTAATCCAGATCGAGCAGGCGACACAAAATCATGGTGGCGTCGAATGCGAGAGGAACAGTTGGTCAAACAATCAAGGTAGCGGAGCACGAATTTGAAGTGGTGCAATCCTTTAAATACCTTGGGTCAATAGTAGCAGCCGATAACAATATAGAAGAAGAAATACGCAAGCGGCTTCTCAAATCCAACAGAGCCTACTTCAGTCTGTCAAAGCTCTTCAAATCCAGAAATCTCACCATAACTTCAAAACTACTGCTGTACAGGACCATGGTCCTGCCAGTACTCACATATGGATCCGAGACTCTTGGGTGCTTAGCAAAAGGCACTCTGACCTCTTAGCCGCGTTCGAGAGAAAAGTCTTAAGGAGAATTGTTGGCCCCATATGTGAGGAAGGACGATTCCGGAGACGGTACAATCATGAATTGTACGCAATCTACCTTGAAGCAGATATCATGACAAAAATTAGGCTCGGTAGACTTCGGTGGGCAGGGCACCTAGCTCGCATGAGCGAAGAGGAACCTGCTCGGAAAGTCCTTTGTGGTACATTCTATGGCAGACGACAGCGTGGTAGACCATGCTTGCGCTGGAGAGATGGCGTAGACCAGGACGCTAGGAGCCTTGGGGTGCGTAACTGGATGGCGTCGGCTCGAGACCGGGATAGGTGGAGAGACTTGTTGAAGGAGGCCAGGACCGGATGATGATGATGATGATGACGAAAGAGGACTGTTTTTCATCTCAGCTCCTGTTTTTATTTAGCCCATATACGTTCAGAATAGACCTGCGCCGTAACTAATACATATGTCTCTCAAACCAGTTCTTTTACTTGGGAATGCCGCCTCCAGTTTCCTTCACCAAGTTTGTTTTAGAATTTCTTTCGTCAAGTCACCCTTTTATAGATTAGTCTTTTCTCTTCTGATGTGAACTTTAACTGAAGTGGATTCGAAATTTTTATAGGCTGAAGTAATTCTGTCTATTACCTATGACTTTGGGCGTTCACAGCCCAGAATGGGTTACGGACTTAACCAACATGCCTTTCCATACCAGCTATACAGTTACGCACCGTAAGTTGGCTAAGGTCGTTTTCCACTCTTGTTTGTTCGATCAGTTGGGGTTGCTTCTACTGCTGCGTACACCATAAGAGTTCGATTTCGGGCTCCAATTGTGCAAGTCATCTCAGCCGCTGTATTTTCAGCTTTTTGACCAGGCTAAAATCTCGCTGTTTAGCACATAGAATTCGTGGTTGAATCTTCTTCTTAACACTCCTTCAATACACAAAGACAAAAATTCACTCGAAGAATTTTTCTCTCAAGGCACCCAAACAAATTTTCATCCGAAACGTTTAAGATCCATGCTCCTGTATCTGTCCCATACTGTACAGATTGGGATTATTAAGCATTTGTGTAACGGCTTCAAGTTTGTACTACCCCAATACTACTACATTGAAACCGAAAGCTATGAGAACGCGAAACTACTTTTAGCAAAAGGGCCACCCATGGTAGACTAGTACATTGCAACGAATGAGTGCTACCACAAAGGCACTCAAACAATAAGATGGTAGCGGATGAATTCTACAGATGAAATCAACGGTGGCGTCTATAGTTCCAATTAGGCCAAACTATTTGGTGAACACTAAACTCCTTATATGGGCTACTCCGATATTTTCGAAGCTCAGGCTCATTAAGGAGCTGTTGTATGCGACTCTCCACTTTTGAAGCTATCCTTAAAGTCTAGTCTTCTAAGAAGAAGGATGTGCATGTGTTGTTTGCAATATTCGGCTCTAAACAATTTGGGGCTATCTTTAAAGTCTAGTCTTCCAGGAAGGAGGATGTGCATGTGTTGTTTGCAATATTGCAGTTTCTTCAGCAATGTCTCTTTAAATAACTCCTGTTATGTCATCGATTCAGGTTTTTTTTTTATGGCGACCAGAAACAAGACTCAAAGCATTTTTTGAGGATAATTTTGATTGCTTCTTGGTACACATGAAATTGCTCACAAAATTCATAAAATCTTCTGATGAATTTAGTGATAAAAAGCTGTATGAAAGATATCCGATCGGTTGCGACTTCTTGCAACAACAGTTTTTCGGTGTTAAATTTCATTTACGCGGGGTCCACATAAACCAGCTTCACATAATATTGCAGTTACAAAATCCTGTTATTGACAATTTCGCAATTACAAAAACACGCAAATCAAAAAAGTAGTGTCAGCTTACGAGTGTATTGAGTTTCGATCGTTTTCAAGATTTTGGTTGAAAATTCTGTGAGATTTTTGTATACGAGATGTAAATGCAAGATTAAAAAAAAAAACAGGTGATTGCGAGTTGGTAAAGCAGGATTTTAAACTTTTGCAAGATTTCGGTATTCGAGATTTTAAATTACGAGATATCGTAACGCTCTTTTGCAATCCACAATTGTATTCTTGCTCACCAAAAAAGTAGGCGCAGTCAAACAGCCCTATCGAGATATCCGTTGGGAAAAATTTTTTACCGATTAGTATAAAATTGGAGAAATTTATTTTTGACAAATATATTCCGAAGTTCTTCGACAAAAAATTACTGCGAAACATTAAATTAAAAAATATTTTTAAAAGGTTGTAGCTGACTTGATTGAAAATAAATGTGTTTTGTGTTATTTATATTTGCTTCACATGTTTTTTTAAGCTACAAAATAAAAATATTCTTTCTATACACACAGGACCAAATATCACTCGAAGAATCTTTCTCTTAAAGCACCCATGCAAGTAACTTTTCATCCGAGCTCTTTAACGCCCATGATCGAGGTCTTGTACAATGTAAGTACAGCTTCTTCGTAGTAATAGTGGATCTCAGATAAACAAAGTCTTTGACTACTTCAAAATTATATCTATCTATCGTTACGTTTTGCCCTAGTAGGAGATGTTGAGATACCTTTCTCGTTGATAGCATGTATTTCGTTTAGTTTTGTTTACAGCCAAAATCCCATTTTTTCCGCTTCCGATTTAATACCAGTCACAGCTCGCTTATTTCGGCTGATTATGTATATGTCATCTGCATAAGCGAGTAGTTGAACGGATTTTTGATAAATTGTAACATTGATGATGACTTGCGATTTTCGAACAATTGCTTCAAGAACGATGTTAAATAGGTTGCGTGATAGCACTTCGCCTTGTCTTAGACCTTTCTTAACATCAAACGGTTCAGTGTTGTTCCTACCAACAGAGAAGCGAGATTACACCATCGTCAACCTGCACATGTGGACGAGTTTGGCAGGGATGAAAGATACGACATGGCTCTGTACAATTCTTCTCTATCAACGCTATCAAACGCGACTTTAAAATCGATCAAAAAGATGGTGTGTATCGCTCTGGATTTCTTGGGTTTTTCCAAAATCTGTAGGTGTGTGAACTTTTGATGGACGGTTGACTTGCCTGGCCTAAAGCAACACTGATAAAGGCCATTTAGTTCGTTTACAACGGATGCTAAGCGATCACACTAAATAGCCGACAAGATTTTACAAGCGACGCTTTTTATTATCCGGGCCATATTTTCCGATAATTTTAGAATGAGTGTTTTATATTTTTTGATATTTGATATTTGATATTTATTCATATTTTCATATTGACAAAATACAACAAGATTATAATCTTTTAAAAGTATTATCAAAAAGCTTACCAAGTTTGCTATTACATTTATAAACAAATAAAGACAAAATAATAATAATAATAAAAGAAAAATAAGATCATAATTAAATTTAAATAATTATGTCTACCTACTTATACAAAAGTGGAAAGTAAAAAAAATAAATAGAAAGAAAAAAAAAAGAAAGAACTTCATTGGGTTTGATTAAAGAAATACAAGAAAATCTTCTGTTTAAAATTGGTTGGTGATACAATTGTCTGCAATTCGATTGGAAGACCGTTCCATAATCGAAGAGCAGCTACAAAAAAAGACCGTTCTGCAATAGTTTGTATGAAACGCGGCAGAATCAAACGCAAGCCCCTTCGTGACTGGGCATACTGTAGCATTTCTCCTAGATACTCAGGACATCTTCCATGAATTATGTTGTGAAGTCTGATGACATTGCGATATTTCAAATATTCATCCAAGCTCAGACCCCACAACGAAGATTTTATATTAGATACACTTACATATCTTGGAATATTGTAAATAAATCGTAAGCAGTCGTTAAAAGCTACATTTAGCCTACGTTTGCATTCAAAATCCAAGATAGAATAAACAGAGCTGTTAAGAGTAAAAAAAGGAAGAATGAGACTTTTGATAAGGTGTTTTTTCATATCAGGACTCGAAATATATGATGAAGACCTGAGAGACCGAAGACCGAAATAAATTCTCCTCAAAGCTTCAGAAACAGCGTCACAGCAGCTTAAACTATTGTTTATTTGATAGCCCAAATACTTGACCTTCTTGACGTATTCAATTATTTGGCCATTTAAAACAACTTTAGGAAAATCAAGATTATTCACTGGGTTACGAGAGCACAACATACTTAATGTTTTTAAAGGATTAAGATTTAGTTTTTTTGTCTCAGCCCACTTAAAGATACTGTCCAAATCTTCATTGACCCTTGCAACACAGTCTTCGATTAAACCTAATTCACAAAAAATATAAATAAGGACATCATCCGCATACATATGTATAAAACTATTCACAACAACTTCAGGCAGATCGTTTATAAATAACGAGAATAAAAGGGGTCCAAGAACAGAGCCCTGTGGAACACCACAGTTAACAACATAAGGATTCGAAGTCCCGTCACCACTTTTTATCCTTTGAACACGGTTAATAAGGTAGTTTCACAAAAGTTTAAGAGCAGTCCTTGAAAAACTAAAATTTTATCTTAATTTAGAAAGAAGAATTTGATGGTTAATACAGTCAAAGGCTTTAGAAAAATCCAAAAGAACCATGATGCCCAATTGACCATGATCCAAAGCACTACGAAAATCAGAAGTTACTTTCATAACAGCCGATTCACAGCTGTGATTATTGCGAAAACCACTTTGCCACTTATAGTTATATTTTTGTATTAATTTGTAAGAAACTGAGAATTTGATCACCCATTAATTTTTCAAAAACTTTACCAAAAAATGGTAACAAACTTATTGGTCTAAAGTCTGCAGGTTCTGTAGGATTACTTCTTTTTCCAATAGGTATAATTGTCGCATTCAGTAACATAAAGGGGACGACAAGCATCACAAGGTGGAGGGGCAAAAAATGTTTTCTTAATCTCTGAGTTTAAAGGGCATTTTGACAAGTTTTTACTTTCAGCAACACCGATTTCTTTAATGTTTTTCCAAAGCTCTTTCGAATTTAATGAAATGTCAAGTTTTCGAAGAAAGTATGTGCGTTTACAAGACCGTATAATATTTGTGACTCTATTTCGAGCAAAAACATATTGACGTCGATTATAGTCCGTTGGATTTCTTTTAAATTTTTTAAAGAAACGTTCCCTTTCTCGAATTTGTAAGTTTATGTCATTACTATACCTTAGTGTTTTATATTACCTTGGCGTTTACACTTGTTGTACGTTCCATTGAGCAGAGCAGGTAGTAGAAGATGTCTTTGCAGTGTGAGCACAAATCGAGTTATTTTTTTTTTTTGCGAAGCCCTTAAATGCTTATTCTTTAGTAAATTCGTGCCTTAATACATCTTGAGCAATTTTTTCTATTTTTTTTTTTTAAGTTTTAAGGGAATCATTGTTTAAAGATTTCTTTGCTTCTTTGAAATAAGTATCAACCATCAAAAAAGAATTTTGCAAATTTCAACTTTTATGTTAACACCTTTGTCCTATACAAATATTTTCAAATATCGCAAAGTGGTATTTTGTTTAAAAAAAAAGAGATCTCTGTGTTTTAATGAAAATATTTGTCTAAATATTTTCTTTTATTAAATTTTAATCCTATAATGAAATTCAATATCTTTAAAGAAAAGGATTGAAAGTAATCCAGACTCTGCCATTAGATAAAGAATTTAAATCGTCTGTACGTAGTGGATTCAAGCGTAAGGAAAGGAAAACTGCGAAACACAAATACAAAGATACTTACGTTACAGCAAAGAACCCACATAAATAAAATAGATAAAAAAAAGTTGGAGACAATAATGCTATGCAGGGGGTCGGTCATTTAGCAAAAGTATACCTTTACCTACAAACAAAAATCGAGAAATCCTGTAGTTGGAATTCAAGGAACGTGCGTTTAGCTTTGTCCTTACTGATTTTATACCCAGTGCCTGTCCCATCGAGTTTTGTGCAAAATAATCCACAGCTCTGAAATATCAATGACAAAAAGGACACAGCCTTTTTTAATTTGTTGTTTTTGTTTCGTTGAATTTCCTCGAAGACTCATCTCTTGGTGCATCAAGGCTAAAGCAAGGAAAACTTAAACTGTCATTATACGATACGAAAAAAAAACTTTTGATCAAAATAAAAAAAAAGAACAAAATGAAAAATGTATACAAAAAAAAAACATAAAAGCTTTGGTGAATTTAAAATGATTAGCCTTTCATATTTTCCATTCCATCACTCATTCTTTTTGTGACAAGCGTTTTTCTTTGTACAGCGCTCGTGAGCCCTAACGGCGAGTTTCAGAAAACATCTACGCCAAAAATTGCTGGTGAAACGGAATCCGGAGCCCGACACGATGACAGATACTTTTCAATGACAATCATATTGATAAATGGAAAATTTGTTTCAAAATGAAAAACAATCCTCCTTTTTATATCTATCTTCGCGAAAAAAAATGGTTTTCCCTAATGGTAGTGATTTAGCACGATATTTCGAGAAGATTTTCGTATATGGTTGGGTGTTCATTTTTTTTTATTTTTTTTTTTTGTGTTGCGATGGTTTCTTGTGAAAATTCAAATTTCTTTTGAAACTTTTTGTGTTTGAGTGACAAAATGGTTGGTTGTGAATGGTATAAGAGAAAATTTGTATATCAATTACTAGAAAAAGCAATATTTTTCATAAATTGATGCTGCCAATTCGTGGCAAATAACTTTTTCTGAGGGAATAATTGATTTTATTTTCCCTGTTGAATGAAAAATGCAACAAGTATTTGAGTTATCAGAACTTTTACTACGAAAATGAAAAGAAGAAGATGAAATACACAACCAACTTAATGGCACTTAATTCTTTTTGAAAGCTGTAGCCTTTTCAGTGGTTATATGTTACGTGAGAAAATGTTTAAAGTGCTGTAGCAATTAATCTTACATAATAAATTTCCAATAAAATTAATTTTAAAATTAAATTAATCATAGAAGTATATAGATATAGATATGGAAATTAGAGTGAGAGTATCTAGGTCAAGTTTAAATTTATAGCTAGCTCCGTATTTTTCTTTGAAAAAGGCTTTAAAAATCTTAAATAAATTGCGAAAAGTGAATTATATCCAAATCGAGCCCATATCGCATCCAGGGTGAGTCAATTCATCACAAAATACTAGATATTTTACGCGAAAATTGTAATTAAAAAATACAATAATTAAAATGGACAATAAAGCTACTTCAAACAACGGTTTATGATCTTTCACCAACACGCCCATGGTTGCGAAACGGGGATTGTCAGACACCTCTCCCACATTCCCAAGACAAAAAATTTCGACGGAAGAGATGGCTCTAAGCAAAATGTCTACATATGACTTGCAACTTCTTATTCGTGACACTATTTCCATAGTTTTGGACGAAAAGATGAAGGTTCTGCCTACTAAATCGGACCTGGAAGGTTCTGCACCAAACAAATGTTACGTTAAAAAACTAACCACATGTAATGGAATCCAGATGCGTCTTTCTCGAAAAACAAGTTGAATGGTTATCAGGTAGAGCCAACGAAAAAATTTAATTATTCACCTACCAGTAGAAAACGGTGTAAATACTGTTGAAAAAGCTAAAACTCTCTGCTTAGACTTGATAGAATCCGAAAATCCCGAAATTATAGTTTCAGCTAGGGAACTCAAATCTACGAGAGAGAATATTGGAAATGTCATCCTGAAGTTCCAAAACAGAGACCTTGTTGGCCAAGCACTGCATTCTGTCGGAAAAGCCCGACTTTCGGGCATCTCAATGCACAAAAACTACCCTTTTGCAGCGCGTGAGAGAAGGAAATAAAATAAAAAAAAAATAAATAAATTTAGTGGCACTGACAGCTCCGAACAACAACGGCCTAGTGACTTACAATATTCTAAACAAATCCTTTTGTGTGTGTTGTTAGTTCTATAGGATTGGAGGGGACCTACAATTTTACGTCGAATCCGAACGACTAAGGTGAGAAGCACTTTTCATGACAATGATACTCTTGGAGGATTTGTCACTTCCTCGAAAGAGGCAGCGTGAAAGAAGAAGGCGTATTACAAATCAAAAACGAAATTGCAGCAAAAAATCGGAATTTAAAGTTACAAATAAGAGGAGACAAATTAATTATCAATGATAAATACAAATATTTCTTAGATGAAAACAACAAGCTGTCAAGTGATGATGTAGGAATGACGTTTATGGGAGAGCTGCTAACCAACAGTGGTACCAATTACGAACGCATTCAGCGTTTTTAATTGTAATGCAGTCAGCCAAGACAACCAAAAAATTAAATACAATTTTATCATTTATTATCTTAAAATTTTATCATTTAAAATATCAGGGTTACCAAATAAATTATTATATAACGATTTTTTCCAATTTATAAATAATTATGATGTATTTATGTTCTATGAAACTTTTGTAGAAAAGAATATGGAACGATTTGAATATCTATTTAAAAATTATGAACTTTTATGGATTCCAGCAGTAAGAACATTTACACAAGGGAGAGCCAGTGGGGGATGTCTGTATGCATTTAAAAAGAAGCAAAGGGAGAAATGGGGCTGTAACTTCGTCAAAATTTTGAAACGAAACTTGTTTAAAATTGTAACCGAAAGAGGAAAAATGTTTTTGATTCCATTAAACATCAACTGCAATAAATGGATGGAGGACTTTACGAATCTTTATGATTTTTTATTGGCTTATGATAAAGAAAATTTGATGCTTAAAGGTGATTTCAATGGAAGAGTTGGAGATACACAAATCCTACATGTAAAATCGGAAATCATACCTGAATCAAAACTAGACCCGAGAACAGCAGTGATAAATAAGGGCATCTAACATTTGTACTGCATGCTCAACGATAGACTACTACTTTACTAAAAGAATGTGCCTCCAAAGTGTTAATGATTTCAAAGTCGAAGAACTGACGCAATCAGATCATTTACCAATAACTGTAACCATTGAATTGGAAAAACAAATGAACACGACAACTGAGATAAAGAAGATGTTTACTACCAAAACTGCAGTGGAAAGACCAGCACTTAGAACGGTATACGGAAAACATTAATAACGAATTAAACTTAGCAGACCTAAGTAATATTGAAACCATAAATGGAATAGATATGCTTACAACATGCATAATTGAAGCTGCTGAAACTCTCCAATCACGGACAAGAGGAAAAGGAAAGCAACCATGGTACGACTGGGAGTGTGAAACAGCCAGAAACAAATCTTTTACGTTTCTGCCACTTCTAAGGAAAGAAAACACTATGCTTATGCGAAAAATATGTATCAAGAAGCGAATAAAAATTAAAAAACTACTTGTTGGCAAAACCAAAAAACGAATTCACTAGAACTTGCTACAATGCTCAGTGCTGCAAAGGACAGAAAATTAATTTGGAAAATCGCTAAGACACTAAATGGTCCAAGATTTGGGAGTGGCATAAAATTTAAGTCCCAAATCCTAGCTGAATACTTCGAAAAACTTCTGAATTCATCACTTATCGAAAATAATATACAATACGCAATGCCATTTCCGGAAGTTGAAACTTTAGAAAATGAAATTACACAATTGGACGTAACAAAGACTCAGTAACCGCTACAGCTCAAACAAAGCCCCAGGTGAAGACCGCATTCCTTACGAATTGACAAAAAGTCTCAAATCTACGAGAGAGAATATTGGAAATGTCATCCTGAAGTTCCAAAACAGAGACCTTGTTGGCCAAGCACTGCATTCTGTCGGAAAAGCCCGACTTTCGGGCATCTCAATGCACAAAAACTACCCTTTTGCAGCGCGTGAGAGAAGGAAATAAAATAAAAAAAAAATAAATAAATTTAGTGGCACTGACAGCTCCGAACAACAACGGCCTAGTGACTTACAATATTCTAAACAAATCCTTTTGTGTGTGTTGTTAGTTCTATAGGATTGGAGGGGACCTACAATTTTACGTCGAATCCGAACGACTAAGGTGAGAAGCACTTTTCATGACAATGATACTCTTGGAGGATTTGTCACTTCCTCGAAAGAGGCAGCGTGAAAGAAGAAGGCGTATTACAAATCAAAAACGAAATTGCAGCAAAAAATCGGAATTTAAAGTTACAAATAAGAGGAGACAAATTAATTATCAATGATAAATACAAATATTTCTTAGATGAAAACAACAAGCTGTCAAGTGATGATGTAGGAATGACGTTTATGGGAGAGCTGCTAACCAACAGTGGTACCAATTACGAACGCATTCAGCGTTTTTAATTGTAATGCAGTCAGCCAAGACAACCAAAAAATTAAATACAATTTTATCATTTATTATCTTAAAATTTTATCATTTAAAATATCAGGGTTACCAAATAAATTATTATATAACGATTTTTTCCAATTTATAAATAATTATGATGTATTTATGTTCTATGAAACTTTTGTAGAAAAGAATATGGAACGATTTGAATATCTATTTAAAAATTATGAACTTTTATGGATTCCAGCAGTAAGAACATTTACACAAGGGAGAGCCAGTGGGGGATGTCTGTATGCATTTAAAAAGAAGCAAAGGGAGAAATGGGGCTGTAACTTCGTCAAAATTTTGAAACGAAACTTGTTTAAAATTGTAACCGAAAGAGGAAAAATGTTTTTGATTCCATTAAACATCAACTGCAATAAATGGATGGAGGACTTTACGAATCTTTATGATTTTTTATTGGCTTATGATAAAGAAAATTTGATGCTTAAAGGTGATTTCAATGGAAGAGTTGGAGATACACAAATCCTACATGTAAAATCGGAAATCATACCTGAATCAAAACTAGACCCGAGAACAGCAGTGATAAATAAGGGCATCTAACATTTGTACTGCATGCTCAACGATAGACTACTACTTTACTAAAAGAATGTGCCTCCAAAGTGTTAATGATTTCAAAGTCGAAGAACTGACGCAATCAGATCATTTACCAATAACTGTAACCATTGAATTGGAAAAACAAATGAACACGACAACTGAGATAAAGAAGATGTTTACTACCAAAACTGCAGTGGAAAGACCAGCACTTAGAACGGTATACGGAAAACATTAATAACGAATTAAACTTAGCAGACCTAAGTAATATTGAAACCATAAATGGAATAGATATGCTTACAACATGCATAATTGAAGCTGCTGAAACTCTCCAATCACGGACAAGAGGAAAAGGAAAGCAACCATGGTACGACTGGGAGTGTGAAACAGCCAGAAACAAATCTTTTACGTTTCTGCCACTTCTAAGGAAAGAAAACACTATGCTTATGCGAAAAATATGTATCAAGAAGCGAATAAAAATTAAAAAACTACTTGTTGGCAAAACCAAAAAACGAATTCACTAGAACTTGCTACAATGCTCAGTGCTGCAAAGGACAGAAAATTAATTTGGAAAATCGCTAAGACACTAAATGGTCCAAGATTTGGGAGTGGCATAAAATTTAAGTCCCAAATCCTAGCTGAATACTTCGAAAAACTTCTGAATTCATCACTTATCGAAAATAATATACAATACGCAATGCCATTTCCGGAAGTTGAAACTTTAGAAAATGAAATTACACAATTGGACGTAACAAAGACTCAGTAACCGCTACAGCTCAAACAAAGCCCCAGGTGAAGACCGCATTCCTTACGAATTGACAAAAAGTTAAAATTTTATCTTCAATACCGGCGAAGTTCCTCCAAGCTTTAAAAGAAATATCATATTCCCAATTCTTAAGAAGGGTGACCCAAAGGAGCCAAACAATTACAGAGGCATATCCTCCCTTAACTCAGTTACAAAAATATTCATTGGTGTTATGCTCGAAAGACTCGCTGATTGTGTAGAAGAAAACAGCTTGCTGAGGGAATATCAAGCTGGCTTTCGGAAGGAATACTCTACGGTAGACAACATCTTCCCTCTCACAAGCATCGCACGTGCTTACTTAGAAAATGGAAAAAAGCTCTACGGTAAGGGTGAGTCATGAGCAATGCGACAAAATGATAGGGCGTGTAGGTTGCGTTGAGACAAGAAAAAAATCGTATGGGAGGGGGGGTCTATTCCCCTCCGTTTAGCCGGGAGGGGCAATTTTCGAAAAAACTGACTTAAAATGGGAAAAAAATTATTTAAAATCAACGGCTTCATTCACAATGCTGTGCGATACGTTTTTGACTTTTTCTTTCATTATGTGTTTAAATAAATCTATTCTAAGAAATAGTTTTTGAAATATTAATTTTCAAAGTCAAAATTTTGAAAAAAAAATTTAAAAAAAAAATTTCAAATTCATTTTTTTCAAAATTTTACGTAATTAAGTGCTAATTTTAATTTCAAAATTCAATGCTGTTATTAATTTTAAGTCTAAATAAGAAAACCGAATGCAAAAATTTTATGTCGTTCTCAAGAAATTAAAAAAAAAACCAAAACCACCTTTTTCTAAGAAAAACATTTATTTTTATTGTAACGAAGCAATTTATTTATTTATTTAGCATTAATCTTAGTTTTTTTACTTTTTTTTTAATTGGAGTTTTATGAGAACGTAATAAAATTAAATAGTATTGGAATAACCCTGGATTAATATTATTTTCATTGATAACTTCTGAAAACTGACCTGTCAATATTTTTGCCTTGGCCTGCCCGCAGCCCATGGGTTCTACCTGTTATGGGGACAATAGGGACAATAAAACCGCTTTTTTTTTAAGGAAAAAAAAGAAAATTGCAACGCAAGATAAATAAAAGGCATTGCAGTTTTGCTTAGTAATTATTTCAAATTTGAATATTAACTCATTAACACGTAACGATGTCAAGCTCATACACCCGAGAAGAATTAACGGACATGCATTTCTGCTACGGTTTAGCTAATGGTCGAAGTCGTGAAGCCGAAAGACTGTACGCTGAAAGATATCCCGATAGGAGGTGTCCCCATCATAGCACGTTTCCAAGAATCCACCGACGTCTAAGAGATCATGGAGTGCTGGAGCATCGAAGAAGCGAAAGGCCAGTTTCTGATGAGTCAAGAATCTTAGATGAAAGAATTCTGGATTTAGTCCGAAATAATCCCTCCGTCAGTACAAGAAGGATATCCACTATGCTTGGAGTGTCCCAATCTAGAGCATGTCGAGTACTTCGGGCGGAAAATTTACACCCGTACCACTTTACTATGTTTTTACTATAAAACTATGAAACCTGAAAATTCGAATGACTTCATGGGACAAATAAAAACATTTGCCCGTACATATGTATATAGAATTTTCAGAAGTTGCTTCAAAGAATTCACTCAGTTTCAGGATGTAACGCGAGGAATGGGATGGTCCCGCTACAAAAAAAATTGAACAATTATTAATCTTTAATTCATGCTCAAGAACTCTTTTGCATTATTAATATGATAATAAAATTTATATAAATAATTTAACTTAAATGTTGTTTATTGAATATGAATTAAAGAAAAAAATAATTATTAATAAGTGAATAAAAAGACGACGACTGGTAGTAGAGGGTGGAAGATGATTTAGGATTGAGAATGAGGGTAGAATGACCCAAAAAGGACCAAAGACTGGAAAACCCACACAGAGGATAAAATCAACTCAAATCCTAATCACTACTAACATTTAGGTTGTCTTCTCGTTTATTTTCTTCAATCATGTAGCGGACAAAGAAAATCCCTATTCGGATCCGATCCATAAAAATTGGAAATCATAGTCGACTGGGAAAAGTAGGGGAGGAAGAAATGTTTTCAATGATCTACCTCTCAACAGGGGTAGATTAATTGAAAGATCTCTTCGCCCTCTTCTCGCAGCCAAGTATGCTTCCACGTATGTCGATGTTGAATACGTATGCTAAAGACACCACGGATTACTAAACTTTACGTCTGTTTCATAACCCGGTGTGGTCAGATGGTCTCTAAAAGGTTTCCAACTTAGGTCTCCACCTGAGTTGTAATAACTTGAGAATAAGTTGATCTGACCTCTGGAACTGAGAACACCCGAAAAAGAGAAAGAGTCGAAAATACCTTCAGTTATTCAAAGAAGAAGTTTTAATTCCCCTATCTATTATGTTCAATAGACGTTTAAAGTATTTCGAAATCCTACCCTAAGTCGATCTCATAGTTAAAGGATCCGAAACCTATTCGTTCATGACATTTAGTACCTTCTCATACGATAGGGCACGTCCAAGCCAGAACGAATAGGGTGACTATCACCACACCGCTGCTTCAGGTCTGCAATTTTCGCCGGGGCCGAACACGTCGGTTCAGGGGAGTGGGTGGTGCTGCAGGGGCAATAGTCGGAGTCTTGCTGTTTGTTGACTCTGATATTTTTATAAAAAGCTATGCTAAAAAGCAAAAGGGACCGGTGATAGAGTTGAGTGAATTGACAGAAATTGAAAGAAACGATAGATCGATAAGGTGGAATACGGATGTTGTCAGACGGACGAGACGACGATGTTATTGTCCCTAAGGATTGCCTAACCCTTCCCTCCTGGTTCTATTTCATCCTTGATTTTTGCTAGAACCCTAATTGACGGGAGAATCGGATGATATTGATTCCCCCTCGTGCCTAACTTCCCTACCTAGATGACATTGACGGAGACTAGTCCGGCAATGACATCACCCATTGACATCTCCACAGGCACTCTGTCTATTGTGGAAATATCCCGCAAAAGTTTAAATATTGTTGAAGAAAGAAATAAGTTTTATCTTTACGCTCACATGGTTGTGCAGAACCTTTTTGTTGTTGTCGCTATCTTCACATCAGGATGGCTCCAGCCACGTCCCTTCACTAGAAGTTTTTAACTATCCATGTTACCTGAAATAAATCCTTGTAACCAGAATAAACTTCCCATTAGAAAAATCTATCTCCAACTCGCTTCACAATGATCAAAAACTAGAAATTTTCTTTTCCAAAAATTCTCATAACAAATTTTATTCATAAATAACTAAAACTAACAATTTTTTTAATTTTTGTTCTTATTCGAAATTAAATTTCAAAACTAACTCTCTATAAATTATGTAACTTTATCATGAATTTTATTCTGATAAGAATTCTCAACAATATTTCTCAAAATAAATATTTCAATACTTTAATTTCTTTATCTTCATATACATTAATCTCATAAGATATATTTCTTAACAAATCTTCAACAAATTACAAAAAAACTAACTCGGTTTCTACTTTATCTATTTTTGACATTTCTATTAAATTTCTCAATCAATTAAAAATTATTGCTTCAAAACTAAAAGACTGCATTATTATTTTAAAGAATTTTACAGGCAAACAAAAAAAAATAAATTTTGTTTGCTAAAGACAAAAGATCAAATGAGGATTGGTGAATATTTTCACACTTCCCTCTACCACGTTAAGAAAACGAATTACTCCGATGAGTAATCGTATCTACTCGCATAAGCCTATCTCGAAATTACAAAACGGATCCTAGAATTGTTCGCTTCCTAGATAATCTATATTGAGGCCTCTTACACTTAGATTGTTTAAACAATTTCAGGCAAGGTCGACGATTTTCGAGCCCAGATTATAAAGGACTAACAGATTCTTCCAAAACGCGGCTAATGATTCATTAGCATGTTATTTAACACGAGCTAAAACGATAGGACAATGCCTATACTACACGATTTCAAAAGTTGTTAAAACTCAAAACAAAATCTCAAAACATAAATGTTTCGATTAATCAAAGTTTTCGCAAAGTGGCGTAGGACGCCTCCACTGTTAAACATCCCACCCGAAATTCAAGAGTAAGAATTATAGCAAAAGTTTTCAAAAATCAAAAATCAAAATTTAAAATTAGATCAGAAGGATCGTTACGAATGTTGGTAGGTACATCCAAACCTTACCTTAGCTGAAACAAGCGTGGGTTAGTTTATCAAATTTATTAAAAATATAAAATTTATTCAAAATCAATATAAAAATTTTTAAAATAAAAAGGTTCGACGAGGGGAAGGTGCACCCTACCTTTGTGGAAGCTTGATAGGTAGAATCAGATTGTTAAGGTACGTTAGGTTTTATTTTCTTAATTATCTTTAAATAATTCTCTTCTTTTCCTTTCAGGGTTCGAAGTGTATGACACAAAAATTGTTGGGACCAGTGAATGAATGTATTCGTAGGTCTGCTCTTCAACAGATTTCAAAAATTTAAAAATGTTACTCAAAAATTATTTTTATTAAGTCTTTCAGACGTCACTGAATTGACTTTCAAACTTTATACGCGAATTCAAAAATTATCAAAAAAAAAATTCTTTAAACAAACGAAATATCGTTACCATTACTGTATGTGGTAGGTACCTATTTTAATAACATTAAGTTCACAACTGATCTTAACTTCTTTTATTTTCTTTCAGAAGGATCGAAATTCAATGACTGGTTAAAATCACTTGTACACTTATTTAAACAAAAATCAAAAAAAAACTTTATATTGGCTTTCTATTTCAGCCAGCAATTAATTACTTTACTCGAAATTAATTCAAGTTTATCATAGGCACAAAAATGTAAGTGTTCAAAACCTCTATATTGAACTTGGATGAATTTCACTTATGAATTTTTCTTTATTTTCTTAGCAGAATGCTTTCCAGAAATTTGGCACACTACAACACACTTGGTAAGTACACTCTTCTTAACGCGATCGAAATTAAACAAAAAAAACTTTAATATTTAACTTTTTCCAATTTGTATCTTTACAGAACTCAACCGACGGTAAGTTATTTTAATCTTTTAAATTATTTTTCTTTTCAGACTTTTCTTTTTATATTAACCGACGTATTTTCCGCGAACGTAGGTAGGTATGGGTAAGTATGATATGATTCAAAGATAAAAATTTTTAACTTTAGATGTATGAATTGCTTTTGTGATTGAGTATTGTTTTTGTAAAGACAAAATTCTCACAAATTTTTCTTAATTTTTTTGTTGTAGGTATATTAATATGTTTTTATATTTGTTTCATAGATTTTTATAAGAGTAAATTATTCTTTTAATTATCCCTTAGGACTTTTTCTTTATATCACAAATTATTCAAAAGTTGTTTTTGTAGGTACTATATACGTAGTGACGACATCTAGCATATAAGTACCAGTTATTATATGTAATTTTCACAAATATTATTCAAAGGATTATATTATCCTTCCTTTTTTTTTTTTTTTTTAGCTTTATATTTTTGGATGTTTTTCAGACTGTTTCTTTTATGATAAAATAGGTTTTAAAATAAATAAATTTGTATGTCACCTTCGCAAAAATTATGTTTTCTTAAAATTGTTATCGGAGTGACTTCTTTTTTTATATCAGACATATGACTACGGACTCAAAAGATTTCTACCTATTTTATAAAAATAATATAAATTACCATACCTCATCCATAAATAATTATACAAAAACTTGTTCATCCAGCCTAGAGGTGTCTCCAACTGGGTTATGGTTTTACTGCACGATTTACTGTTGTTGGATTGATCCAGTTATTTGTGTAAGTACATGACTCCCACGCTGATTTAATTTTGCTGAACAAATCCGCTACTGATGTAGGTATGTATTATTTCATATAGTTGATTTTATTTGACTTGATGTTTTAGATTTTATTTTTCGGCGAATTATTGGCCCCTGCTTGGAACCAAATATTAACCTCCGAGTGGTGGCTTTCTCGTGACGATGATGATCTGAACGTAGATGACTGTGTTTGGATTCGTTTGGATTTCTTCGAAACTTGTGTCATCCGTTCCAGAAGTCATCGGTGCCACTCGGAGTATATCTGTTCAATAAGAAAAATGAAATTAGTATTTTGTAAAAATGTTTCAAATATGTTAAGGGCACTTATTGTGTCTTTTTGAAAATTTTTTTATTACATATATATCTTTTTTGTATGGAAATTTCGGCTCGATAGCAAAAAAAAACCATAAATTTTACCTATATTTTTGTGCTTTGTTTCAACGAATTTCTATGACTATTGTTTGAGTCATAGGTACATGTTGCACAGACAATATTTTTATTTTAACTTTTTCCAATTACCTGGATTTTTGTTGTATTATTTTAAAGCGTATTTAGGTGTTGAATTCTATTTCCATAGATTCAATGGTTTTGGTAGGAATTCCTTTTCCTTGGTCGCGAATCAATTGGACTAACCGGACTTTTCTAGAGGGTGGTTTTGGTGTGGTGTAACTTGGAATGACGATTAGGCGTCCATGAATGCCTGTGCATCGCTCATTCAATAGCAACACCTGGGTTTTTCCAATGTCTAATTTATTCATGTGGTATGGTAAGTATGTGCGCTTTTCTGTAGGAATTTTAACATCGTGGTGTCCCACGTAAATTGCGTTTTAGAATAATCTTTTTTTTTGTATGAAGATTAATTTTATTCGTACAGACCGTGTACGCGCATAAATTTTCTTTATAAAAGGATGTTTTTCACTTGAATAAAAATGATTTTTACTCTTACCTTATCTTTTATCCAATGAATGTATGTCTTTTGTTCCAGAATTTTGTTTCTTAGGAATTTCTCCTTTGCCTTCTCCTTTTGATGCGTTTCTTTTTAATTGTCTTTTATTTCGCTTGAAACACTTCAGATTTTCACTTTCTTTACTTTTTATATTTTTCTTTACTTTAGATGAACTGTTAACTTTTTATTTCTCAATTATTCAATTTTTTATATTAATTTTTCCTTTGTAATTTTTATGAGCGACCGATTTCTTCAAATTGGATATTGCGAATGAAGTTGTTCGGCTGGCTTACGTCGTACGATACGTATAACAGAGCTTCTGCAACTGTATTTTTTTCGGTGGTTTGTACGGAATGTCCCCCGAAACAGACTTATTAATGCATATCGGACTCTTTTACACTCATTTAAACCATTACCTGTATCTCGAAATAAATTCGTCCATCTTTTTTTTAATTTTTGTCGATACTCGTAGATGTTTCGAGATATCTTGTTCTTGTCCACAAATGAGTAGATTTTTGACAGATAGATTTGTATGTAAACATTTATCCTATGAAGTTTTTTGTTCACATGCAAACTATCTTGGTTTACTTCATCCAAATTTTATGCCTCTTTAGGAATCTATGTTTTTGTTGTTTATGTGGGTAAGTATTTGTTTAGATGACACATTATTTTCTACTTTTTGCGTGTTTTGCTTTGTTGGCGATAGGGTTCGGATGGTATGAATGAAATTAATTTCGTTTTGTATCTATTTGGTAAGTACGAAATTTTTCTTTTTCTTTTTCTATTTCAGATTCCTACTAAGTATTATTTCTTTTGGCAAAAACAAATGAAATAGGTATACGTAAGTATGAAAGTACATGTAGGTAAATAAACATTTATTCACGAAAATATATTTGGAATGTAAGTATTAATTAGGTCATTCCTAGCTAAGGTGAGTATTGTAGGTACTTTATATGAATACTTTCTTGTAAAGTAATATGTCATGACAATTATAAGGTCGAACTGAATGTACCGCTGAAAGTTTTTATTTGTGTTGAGCTTGAACTTATGTACATTTTTACTCCATGTGAAAAGTTCTTACTGCAAGTTTTTTTTTTATGACAATAATGCCTATTGGTATCCACTGTATTCTTAGTTGGACATTTTCTCTACTGTGTTGGCTGATGGGTGTATTAGCTACTTATGACTTTCGCTGCCTATTCCTGGGTGGTTGTTTGGTTGTTCCTATTTAAGCTAACTATGAGGTTGGCGCATTAGCTATTTTTGCTACATTATAGTGGGAACAGTTTATCTTTTGGTCAATTATATTTTCTGAAAATATGTTCACTTCAATTTATCCTCTTAACATTTTCTGTTAACGGGGATATTTTGCTGTTTAACGAAATTTTCGAGTTGGTTTGTTTCATAAAATGTAACAGATGTCATTATTACCTATCTGAGTTATTTGCATAAGATCTATATATATATACTTGAGTAGGTGTTGAGATAGATTTTCCTACATAACATCTTCAATGTTCCTAGTGTTAGCAGGTACATTGACGATGGAAAAGAAAATCGTCAGTGATGACTCAAATCTCTATATGTGTTTTGTCTTTCGTACAGATAGACTAATTGCTACCCACGACCCGTTTGCGTCTCATGCACAGGCTGAGCAGCTGGCGATGACACATGTCAAAGCAAAAAAAAATAAATTCCACCAAATAAATTGTCTATGACTCTTTATTTGGTTTCATTTGCGAAGGTCCTTGGTATGGACTACCGATTCAAAACCATTTGCGTCCTTAACTTTGTATAAGTTATTGCCCACAATTTTTGTGACCTTGGTTTTCACGAATTTAGGACACAGTTTAGCATTTCGATGCTTACTTGCGTCACTCAATACAAAATTTCGACGAAACACGTCGTCGCCTACATTAAATGTGACCACTCTACTTCGAAGGTTGTAAATCTTCTCGTAGTTGTCATGAGCTTGATTGAGAGCTGTTTTAAGATAGGAATGAAGAATATTCATCCTAGCTGTTTTAGGTAACCAGTCGATCTCGGACTGGTTAAGTCCACCGAGTTTCCTTAACAGTGAATAGTCAGCCCCATGCTCTATCATACGTTGATCGAATAGGGCTTCGTATGGGGTCATGCCTATTGCACTGTGTAAGGACGTGCGTAAAGCACTACTGATAAAGGAAAGATGTTCATCCCAATTAAGTTGCTTAGTATCAATATAAGCACGTATTGCACTTAAAATCGAGCGGTTTACACGCTCACTGGCATTCGCTTGCGGTGCGTATGCTGCTGTTTTTACATGGTTTATACCGAAGTTTTCCAGAAATGTTTTAAAGTCGTTGCTTATAAACTGTGAGCCATTATCCGATAATAAACTCTCTGGAACTCCAAATATCAAAAAAATATCATCCACTAGAAATTTGACTACTTCTGAAGTAGTTGCCTTTTTTAACGGTTTGATAAAAACAAATTTCGTTAGCTGATCCAACGCGATTATTATAAATGTATTACCTCTTCTAGATCTTGGATAAGGACCTAAGAAATCGATATACATATGTTGGAAAGGTCTTTCCACTTCAAATCCCTTTCCCATTTCAGTTCTAAGAACAGAATTTGGCGCTTTCGTAGTTTTACATATTTCACAATTGTTAACATACATTTTTACTTGAGATGCCATTCCTGGCCAATAAAATTGGTTACGGAGACGATGCAGGGTCTTGGTGATACCACCATGCGCTGCCTGAGGCGGGCAATGAGCTGCAATTATCAACCTTTCGCCTAACTGCGATGGAATCCATAACTTCCAAGCCAAATCGTCTTGAATTGGATTTCCTGTTGCGTGTTTGACTTTCTTGTATATGAAACCATCAGATACCTGTAAGTCTGGAAGACGCTCTTTATTTTTATTAATGTGTTCCATAATTTGAAGGTATTCTTCCGACTTAAAAGACGGATCCTTTAAATCAAGATGCAACACTTTAGATGGACTGGAATTTTCGATGGGCATTTCTAAGGAAAATAAACGTAATGCCTCCACTTCATGCACTCTGGATAGGGCATCAGGCACGGAGTTTAAAGTGCCTTTTCTGTGCTCCACCGAAAATTCGAAGCTTTGAAGCTTCAAACTCCATCGAGCTAGACGTCCGGTTGGGTCTTTGAGACTCATCAACCATCTCAGGCTTGCATGATCAGTGATCACCAAGAACCTGTAACCTTCAATGTATGGCCTAAATTTGTAAATGCCTTTTACGGCCGCAAGACATTCGCGCTCGGTAACTGTGTAATTACGCTGCGCGCTATTCAACTTCTGTGAATAGTAATAAATGGGGTATTCTGCGCCAGTCTCATCTCTTTGGCACAGTACGCATCCGATTCCAGTGGCTGAAGCGTCGCACAAAATCAGAACTGCTTACTGAAATCGGGATTGCGGAGAACTGGCGCCGAAGTTAAAGCTATTTTTAGCTTATTAAAAGCTTCTATCGCCTGTTCACCAAATTCAAATTTGCTTCCTTTCTTAAGAGTGTCGGACATCGGTCCGGCTACCTCTGAGAAATTTTCTATGAATCGCCGGTACCAACCAGCCATGCCGAGGAATCGACGTACTTGACGTACAGTCGTTGGTACCGGGAAATCGAGAATTGCGGATACTTTGGACGGGTCCGGCGGTCAGCCATCAGACGAATAGGGGGAATAACATGTAGCATATGAAAACATGCACGTGCCGTAACTATTCGGGACTGGTGGAAGTGTGATCATAGCCTCTTTGCGGCGGCCGCTAGTAACAAGCCTTTTAAAAAAGGTTTGGCTAATATGATCAGGCTAGTTCCTCAGGTTGGCAACAGGTTAATTCCCTGTTCCGTAAAATTTTAGAATTACGAACCCGACAACAAGCCTCGGAAACGGACTGATCTCACGACGACAACCAACGCAACGAAAACGGCAAAACGATTTACGAATTTTCGTATGGAACGTACGATCGCTCTATAGAGCTCGAGCTGCTCAGCAGCTAGCCGATGCCCTGTCAAAATATAGAGCTGACATAACAGCACTACAAGAAATCAGATGGACAGGGAATGGTGTTTTACAGAAGAAAGAATATGACGTATACTACAGCTGTCATACAAAACACCATGTGCTCGGGGTAGGCTTCCTAGTCAGCGAAAAAATGAAGTCTACCATCATCGGCTTTAACGCTATAAGCGAAAGGCTATGCACCCTTCGCGTGCGAGGCAAATTTACGAACATTAGCCTCATTAACGTTCACGGACCTACGGAGGAGTCCTCAGACGAAGAAAAAGAGACTTACTACGAACAAGTCGAGAGGACCCTCAATGCCTGTCCAAGGTATGACGTAAAAATCATCCTTGGGGATTTGAACGCAAAAATAGGTCGGGAGCCGGTATTCAGGCATTACGCAGGCACCCATAGTTTGCATGAGAACACTAATGACAATGGACTTCGAGTCTTAGAATTGGCAGCATCGAAAAACATGGTCGTTGCGAGTACCAGGTTCCCGCGAAAAGATATCTACAAAGCCACCTGGGTATCACCTGATGGAGTCACTCGTAACCAAATAGACCACGTGTTGATAGACCGTCGCCACTACTCGAACTTGATGACGGTACGAACGTACCGAGGCGCCAATATCGACTCGGATCACTATCTTGTTGGTATGGTCTTCCGAGGGCGGATTGCCTTGCGAAGACGTATTGCATCCGCCGATCAAGTTCGAATCAACACGGCTGCCCTGCGCAATGAAAATGCCAGTAACACCTTTGGTAATGCGTTAGGACTCGCCCTAGAATCGCTTGATTTAGGGAGAGTAAGTCCTGGGGCCAGTATGCTGGGCGTAGATGAGAAGTGGACACGCCTTAAGAATACTATCATTAGTACTGCCAACTCCATCTTAGGCAGCAGTCGTAGAAATCGGAACGACTGGTTTGATGATGAATGCAAGCTAGCGACTGAACGTAAGAATGTTGCGTACCGAGCAATGCAGCAATCTCATAGAACGCGGGCACGCGAAGAAGAATATAAAGAGCTCAGAAGAATAGAAAAACGGCTTCACAGACAGAAAAAATCAGCCTGGGAGAAGAACTTAATCTGTGAAATAGAAAAAAGCCGAGAGCGAGGTCAGCACCAGGCGCGGAAGTTCTACCAATCCATCCGAAACATGACGCAGTACACACCACGCTGCACATACTGCAAGGACGGAGAGGGAAATCTGATCACCGATCCACAAAGCATACTGGAGCGATGGGAAGTGTACTTTAATGAATTGCTAAATGGTCAACTCACTGCAGAAGTGGAGGCTCCACTGCTTCAAGACGAATACCCTATGTTGCCGTCACCAAGCATAGAAGAGGTTGAGAAGGCTATAGACCGGCTAAAGAAAAACAAAGCCCCGGGAGCTGATGGTATACCAGCCGAATTATTTCAACACGGTGGGCCAGCTCTACGTCAGGCAATTCATGATATTATAGTGCACGTGTGGGAGCGTGAAGAAATGCCAGAAGACTGGCGAAAAGGTATAATATGCCCCATACATAAGAAAGGAGATGTCACAACGTGCAGCAACTATAGAGGTATCACGTTGTTGAGTACCGCCTATAAGATACTCTCCTCTATCCTACAAGACCGGATAACCCCATACGCTAAAACCATCATCGGACAATATCAGTGTGGTTTCATTCCAGGCAAATCAACAACTGATCAGATCTTTACCCTTAGGCAGGCGATGGAAAAATGTCTAGAATTTAACATCCCAACATACCACCTGTTTATAGACTTTAAGGCCGCCTATGATAGCATAGCCAGGGTAGAACTTTACAAAGCCATGAGAGAATTCGGCATCCCAAATAAATTGACACGACTATGTAGGTTGACCATGACCAACGTAACAAGCCAAGTAAAAATAGCCGGATTGCTATCCAGACCAATCAACATCTTTAATGGACTCCGACAAGGGGATGGTTTGGCCTGCCTCCTCTTCAACCTGGCGTTGGAGAAAGCAATCCGTGACTCTGGCACGGCAACAAGAGGGACCATCGTCAACAGGTCCAGCCAGATACTGGCTTACGCAGACGACATCGACATCATCGGAAGAACCGAGCAAGCTGTACACGATTCCTTCATCCAGATCGAGCAGGCGGCACAAAATCTGGGGCTGCACATTAGTGAAGGTAAAACAAAGTACATGGTGGCGTCGAATGCGAGAGGAACAGTTGGTCAAACAATCAAGGTAGCGGAGCACGAATTTGAAGTGGTGCAATCCTTTAAATACCTTGGGTCAATAGTAGCAGCCGATAACAATATAGAAGAAGAAATACGCGGGCGGCTTCTCAAATCCAACAGAGCCTACTACAGTCTGTCAAAGCTCTTCAAATCCAGAAATCTCACCATAACTTCAAAACTACTGCTGTACAGGACCATGGTTCTGCCAGTACTCACATATGGATCCGAGACTTGGGTGCTTAGCAAAAGGCACTCTGACCTCTTAGCCGCGTTCGAGAGAAAAGTCTTAAGGAGAATTGTTGGCCCCATATGTGAGGAAGGACGATTCCGGAGACGGTACAATCATGAATTGTACGCAATCTACCTTGAAGCAGATATAGTGACAAAAATTAGGCTCGGTAGACTTCGGTGGGCAGGGCACCTAGCTCGCATGAGCGAAGAGGAACCTGCTCGGAAAGTTCTTTGTGGTACATTCTATGGCAGACGACAGCGTGGTAGACCATGCTTGCGCTGGAGAGATGGCGTAGACCAGGACGCCCGGAGCCTTGGGGTGCGCAACTGGATGGCGTCGGCTCGAGACCGGGATAGGTGGAGAGACTTGTTGAAGGAGGCCAGGACCGGACCCCGGTTGTCGAGCCGATGATGATGATGATGATGATGATGTTGGACGGGTCCGCTTTGAGGCAGCCACGCCCTACGACGTATCCTAAGTACTGAAGCTCATTGAAACAGAACCGCGACTTTTCCACATTTATGGTAAGTCCTGCCTCGTTTAGCCTCTCTGCTACAATTTTCAAAACTACAATATGTTCATCGAACGTTTTAGAGATGACCAGAAGATCATCTAAATAGATAAAAACTTGTTCTCGTAAGTTAGATGGGATAACTTTATTCATCAGGTTTGTCAGACTCTGAGCGGCATTGGACAGACCGAACGGCATCACTTTGAACTGGTATAATGGACGACCTGGTACTGCAAATGCGGTTTTCTCCCTTGACATCTTCTCCAACGGTACTTGCCAGTACGCATCTTTTAGGTCCACGCTAGAGATATAACGTGTCTCTGAAAGTCGTGCTAACAAACCTTCTATGTGCCCAATTGGACTCGCATCCTTCTTTGTTACGGAGTTGACTTTCCAAAAATCCAAGCACATTCTGTTTTTGCCGGGTTTCCTCACCAATACAACGGGTGAGGACCATGGGCTTGAACTTTCTTCAATCACTCCCAAAGAAATCATGCGGTCCACTTCGGCGTACACCAAAGCTTGTATCGCTGGAGAGATAGGGTAATGTTGTTGCTTAATAGGCAACGCATCGCCAGTATCTATACTGTGTTCCATTAAGTGTGTTCGTCCGAGTCCACGCTCAGCGAATGACGGGAAAAGTTTGACGGTGTTTTTCAACACAACAGACTGTTCTGCAGATAGTTCGCATTCAGAGAAATTGGGTTCCTCTGAAACTATCTCAGAAATTGTATTTTTAAAAGGTATTATATGGGGCGCTATCTCAAACAGTGCCCAAAAATTAACTCCCAAGTAAAGTTTTTGAGTCAGAGATGGTACGATAAATAAATCTATTTTGTTTTGCCGTTAAAGGAAACTTTCGTTTTGACTACTCCTACCACTGGTTGTTGTTTGCCGTCAGCAGTAGCTATATTGGTAGCGAATTTTTGAAAACTGATGTTTTTGCTTTCTAAGACTTCTAACGCTCCTTTGCCTAAACAACTAACGCTTGCTCCTGAGTCGAGCAAACCATACCACTCTTCTTCAAACAGTTCTACTTGAACATAAGGACGGGGATCGTTCTTATAATCAGACAATTTTGTTGATGAAACAACTTTATAAAGTTTTCGTTTTTTTAAAAATTTACTTCTTAACGCTTCTATTTTTTTTAAATGTTCAGGGTAAGTGTATATTCGTTTTCTAGCTAAGTTATATTCAATTTGCCTTTGATGTAAGGACTTTAAAGGCCTAAGTCTAGGTATTCTAGAATTAGCGGATGGTAATTTTAAGATGTTTTTAGTTTCAGGGTTTTTCAGTATGGTAATTTTATTGGTTTTTTCTACGTTTATAAGGGACTCCCCGAGTTGCCCATCTTTGCCAACTCCCTCTCGGTCGATTGTTGGCTCGTTGACGAGTTTCCCGGACACATTTTGCAGTTTGGTGAATAAACATCTGGTTTGCCACATCGATAGCAGAAAACTCTCCTTTGTAGATCTGCACAGTCTCTAAACGTATGACCAGGTTTTAAACAATTCCAGCATTTCACCTTCTCAGAATTGGGTTTCGAATCCCGATTCCTATCGTGGTGAAAAGCTTCTAAGGCCGTTGACATGT
The DNA here is from genome assembly GCA_951217065.1 of Baccha elongata. Lineage (NCBI taxonomy): Eukaryota > Metazoa > Arthropoda > Insecta > Diptera > Syrphidae > Baccha > Baccha elongata. The sequence goes on along the minus strand of OX578272.1, from coordinate 63,974,229 downwards.
CTGTCAACTGCGAATCAGTTTGGATTTCGATTTCATGCACTACTTTTCTTGGAGGGTTGTTGTATATTGGCGGTGCTCTAGCTCGCATAGGGTCATGCTGAGCTAAAAACCTCTCCATGTCTCGACAAGTAAACACTAGGTCTGCCAAACGAGTTGATTTGAAAGTTAACAGTAACTCTCCCATGCGTCTGCGTACGTTTTGTTTTATTATTTCAGCAAGTTCTTCGTTAGGTCTAGGGTTTTTCATACGAGAATTTATCTTTAAAATAGCGTCGTAAAACGTGTCAAAGCTTTCGCCATGAGCTTGTTTACGTTCCGCCATCTGTCTAGACAACTCCGAATCAGTTTCTAAACTACGGTATTGTTCGATTAATGCCAGTTTTAACGCTGCCCAAGATGAATATGGGTTATTCTTCATATACATCCAATACCATACTTCTACCGTCCCACTCACAAAATGGTGAAAGTTTGCCACGATTTCTTCCCAGGATGCCCCGTAGCTATCCTTTACTCGGTCTAGCCGAAAAAGGAATTCGTCTACGGGCATGTTCTTGGCGTTGTACACTATACCCCATTTGTGGTAGTGTGGTGAACGTATGAAGGATGTCGCTGGTGATGGTGCTGGAGCTCTTATGTTTCGGTTTATAGACGTGTTGTCAAATTGGATTTGATCTAGTCGTTCGTAAAAATCAGGATCGTACCTACGAGAAGGTTCAGCTCTTGGAGGAGATACGTTGCGTCTAGGCCACTCCCTAGGGAATTCCGGTAAGTTATTTCTGTTGGTATCCACTCTAGGTGGAGTGACGTTTCTTCTTTGCCGTGCTCCCAAGGCTTCTCTCACTGCTTCTCTCAGGTTTTCTTGTGGTATTTCTCTCATTCTTTCTCTTGGAGTTTCTTGGATGTTATTTCTGGTAGTAGCGTTTTGATTAGGTTCTCTTCCGGTATTATGATTGCGAGTATCAGGTGTTGGTAGATCGCAAAGTGGTATAGCTGCAGCTGCTGGACGAACTAACTCGCTCATTTGGGCTAAAGCATTCTTTACAGCCAGGTCCACTCTCTCCAATATTTGGGTTTGACTACGAGCTAGCGTCTCCTGCAAGTTTTTACGGTCTTCAGCTCTATTTAGACCTATGGTTGCCAGCGCTATCTCTTTTACATAATCTTCCCATTCATCGGCTTGATTATCTAAAGCTTCCTCTTGAGTCGCTTCTGGCGTTAGGTGTTCAGCCAAATCGACCAAAGGTGCTACTTCCTCGCTATTTCGTTCACCATTCGATGTCCCTGCTGCTTCTTCCACATGACTCATGTCAGCTACCGCGTTACGGTCCATGGTCATGTTATGGTACATATCCAAGTTCTTTTTGTAACGTGTGTTGTGTGGTTCAGGCGTTGATGGTAAATGTGTTCTACTAGGAGCCGGTGGTTTGGGAGGTCTACCCCCCTTTTTCTTCTCCGTAGAATCGTTTTTATTTTTATTAACCATGATGTTTAACGAAAGTGCAAGTACGAAAAAATTATTCGAATAAAAAGGTTTGTTATATAGAACCTATAAAAAAAATGTTTACAAATGATCTAATTATCTTAAACCTATACTATCTCTAGTTTACAAAAGATTTCTAATTTATTAACTACTATTACTACCTAAATATTCAAAATAACTACTATCTATATTAATTCAAAAAAAAAATTTTTTTAATACCTATATCTTACTAACTAAATCTTACTAATCTAACTCTTATAATCTAAAACTTACTAACTAAATCTTAACCTACGCTTAACCTACTTTATCTATAGGGTAAACCCTCTTAATGATTTCTTCAAAAAAAAAACAAAACTGTACCTAAATCCAACCAAAAAAAAAATTTTTGATCTCAACTAAATTATTGAACTTTATTCAAAACTAAATAGCTAAATATAAATATTCAAAACTAAAATTTTTCCAAAAATAACTGACTCTAAATAAAGGTTGTCACCAGACAATATTCAAAAAAAATTTTTCAAAAAAAAAATATAACTAACTCTAAATAAAGGTGCCACCAGGCAAAACTAAATCTAAAAATGTCACCAGACAAACTAAATACTAAAGGTGCCACCAGGCAAATTAAAACTATATGTGCCACCAGGCAAAACTCAAAAAAAACTCAATATACGCCACCAGGCAAATTAAAACTATATGTGCCACCAGGCAAAACTCAAAAATTACTAAATAAACTTGTAACCGAAGTTACTTATACGCCACCAGGCAAAAAAAAAAAAAAAAAATTCTCAAAAATAAATCTACTTATTCCATGAGCTGATTTTATAAACAAACTCCATCTCACTAGAATTTTCAAAAAAAATAACTTCTTCTGGATTTTCTCCAAAAATTACATTTTTACTAAAATTTTCTCAAAATTTCTTAAAGTTTTCTCTAATCATTGTAAGTTCGGAGACGTGACTGAAGCATCCCCATGTTTCAAAAGCGACTCCGCAACAACATGTGTGGTTCTTCATTTCGTTCTTCTTCAATATTAACAAAAAAAAATGTTTTCCATACTCAACAATTCGTAAAAAAAAATTATTTAACTTCTCTCATCAGAATAGCTTGTTCTTAATTCTCCCTGCTGCTACTGACCTAGGGAAGTAGATAACATCCCCTAGCGGACTTCAGACCAGAACTATATCTTTAAACTATCTAATTTGATTTGCTTCATAAATTTTTAACTTATTCTTTTGACGTGTAGTAAAACTTAAACTTTTTCAGATTACTTGTTGTTTGAAAATTGGTTACTCTTTTATATAGCCGTCGTCATTTGGCTTGCGCTGCAGACGTGAATAGGAATGAGTTCAACCATTCACCGGACGTAGTTGCAAACAACTAAACAGTTTAAAAAGATTTTAGTTTCAGCAATATGATTTGCTTTCTTGAGAAGCAACGGACTACTGGACTAATTACCTATCCAATACGGACAACTCTAAGTAAGCTAACCTTACTGAAAACTACATATTAAATGTTCAGAGAGTGGAGTGGATTTCTGACAGGTTGTCGCTACAGACGTAATCAGGAACAAGTTCAACTAAATACCGGCCGACACTTAAGTCATCAAACCATCCGGTGTAAAATCTCCTACACATTACCAATTTCATAAAAATTCAAAAATGTCTTAATCAGTCAGACTGACGTTCGAACAAACTTTACTATATACTCAAAAAAAATACTACACTTCAAAAAGTTACTAAAATCAAATCTATCAAATTTCTCAAAAATTATCAATTTATCTATCAATCGGGCCCCACACGTTCGGGCGCCATTATGTAACGGGAGGAATGGGATGGTCCCGCTACAAAAAAAATTGAACAATTATTAATCTTTAATTCATGCTCAAGAACTCTTTTGCATTATTAATATGATAATAAAATTTATATAAATAATTTAACTTAAATGTTGTTTATTGAATATGAATTAAAGAAAAAAATAATTATTAATAAGTGAATAAAAAGACGACGACTGGTAGTAGAGGGTGGAAGATGATTTAGGATTGAGAATGAGGGTAGAATGACCCAAAAAGGACCAAAGACTGGAAAACCCACACAGAGGATAAAATCAACTCAAATCCTAATCACTACTAACATTTAGGTTGTCTTCTCGTTTATTTTCTTCAATCATGTAGCGGACAAAGAAAATCCCTATTCGGATCCGATCCATAAAAATTGGAAATCATAGTCGACTGGGAAAAGTAGGGGAGGAAGAAATGTTTTCAATGATCTACCTCTCGACAGGGGTAGATTAATTGAAAGATCTCTTCGCCCTCTTCTCGCAGCCAAGTATGCTTCCACGTATGTCGATGTTGAATACGTATGCTAAAGACACCACGGATTACTAAACTTTACGTCTGTTTCATAACCCGGTGTGGTCAGATGGTCTCTAAAAGGTTTCCAACTTAGGTCTCCACCTGAGTTGTAATAACTTGAGAATAAGTTGATCTGACCTCTGGAACTGAGAACACCCGAAAAAGAGAAAGAGTCGAAAATACCTTCAGTTATTCAAAGAAGAAGTTTTAATTCCCCTATCTATTATGTTCAATAGACGTTTAAAGTATTTCGAAATCCTACCCTAAATCGATCTCATAGTTAAAGGATCCGAAACCTATTCGTTCATGACATTTAGTACCTTCTCATACGATAGGGCACGTCCAAGCCAGAACGAATAGGGTGACTATCACCACACCGCTGCTTCAGGTCTGCAATTTTCGCCGGGGCCGAACACGTCGGTTCAGGGGAGTGGGTGGTGCTGCAGGGGCAATAGTCGGAGTCTTGCTGTTTGTTGACTCTGATATTTTTATAAAAAGCTATGCTAAAAAGCAAAAGGGACCGGTGATAGAGTTGAGTGAATTGACAGAAATTGAAAGAAACGATAGATCGATAAGGTGGAATACGGATGTTGTCAGACGGACGAGACGACGATGTTATTGTCCCTAAGGATTGCCTAACCCTTCCCTCCTGGTTCTATTTCATCCTTGATTTTTGCTAGAACCCTAATTGACGGGAGAATCGGATGATATTGATTCCCCCTCGTGCCTAACTTCCCTACCTAGATGACATTGACGGAGACTAGTCCGGCAATGACATCACCCATTGACATCTCCACAGGCACTCTGTCTATTGTGGAAATATCCCGCAAAAGTTTAAATATTGTTGAAGAAAGAAATAAGTTTTATCTTTACGCTCACATGGTTGTGCAGAACCTTTTTGTTGTTGTCGCTATCTTCACATCAGGATGGCTCCAGCCACGTCCCTTCACTAGAAGTTTTTAACTATCCATGTTACCTGAAATAAATCCTTGTAACCAGAATAAACTTCCCATTAGAAAAATCTATCTCCAACTCGCTTCACAATGATCAAAAACTAGAAATTTTCTTTTCCAAAAATTCTCATAACAAATTTTATTCATAAATAACTAAAACTAACAATTTTTTTAATTTTTGTTCTTATTCGAAATTAAATTTCAAAACTAACTCTCTATAAATTATGTAACTTTATCATGAATTTTATTCTGATAAGAATTCTCAACAATATTTCTCAAAATAAATATTTCAATACTTTAATTTCTTTATCTTCATATACATTAATCTCATAAGATATATTTCTTAACAAATCTTCAACAAATTACAAAAAAACTAACTCGGTTTCTACTTTATCTATTTTTGACATTTCTATTAAATTTCTCAATCAATTAAAAATTATTGCTTCAAAACTAAAAGACTGCATTATTATTTTAAAGAATTTTACAGGCAAACAAAAAAAAATAAATTTTGTTTGCTAAAGACAAAAGATCAAATGAGGATTGGTGAATATTTTCACACTTCCCTCTACCACGTTAAGAAAACGAATTACTCCGATGAGTAATCGTATCTACTCGCATAAGCCTATCTCGAAATTACAAAACGGATCCTAGAATTGTTCGCTTCCTAGATAATCTATATTGAGGCCTCTTACACTTAGATTGTTTAAACAATTTCAGGCAAGGTCGACGATTTTCGAGCCCAGATTATAAAGGACTAACAGATTCTTCCAAAACGCGGCTAATGATTCATTAGCATGTTATTTAACACGAGCTAAAACGATAGGACAATGCCTATACTACACGATTTCAAAAGTTGTTAAAACTCAAAACAAAATCTCAAAACATAAATGTTTCGATTAATCAAAATTTTCGCAAAGTGGCGTAGGACGCCTCCACTGTTAAACATCCCACCCGAAATTCAAGAGTAAGAATTATAGCAAAAGTTTTCAAAAATCAAAAATCAAAATTTAAAATTAGATCAGAAGGATCGTTACGAATGTTGGTAGGTACATCCAAACCTTACCTTAGCTGAAACAAGCGTGGGTTAGTTTATCAAATTTATTAAAAATATAAAATTTATTCAAAATCAATATAAAAATTTTTAAAATAAAAAGGTTCGACGAGGGGAAGGTGCACCCTACCTTTGTGGAAGCTTGATAGGTAGAATCAGATTGTTAAGGTACGTTAGGTTTTATTTTCTTAATTATCTTTAAATAATTCTCTTCTTTTCCTTTCAGGGTTCGAAGTGTATGACACAAAAATTGTTGGGACCAGTGAATGAATGTATTCGTAGGTCTGCTCTTCAACAGATTTCAAAAATTTAAAAATGTTACTCAAAAATTATTTTTATTAAGTCTTTCAGACGTCACTGAATTGACTTTCAAACTTTATACGCGAATTCAAAAATTATCAAAAAAAAAATTCTTTAAACAAACGAAATATCGTTACCATTACTGTATGTGGTAGGTACCTATTTTAATAACATTAAGTTCACAACTGATCTTAACTTCTTTTATTTTCTTTCAGAAGGATCGAAATTCAATGACTGGTTAAAATCACTTGTACACTTATTTAAACAAAAATCAAAAAAAAACTTTATATTGGCTTTCTATTTCAGCCAGCAATTAATTACTTTACTCGAAATTAATTCAAGTTTATCATAGGCACAAAAATGTAAGTGTTCAAAACCTCTATATTGAACTTGGATGAATTTCACTTATGAATTTTTCTTTATTTTCTTAGCAGAATGCTTTCCAGAAATTTGGCACACTACAACACACTTGGTAAGTACACTCTTCTTAACGCGATCGAAATTAAACAAAAAAAACTTTAATATTTAACTTTTTCCAATTTGTATCTTTACAGAACTCAACCGACGGTAAGTTATTTTAATCTTTTAAATTATTTTTCTTTTCAGACTTTTCTTTTTATATTAACCGACGTATTTTCCGCGAACGTAGGTAGGTATGGGTAAGTATGATATGATTCAAAGATAAAAATTTTTAACTTTAGATGTATGAATTGCTTTTGTGATTGAGTATTGTTTTTGTAAAGACAAAATTCTCACAAATTTTTCTTAATTTTTTTGTTGTAGGTATATTAATATGTTTTTATATTTGTTTCATAGATTTTTATAAGAGTAAATTATTCTTTTAATTATCCCTTAGGACTTTTTCTTTATATCACAAATTATTCAAAAGTTGTTTTTGTAGGTACTATATACGTAGTGACGACATCTAGCATATAAGTACCAGTTATTATATGTAATTTTCACAAATATTATTCAAAGGATTATATTATCCTTCCTTTTTTTTTTTTTTTTTTTAGCTTTATATTTTTGGATGTTTTTCAGACTGTTTCTTTTATGATAATATAGGTTTTAAAATAAATAAATTTGTATGTCACCTTCGCAAAAATTATGTTTTCTTAAAATTGTTATCGGAGTGACTTCTTTTTTTATATCAGACATATGACTACGGACTCAAAAGATTTCTACCTATTTTATAAAAATAATATAAATTACCATACCTCATCCATAAATAATTATACAAAAACTTGTTCATCCAGCCTAGAGGTGTCTCCAACTGGTTTTTTTTTATGGTTTTACTGCACGATTTACTGTTGTTGGATTGATCCAGTTATTTGTGTAAGTACATGACTCCCACGCTGATTTAATTTTGCTGAACAAATCCGCTACTGATGTAGGTATGTATTATTTCATATAGTTGATTTTATTTGACTTGATGTTTTAGATTTTATTTTTCGGCGAATTATTGGCCCCTGCTTGGAACCAAATATTAACCTCCGAGTGGTGGCTTTCTCGTGACGATGATGATCTGAACGTAGATGACTGTGTTTGGATTCGTTTGGATTTCTTCGAAACTTGTGTCATCCGTTCCAGAAGTCATCGGTGCCACTCGGAGTATATCTGTTCAATAAGAAAAATGAAATTAGTATTTTGTAAAAATGTTTCAAATATGTTAAGGGCACTTATTGATTCTCTTTTTGAAAATTTTTTTATTACATATATATCTTTTTTTGTATGGAAATTTCGGCTCGATAGCAAAAAAAAACCATAAATTTTACCTATATTTTTGTGCTTTGTTTCAACGAATTTCTATGACTATTGTTTGAGTCATAGGTACATGTTGCACAGACAATATTTTTATTTTAACTTTTTCCAATTACCTGGATTTTTGTTGTATTATTTTAAAGCGTATTTAGGTGTTGAATTCTATTTCCATAGATTCAATGGTTTTGGTAGGAATTCCTTTTCCTTGGTCGCGAATCAATTGGACTAACCGGACTTTTCTAGAGGGTGGTTTTGGTGTGGTGTAACTTGGAATGACGATTAGGCGTCCATGAATGCCTGTGCATCGCTCATTCAATAGCAACACCTGGGTTTTTCCAATGTCTAATTTATTCATGTGGTATGGTAAGTATGTGCGCTTTTCTGTAGGAATTTTAACATCGTGGTGTCCCACGTAAATTGCGTTTTAGAATAATCTTTTTTTTTGTATGAAGATTAATTTTATTCGTACAGACCGTGTACGCGCATAAATTTTCTTTATAAAAGGATGTTTTTCACTTGAATAAAAATGATTTTTACTCTTACCTTATCTTTTATCCAATGAATGTATGTCTTTTGTTCCAGAATTTTGTTTCTTAGGAATTTCTCCTTTGCCTTCTCCTTTTGATGCGTTTCTTTTTAATTGTCTTTTATTTCGCTTGAAACACTTCAGATTTTCACTTTCTTTACTTTTTATATTTTTCTTTACTTTAGATGAACTGTTAACTTTTTATTTCTCAATTATTCAACTATTTATTACCTTTTTTATATTAATTTTTCCTTTGTAATTTTTATGAGCGACCGATTTCTTCAAATTGGATATTGCGAATGAAGTTGTTCGGCTGGCTTACGTCGTACGATACGTATAACAGAGCTTCTGCAACTGTATTTTTTTCGGTGGTTTGTACGGAATGTCCCCCGAAACAGACTTATTAATGCATATCGGACTCTTTTACACTCATTTAAACCATTACCTGTATCTCGAAATAAATTCGTCCATCTTTTTTTTAATTTTTGTCGATACTCGTAGATGTTTCGAGATATCTTGTTCTTGTCCACAAATGAGTAGATTTTTGACAGATAGATTTGTATGTAAACATTTATCCTATGGAGTTTTTTGTTCACATGCAAACTATCTTGGTTTACTTCATCCAAATTTTATGCCTCTTTAGGAATCTATGTTTTTGTTGTTTATGTATGAAATTATGTGGGTAAGTATTTGTTTAGATGACACATTATTTTCTACTTCTTGCGTGTTTTGCTTTGTTGGCGATAGGGTTCGGATGGTATGAATGAAATTAATTTCGTTTTGTATCTATTTGGTAAGTACGAAATTTTTATTTTTCTTTTTCTATTTCAGATTCCTACTAAGTATTATTTCTTTTGGCAAAAACAAATGAAATAGGTATACGTAAGTATGAAAGTACATGTAGGTAAATAAACATTTATTCACGAAAATATATTTGGAATGTAAGTATTAATTAGGTCATTCCTAGCTAAGGTGAGTATTGTAGGTACTTTATATGAATACTTTCTTGTAAAGTAATATGTCATGACAATTATAAGGTCGAACTGAATGTACCGCTGAAAGTTTTTATTTGTGTTGAGCTTGAACTTATGTACATTTTTACTCCATGTGAAAAGTTCTTACTGCAAGTTTTTTTTTTATGACAATAATGCCTATTGGTATCCACTGTATTCTTAGTTGGACATTTTCTCTACTGTGTTGGCTGATGGGTGTATTAGCTACTTATGACTTTCGCTGCCTATTCCTAGGTGGTTGTTTGGTTGTTCCTATTTAAGCTAACTATGAGGTTGGCGCATTAGCTATTTTTGCTACATTATAGTGGGAACAGTTTATCTTTTGGTCAATTATATTTTCTGAAAATATGTTCACTTCAATTTATCCTCTTAACATTTTCTGTTAACGGGGATATTTTGCTGTTTAACGAAATTTTCGAGTTGGTTTGTTTCATAAAATGTAACAGATGTCATTATTACCTATCTGAGTTATTTGCATAAGATCTATATATATATACTTGAGTAGGTGTTGAGATAGATTTTCCTACAAGGAAAGTTTCAACTTATAAACCGATTGTAAAACAGAAAAGAGGGGAAAAAGCATCTATGACAACAGTTATCGCAACACGGTTTGGATATTAAAATAGAACACGCCCACTGACGCAGTACTCCTTTAACACATTAATTATACGCGGCCGCAGACAAATCAGGCCCATTCAGCGCCAACACAGCCTTTATTGACCCTGTCAGAAGCGAAGAACTCAATAATCACTACCGAGGAAACAAATGAGATATTGCAATGAAAGTCATTTAAAGAGTAAGCTGCACCAGAGCAGTACATCCAAATTGTTGTTGAAAAAACTTCACCAGTCAGTGACGTTCTTCCTAACAATTATTCTCAAAAATATTTTCATATCATTCCTCCACAACTTAATCAGCACTCTGAAAAAGATTATCCTCCGAAGGCTGGATTAATTATTGCATACACTGAGCCAAGAGTCGTCACAATAAGTGCCTTATTTTAGGGTGTAATCGCATGCAAACGACCGGGGTAAGTATATTCTGAAGATTGTCTTAATTTGCTAGATTATGGATTTACCCACACTCTACTTGATTAATCGTCTTGGTTTAATATTAAGCAGATACAAACAATAAGAAGTCCTGTATACTTGCCACAGATATCCTTTTGCGGTCATTCGGTCAAAACCTAAGTCCTATTCAATACCTATGATCTTATAGCATGATAGGAAACTCTTAAGCACACAAAACAAAATATCATTCCTTTTGAATTTGTGTGAATAATGCATTCCATAAAATTATATTGAAATGAATAACAAAGGATGGCGTGAATCTACGATATATGCAAGTAATGAAAATATGGCAATAAGGGAAATCAATAAAAGCCACAATACCACACATTTAATACATTAAATTAATTAATACAAAGGAAGAGATATACGGTCGCGTCAATGAATATGAAACGCCAATATGTCCGATGGAAAACTTTATATAATAATATCTGTCAAGGTAACCAAAGTGATTGAGCACATCATCAATCCAATCCAACACTATATGGTTCATTGTTCTCTTCGAAGTAGGAATTTTCAAGCTAGTATAGTAGATGCGTGATAGTACTACACAAGCAAATTGTGCATAATAAATGTTTGTCAATGTACCTGTGAGTATAAAACAAACACATAAAATTGTAAATCCTACTATATGCTCTATTCGTGGGAAAAGGATTCTTTAATCTGCTTATATCGATGGAGCTTATAGTCGGTAAACAATGTCATATCTATATCGTTCTGACGGCAATATTGTTGAAGAGGTATATTCCTACATCGTGGTGGCATATTCGATTTTATGGCAATGATTTTTCATTTTCAAGTGCTTTATCTTGGAAATAGAGAGACAACGAGCAAATGTTGATCACTAATTCGCTAAAAGGGTTTGTGAAATGAAATCATATTCCAAGTGTCTAGAAAAGCGCTTAAATACTTGTTGAGAGTAAATATTTGTTGGTCCCGCTCCCGGTTTTTATGTGAAAAAGATTTTCAGATGGTAAAGGTATTAAGAGTTGGATGCCCTTTTTGCAATTGAATTTTATTTTTTATTTGTCTGTGATTATGAAGTGTAGTTTTGTTTGCAGATAAACCATTAAAGTTAAGTTTGAAGTAGTAGTTATCTGAGCTAGTTGGTCTCAGCTGCATATGGACCAACTGCAAATAAGTACGAATCGACACAACTTTATGCATGGTTCTTCATGTTCTTAGATTCATCCCGGTACCGAGACGAAGGGTTGTAGTACACAGTATATGTTGTATAGGAAGTTTGGCTGATTAAAAAATAAAATTTCCACAACCACGCCCCCTCCGCCCAATCCACCTTTATCGCTATCAGGAAAGAACTGCAAAAAATATGAACTTTTTTCCTTATTTCGACTATAACTTTTGTCTGGTATATTTTATCGAAAAAAAAAACTAATTACCAAACTTGTACCATACAAAATTTCCTGCAAGTTCGTCAAAGGAAGCTTTTTTATACGATCAAAAGTAATAAATTGAGCTATGACTTATCCAAAAGAGACCAAAATTGGGTGCTTTTCAAAATTTGTAATGGTTGTGGAAATTATATTTTTTAATCAGCCAAACAACCTATACAACATATCAAAAAATAAGAACTACCCGACCTTTTGTAGGGTAAAACCTCTTTATTTACTGTATTATTGTATTGTATTGGAATTCGAACAGCTTTATCTCAGTCTAAAATCTCATTTTTCTGAACTTATGTCAGTTTTCGTATGCCAAGATAAAAAAATGAGAGCATTATCTCAAAAAAATGAGACTGAGATAAACCTTTTCGCATACCACACAAAAACCAAAATAACTGCTATAGTTCGTCCAGAAAAGATTGTCAGTGCCTGTCTTATGGGAAAGCTTTTTTTTTAAAGTGCGACCTTCGTACATCCCTAAGGCTCGTATCTGTACCTACTGTTTTTCGCAGTATTGTAATGTTTTTTGCTCCCAAAAACTGCGTTAAACTGCGTCCTTTTTTTTTTTCAAAAATACTGCTTTTATTTTGAGATATACAGAACTTCAAATCAGCAGTTTTTTTGAGCTTGTAAGCAAACGTGAATGACAGTGGGATATTTCCATCTTTACATTGTTAATCTCCGAGTAGTAAATATGCTCCTCAATGAAAAATTTCTTGGTGAAATTTATACCACTTTTATATATGAGATGAAGTTCTCTGATTTCACTCATTAAAAGTAATGCAAACAGTCAGCGGTTCGTTATTATCATCTAAAACTCAAAGGAATTCAATAATGAACGCAATAAATTTCATGTTTTAAGGAAATAAAATAAATTAAAATAAAAAAAAAATGTACTGCGAAAAATACTGTTTTTTTTTTTTATCCACGTACTGCTATTTTCAATTTTTGGGGAAAAAGTACTGTTTGTCGTCCAAAAAATGATACGAGCGTTATACATCCCCCACAAACTACTTGCCACACTGACGAGTGCAGAATGATCATCCAATCAGGATCATTTGTTGTTTTTCTCGTTGATAATTTAAGAGTTACCTTTTCTAAGCTACCCAACATTAACTACACCATTTTCTAAATATGTTGTAATAGGTGAAATGTTTAATGTTTTGTAAAAAATGGGTTTGGAAGCGCTAATATAATTGGCAAATAAAACATTTTGTTAGATTTTATCCACCAGGTGGTAACGCTGGTACTGTTTCAATGTAACTTGAAACGATTTATTATGCATATTACGGCATCGCTGCTAGAACTTTTATTTGCGATAGACTTATGCATTTCGATGCAGCCAAAATGACATGCAAACGTCCTATCTTTCCTGTACTGACAATCTTTTCTGGACGAACTATAGGAACTGCAAATGCAAATTACCAAAGGTGCAAAGAAACTTGGTATTGGAGTAATTAAGAAAAAATAGATAAACAAAGGGCTTACAAAGCTTTTATCAATGAATTTGCAAGATAAAAACAAATAGGGGTGTGTCAAATTTAAATCAAAGAGTAAGGATTGCAAAGTTGGAAGAATAACATCTTCACCAACTAAACTGATTCAAAACAAGGGTGGAATCGCGTATTGTTATAATTGAGGTTATAGGTTTGTGGGTCTCTGAAGGAGAACCATTAGCTCAACTTCAACGCACTCAGTATTCCAGTCAAATCGTCACCAAAAGTAAATGTTTGAGGAAAAAATACAGAAGTTGTTTTCTCACTTGTTTTTTATGTAAAGGGGGTCGCAAATACGTTGAATTTTAAAGAAGAATGCATCAAATTGGAGTTCATAATACGAAGTTATAAATTCCAAAATTAATACATACAAAACTATTCGTTTTTTGGTAAATAACTTGAATTTATTGTCTTTTTTTTTAAAACAACTTTTATCGCTTATAAATTGTTTGATGTTTCACTCCATAATAATTTTTGTCGTTTGATAATTACATATTTAAGCACGTCGTTTTGTCATGGAGTTCTCTTCTAAAAAGTATGTCTATTATTGTGCGGCTATCATTTAATGCCTTAAGGGAGGTCTTTTGAATCAACGAAACAATCAATTTGCTGACATATATAGGAACTAATTGTAGCACAATGGGGTAGCTAATTATTTATTGCTTTTCCTCAACTAATTGTCTTTCATTTCTCCTATAGTATAGTGCCGATGATGTTACGAACTTAAAGAACATTCTTCAGAAAAGTATCTTCTAATAATGTTCCCTGTAATAATTGGATTATATTGATGGAGATAAAAATAGAGATAAAGGTGATCCGTTTATATCTAACCAAGTTCACATTTTTAACTCGCATATAAAAGGGGAGAAGTAATAAAATTTAATACAAAATTACCTTCAATATAAAAGTCAAAGAAAAATTGCAGAAAAAAACAACATCTACTTGTGGCAATTTCCTTTTATTCTCTTTTATCTTTCTTACGGTGATGGAAAAGTGGAAACCATCAATTTCTAAAGTTGCCGTTTCGTTACCCAAAAGTGTTGCAATTGCAAGCTCTATACCTTCTGCATGTTGCATATACAACAAAAGGGTTTTAAAACCACTTTGTGATTAATTGCATTAGTATTACTTCAATGCCCGCCAGCCAGCCAAACAGCCAACCAACTTACCAGTTCGTCCTCATCCTCGCCTAGTGAAGCCTGAAATGAAAATATACATATATATTTGTACTACTATTTCAGTTCAGGTACTTCAGCTACTCACATCTACCACAACTAACACTATAAATACAAAAAAAAAAAATACAACAAGTCCTGAATCCAACGTTTTATCCTTTCAACCATAGACTGATTCCATCAAATAACTTTCCGTCTGTCACTGATAAATCCAATGCAACCAACCCGTCGTCAATGCTATTAGATGTCTCGTCAAAAACAAAAAAAAAAAAAAATTGATGGCTGCAAAAAATTGCACTATTATATCTCGAGCCATGGTCACATCGGAAAGCTTTCCAGTGTAAATCAGAGATTGCAATGTGTGATGAGGGCCCAAGAGATAAAACCATCAGAACGAGGAGGACGGATGTAGGTACGTCAGGACGGATGTGAATCTGGATGTGGATGATGGGAATGTGTTTCTATGTTTTAAGTTCATTCGGACGTAAGCGGTTTCACTGTTAATACGAAAATCCAATGTGAAATTTTTCACATGTTGAGCACAGATAACTTATTCGGGTGTGGAAAATGAGAGCAATTGTGGTAGATGGCGAGAGGCTGGTGGTAAAAACTCATTGAAGAGACCCATCAGATGGAAGCTAGAATAAAAATAAATAGAACTGCAAAAAAGAACACCTGCTTCTAGAAGTGGAAAAATATTTCATATACTATACAGGGTGATTGGTATAAGGGCACAAAAATGCCAGAGCAAGTTGGGTTACTTCTTCGGCGTCGGTTACGACAAAAAACAAACTTACTCTTGTAAGTTGCAGCATCCCTTCCCATATACATACCTAATATGCAAGGTTTTTGAGTAAACAACTCTGCATACCTATACCCAAACTCGCACCCATATATACACATACCCTATTTCGCACCCACCCCAAATCCTATAGTAGGTCCTCATACAAATATCACTGTTTAACGACTTTAAAATCGAAAAAGAAGCGGTGTGTTTTGATGAAGAATTTTATTTCTTTTTTCCAAAATCTGTTCGAATTTGAATATTTGTTCGAATAAAATCATTTAGAAATGGCTTAAAGCGATCACAAAGTATAGCGACGGCAAGAGCGACGGCGACGTTAAGCTAATTCCTTTGACATTTAAAAGTCACATTATGCCAAAATGGCCAAATGATGCTTTTGTAAAGCGACAAATGGCCATATGTACGAGAATATTTAAATATGGCCATATGAAGCTTGACCAAATGTCATGGCAACGTTGGCGTTGGTGTATGCTTCCCATTAATGAAAGAATACAAGATTACGACACTTGTTTTTTGTTGTTGTTTTTTTGTCACTTGTGACATAAGCAGAAACAGAAAAAAAAAATGGTGGAATCTTGTAATAACTTTACCCAAACCTATGAGTGCAAGGTGCTTCCGTCACAAGCGAAAATTACGTTAAGTGAAAATGAAAATGTCGAAGTGTCGTACTATTGCAATCTTTCAATCATGCATGATTTGGCGGTGCAGAATTGTATCGTCCATGTGGTGCCCGCTGGATAGCCGAAAGGTGAACTAACGACAAACGTGGGATCCATCGGAGATTGGATCCAGAGCTGTATCACCTAAGTTACCTTGTCAGGAACTAGGAAAAACATCACCAGCTCAACGTTAAACTCAAGAGCGTCTGACACAAATTGTGCGGCACACTGTACAGCGTCTGATCAAAGAGGGACGGCTGAATATAAAACTATGAATAGAATTAACTGACCTATTTATAGCAAAAAGCAAAGTTAAAATATGTATTTATGGCAATGAACAAAACAAATAGATTAAATAAACCAGATGGCACTTCAGTAAAACTGCTAAATCCTCTCTCTAAGGAGATCGTTCTATTGATTCTTGGTAGGACCAATTATTGCGTATAGATTCTGATAGAAGGAGAACTAAAACACAGAAATCTCCTTCAAGATCACATATCTTAAGGGTGGGTCTTCATGACAATAGAATTTAAAATTCATGTAAACGTATTTCAATGTGGTAGTGCGATATTCTTTTCTCTTCATTATTGTTTTTGATACGCTCAACTACTCTTGTTCTCTTTTCAAAATGAGTTTGTTGTTTTGTCATCCTTTCGATTTGAATGGGAATGATGAGTTCTATGCTTTCTGTTTATGGAAGGGTGAAGGGATATTTTTCAATTTTGTTTTCAAAACACATGACTAGGTATAGCTAAAATGTGAGTCATTTTTTTTCTCTTTTCGTTTAGTTGTTTTTTCTTCACTTTCACTTGCTGTTGCTGGAACTGGAAAAACAGTAACAAAAAAATGTGAACTCGTTTGTAATTCGATCGAGATCTTGATGAAGGTCAGGACACATCAAATGAACATGCATAAATATACGTTACACATGTAGGTAGGTAGGTACATTGAAATAGTTTTTTTTTAGGAAGCTTTATGTAAGATAAGTGTGAGGTAGGTCAATATAACTATTTGACCTGTTTGAAAATTACTTTAATGTTTATTGCAAAGGGGTGAATTTTGGAGTTTACAAGTAAGGATGTTGGAATAATAAGGTAACTTGTTCATTTGTAATGTGCGAAATTTGAGATTTCCTTTCGATTTTTGTTGTTGTCAGATTTCAAACAACAGCACAACACTGTATATTTTTGTTTTGCAATTGAAACATTGTCACTTCATTGTCACGTGGGAAAACCTACCCACCTATGTACATTTTGTTTTCAGAATAAAAATAAAAATGACCAAACAGAAAAGTCGTGCAGCATTTACATTCCTAGCTATGTATATAGGTATGCCCTATGATCATTTTTTGATGTTTGGAATCAGGGAGGCATAGGTATGTTAATAAACATGCGAAATCGCCCAACTCTGAGTTTTTAGAACTTGTATCATCTTGGATGTAGGTACCTACCTCTAGGTGTAATATAACCTAATCTATATACCTATGTAGATAGGTACCTATATAAATACAAATTAATTGGTGTCTGTTTGTACGCGGATAACTCGGCTGAATAATTATCCGACTTGCTTGGGAGTTCTTTGTTGGATTTTTATTGAACCAGGTTAACACACAATGGAGCCGAAAGTTTTAAATTTTGGAAAATTGAAAAAATCTTAAAAACCCAAAATTGCGGAAAGAAGTTCACCAAAACAGCTAGTTTGATACAGGGTGAGTCATGAGCAATGCGACAAAATGCTAGGGCGTGTAGGTTGCGTTGAGACAAGAAAAAAATCGTACGGGAGGGGGGGTCTATTCCCCTCCGTTTAGCCGGGAGGGGCAATTTTCGAAAAAACTGACTTAAAATGGGAAAAAAATTATTTAAAATCAACGGCTTCATTCACAATGCTGTGCGATACGTTTTTGAAAAGCCAATAACTTTTTCTTTCATTCTGTGTTTAAATAAATCTATTTTAAGAAATAGTTTTTGAAATATTAATTTTCAAAGTCAAAATTTTGAAAAAAAAAATTGAAAAAAAAAATTTCAAATTCATTTTTTTCAAAATTTTACGTAATTAAGTGCTAATTTTAATTTCAAAATTCAATGCTGTTATTAATTTTAAGTCTAAATAAGAAAACCGGATGCAAAAATTTTATGTCGTTCTCAAGAAATTAAAAAAAAACCAAAACCACCTTTTTCTAAGAAAAACATTTATTTTTATTTTTACGTTACACATGTAGGTAGGTAGGTACATTGAAATAGTTTTGTTTAGGAAGCTTTATGTAAGATAAGTGTAAAGTAGGTCAATATAACTATTTGACCTGTTTGAAAATTACTTTAGGGTTTATTGCAAAGGGGTGAATTTTGAAAACTTTCAAAATTGCGAAAACTAGATCCAAAAATGTGATTTTCAGAAATTAGGTGCTTCCCCCTATTTTTCCAAATTTAATTTTTTTAAAAACTCTACAAGGTTGTGGTACCCTAATACGAAGTTTTTTCTCTTTTTATTTTGAAAAAAAAAATCGAAACTGTGGATAAAAAGCTCAAAAAACATGTTCCCGAAAGTGTGAAGTTAGCCTCCCTTTTTTCAAATTTGAATTTTTGACAAATGAACCAGGTTGTGCTACATTTGTGCTGGTTTGTGTTGATCTTTTTTTTTTTTTTACTTAAAAATTGTAGGTTTTAGACAGCGAAAACTTTTGCACTAATTTAGCAATTTTGCCTTCCTGGGAGCTCCCTTTTTCGAATTTTCAAATTTAAAAACCAGTGCTAGATTGTGCTAGGACTCTTCTAAATTGTTCCAAAGTTTTGTTTCGAAAAAAAATATGTCATATGGGTCACATAGCACCTGACAAAACCGTTATATGGCATCTGACCCGCCGGCGGTCACAGTCATTTTCCTGTACATTTTTTTTCTGAGGCTCTTTGTGAACAAGTTACTTTTTAACATTCACAGATTTTGATTGAAGTATATTAGTTATTTGGCAAACAACAATTCAATCATTCAAATTGCATTTTTTTAATTATTTTCCATTTATTTTTTCAACAAAATCAACCCCAAATAATTTGGAAAATAATGGGTAAAATCTGATAATTTTCATTTCTGATTTATTTTTACCTAATGCTTTTATTTAGGTGCCAGTGAAGAAAAATGAGTATTTTCATTGCAGGCTAGGTACCTACGTAGATCGTCATCATGATACCCTTTCCCTCGGCACATGCCAAAGGCCACGCAAAGACATTTCAGTCACACACATTCTTATTTGCAATTACCTACCACTCCATGTCCGTCAACACGCGAAATGAAAAAAAAAATCGCTTCTAAATAAAAATAGGAACATAGATATACAATTGCAATATACACATTCCCTCTTCCCACTATCTCACAATTTACTAATCGTGTCCAACCACACCACCAAAAAGGAGGTCATCTTCAATATTTTTGTTTCTTTCCGTTGTAGGATAACAGAAGAGGAGGTATCTCCAATTTAGGTTTAATCGCAAACAAATATTGAAGTGCCCAAGCCCAAGTGCCTACGTCAATTATTCTGATACAGAAACATAGATCTCAATTTCTTCTTCCTTTTGACACCTCAACCTTGAAGATTCGATAAGATTAACTCATTTTATAGACGATTCCCTGAGACTCTATTTCTATATAATTAACGAATATAATCTTTTTCAGCATTATTCCCACATCCATAAGTTTCCTTCCAAAACCAAGTAGAAAAAAAAACAAAAATATCATATACCTACCTACTTGGACGACAGCGACGACGACGATACCTACGAATCGTACGTACACCAGCGTTGCCGAAGTTAACCAATCGTGCTTTTTTGACACGACAATTTTTTCTTGTGGCACAGTGGCACGAAACATTTCAATATCGCACACTTTATCATTGCCTATATCTTACTTTAATATTGATGGAAAATTATATAATAAATTACAGAAATAAAGTTTTATTTTTTTAACAGAAGATTTATAGTTTTTTCATGGCAAGCAGTTTTTAAAATGTGACACGGCATTTTCTTTTCTCGGCGGCAACGCTGATGTACACCATTCACCATACCATTTGTGTTTTGTGTATCACCACAAAAAAAAAAAGTTGATTCTAAAGAGAGTGCGAACAGCGAAAATATAATATTCTCTTTCGACGGAAGTTTCGTGAACTAAATATCGTTGTGTGCGTATTTTGATTAACAAAATCGTTAAAAAGATGCTTTTTCAAAATTAAATATAAAACTGTTTATGCGTGTGATATTGTTTTCTTCACTTGGAACTTTAGCAAAAAATATTGAAATAAAATACAAAAATAATAATAAAGTTGTACATGGCATTTCAACCTGGGAAAACTACCATGTGTATAGATACTTTGAATTGTAAATTTTTACGTCTAAACAATATAAAATTGCAAAAAAATTTACAGCAGGATTTACAAAAATAATAAGAGATTCGAATAAATTAAAAACAAAAAATATTAAGAATAAAACATGCCAGCCCCAACGGGGAAAAGAAAAAAGTAGTATTGTTTGTGTATATATAAGTTTTTCAGACGTATAAAGTGGAAAAAAATAATTTTTTGTTTTGTTTCAAATAAAGTATCTACTTCCTGTTATAAAAAAAAAATATTGTTTCGCTCCGTTGAAAATTTAAGAAACTGCGACAGTAAACGAGCTTTAAATTAGTGTGAACTTACGTCCATTTTGTAGCTCAAAAAAATTTTTTTTTTTTTTTTTTTATCCTATGAAAAGCATACATTCATTGACAGTTGAAACACATTAACAACAAAATAAAAAAACAAATCACACGAGAGCCCCTTGAGGGAATGCATAAATCAGCCAAAATAAAGGGGACAAAATGTGTAATTCCTTCCCTAAAAAGCACAAACTTTTGTAAAACATAAAATTGAGGACATATGTTTTAAGATATGTTCATGGACTAAATAATAAATTTTATTTCATCAAAATATCTTTTCAAATGTAGGAGATATATTAAGTTTTGTGCACGTAGTACCCTACATTTACGAGGAAGACCCACCCTTAAGGGTTAATTCACCTATAACCCAAACAACCCCAAATTCTGAATTCTATTTTCTATTCTCTGAAATAAGAGACAAAAGTTATCCTAAACTCGAGAAATTTAAAGTTAAACTGGAAAGTTTTATTGACCTAAGGTCCCCAATGGAAACTTGTGAACAAATTGATCACGAAATTGAGCAATTTATTTCTGATGTGCTGCTGAAAAAAGTACTCCAACAATTTCTCAAACAAGAGAGAAACTGAAATAAAATGTCCTGTAGAAATAACAGAATTGATTTTGGAAAAAAGGAGGACTCGAAGAAAATGGCAAATTACGAGACGAATCATCTCTCGAATGTCTCTAAGCCATTCCTAGAAAGTGCAATTAATTGATAAAAATGATAACTTAGAAATTCCCTTTGTCAGGCTCAAAGAAGTAAAAAACATGAGCCTAACTTGTGTTGGCAAACAAAAAATTACCCGGGTATGATCTAATTACTGATCAGGTTTTAAAAGAACAGCTAACAATAGCCTTCACAAAACTCCAATATATAATAAATGCATGCCTTAAATTCCGTTATTTTACACATCATTGGAAAATTGCAGAAGCAAGATAAGCCTCCAACAGAAGTAACGCCTTACAGGCCAATATCGCTTATACCAATTACGGCAAAAGTTTTCGAAAAACTGCTCCTAAATAGGCTTAGCAAAATAATACAAGATCGAAGACTAATACCAAATCATCCGTTTGGATTTAGAAATAAACATTCCACGATATACCAAGTAAGTACATCGAATTACGGATGTTGTTGAAAAAGCACTTGAAGAAAAACAAGTATGTTCCGCTCTTTTTCTAGATGTTGCACAAGCCTTTGACAAGGTTTGGCATTTGGGAGTTCAGTAAAAACTGCACAATCACTTTCCTAGGCAGTACTATGAAATACTCAAATCATATTTAACCGACCGACTCTTTAGAGTGCGGTACGAACAATAGTATTCGGAATTTAAATAAACCGAAGCCGGTGTACAAGTAAGAGTCTTAGGATCAACCCAAAAGCCAACTCAAGATGGGCAAACCTAAACACTTGTGAGGCAGCTAGAAAACTGTGGTCGCAGTACGATAAAAATAGAACGAATGCAATCATTCAAAAAGACAGGAATTCAGTATCGACGTTGGTAGGTGTTTTAACTGGCCATAACATGCTAAGATATCACGCCAAAAAACTACGTCTAACTGAAAACGATCTGTGTAGAGGTTGCAGTGACGAGAAAGAACATAAGGATATAACCCACTACCTCTGTCACTGCCACAGTCTCAGCCATCTAAGAAATAAAACTCTGGGGAAATACTTCTTCGAAAGCATCATAAAGAACTATCAGAGAGTGCCCAACCACAAATTTATACAGATTCGCAATAGGAAACGGATGGTTGGACACCCCGGGATGATACTAATTAACTATATATGGACTACGAGTATGGTAAGATGAGGAATTTTTAAACCCTCAAATGGGCATCACAATGGTTCTACATTGACCTAAGTTAGTTGTGGTTGAGCTATTGGCTCTCCTACAGCAACCCGCAAACCTAACCTTACCTAGGACCAACCCTGTATTTGTTATATTCAAGGGATATTCCAATGGACAATAATGCGATCATGGCCACTTTTGCAGATGATACTGCGATATTAGTGTCTGATAAATGCGTTGTGAAGGCAACAGAAAAACTGCAACATTCAGTTGACAAAGTGAGAGACTGGCGACGCAACAATAGCGTATCAGATTGAATAAAACAAAATCAACGCATATAAACTTTACTAATAAAAAGATTAATCATGTTCAACTTTTTATTAATAGTAAAGTAGTACTGTTGGGTCGTATTCATTTATGTTTCAACAGATTTCTATTATTTGAATTTACTTTTATATAATAAACTTTTACTGAATTGCTATAATTTTGCAATAAAATAATTCTAATGTAAGTTGCGCGCCTAAGTACCAAGGTTCGCCATATTTTTCTTATTTTTTGCTATATTATAATGTTTAACGTAACTTTAAGCTTATAATAAAAATAAAGAACAACACAATTATTCATTCGTTATTGTACAGCCATCAAGAACAGTCTTTTCTTTAACACTCGTCGTCGCTATTCACTTGCTAACTCGTGATTTTGTCCAAGTTTAACCTTCGATATTTAGCTACTTGTAATAATTACTTATAACTGGGAATTTTCGCGCTTTCTATAGATAATCGAATTTTCCTAGTTCTCGATTGGAAAACGATTCAATCGAACAAGTGCCTTACTCCAATACGGCCAAGTACCTTGGAATGGCTTTGGATGCAAAGCTAGAATGGAAAGAGCACATAAAGAAAAAAAGAGAAGAACTTAACTTGAAATATAGAAAAATGTAATGGTTACTGGGAAAAACATCTACCCTATCCATTGAAAACAAATTAATGTTATATAAGCAGGTAATAAAACCTATTTGGATGTATGACATCCAAAACTCTAGGGTTGTACAAAAAAAAACAAATGCTGACACCATCCAAACATTCCAAACACTCCAAATAGAAATGGTTACAGAAGTGGTTAGAAAACACGCTGTATCACACAATCAGCGACTGCTTAGTGACACCAACTCCGAAATTAAGACTGTCTTAAATGTACGTCGCAATATTCGGAGACTAATAAGAACCAAGCCTCATGAGCTGATGGTCTAAAAGAGATGGGTAAGTATTAAAACTTCAAACTTGTTCCAATGCGATTTTAAATTAAGAAATAAAAATCATTTGTCGATCTTTCATAGATTGGTAATGATTCCAGATAATTTTAGTTCGGTAAAAGTCCCATACTACTTGATACCGAATATAATCAAGTCTTTTGGAGTTTCCCACCTGTCGAAAGAAAAAAAAATGCATGATTTTTTCACCTTTGTTAGAACTTTCGAGCATCAACTCACCAAGAACAACCCTCAACAGACTCAACCACCCACTTCTCGCTTCTCGAGCTTACTTTTTTTCTTCTTTAGAAGTTCGCGGACTTGATTTTTTTTTTGCCCGTAGAACTTACCAAATTCTTCATTATTTTAGCCACATATTATAGAAACATTCTAAAAATCGTCATTATCATTTTACTTGGGTCTTTTTGTTAACTGTTTGAAATTCTTCATACTGTCACTGACTCATAACTCGTTTACACGGATAATAGATTCCTAATTTAATTTCGATTCAATTCAGGGAATGATTTTGGCGAGCTCCATCGTGTTTATTATGAAAGCAATCTTTTGATCCCGTTGTGGTCATGTTTCTGGATCGAAATTTCAATCCATTCTATACTAATGTAAACGGAGTATCTTTGTATTTTCTACAGTTCAACATCAAATCCTGGAAATATCAAAGAAAATTAATATAACCTCTACAACCAGAATAAATAAAATAAAAGAAAAAAATAACAAAATCACTCAGCTGATTATATAAATTCTGTAAACGTATTCAACCACACACAGAAATCATGAAGCGATTTAGCATACCAACCGGAATGATTTCCAAGAGAGCTTCCTTACCCTTCTTCTTCTTCCTCATTAAAAAAAAAAACTAGAAGGTTATTCTTTCAAAAAAAAATCAAGGAAATAATTTTCATGTGTGTCATGGCACCCATCGACCGTTGTCATTCCTTTTCCGCTTTTCATTGAATTCCAATTTCTCGAATTTTCATCCTTTTTGCAATGTTGGCCAGCCAGGCAAATAGAGATGGTTTTGTTGATGATGGTGGTTGGTTTGGGTTAGCTTGTGTAGTGTTGGATAGGATGCGGCTGTGTAAATGACAGTTTAATTTGAAAATAGAAAAGGAAACACTCTTTGTGAATACAGATTTCGAGTTAATATGGTCAAGGAAGTGTCATATGGTGGGAAATCAGGGCTCTTCCAGAGTTGACAGTTTGTAGTGAATGACTTGTGGATTGTTGTGTCTTGTCATTTGAAAGCATATTTCCCCGTTTTTAACTAACATGAAATTTTCAACGAGGACTGTGCGGGCTTTGATGTCCTCACACAAGGTCATGTTTGTCCATTTCATTGAATCAACTGATGCCTATGGCTTTTATCTTGAAGGCTTTTGACTTCATCGTGAAGCTGACGTGTGGAGTGATGCGGTAATTAAGTCCATAAACTGTTGAGCTGTGTCCATTTGAATCCGTCATCCATCAACAGGGTACTGACAGGTTCATACCGCACGACATGACAACGTGATTAAACGAAAACTGAACAAATGGGAGATTTGGTGGTTCCATTCAATTTAAAACACAAAAGATACAAAATCACGATGTCTTATGAAATATTTCAACTGGAAGGGCTCGTTTTTAAGTTCAACTTATTTCATCGTTCTAAAGAGCTGTAAAATCTTGTCATGGCAACAACTTCAAGAGTCTTCAAGCGTAAAAATTCCAATCATCTCAACTGCACTCTTGGGTTGCAATATAATGCAAGGCACATTGCAAGAGAAACCTTTTGACAAATTTGTTACAAAAGTATGCGTTCTTCGCATATTTGAGGAAATACTTTCAAATGCCAGTCAGTCCACACAATTGCGACCATCATGATTAGGATTAGGATCACATATATCGCATTTTTCAACAAAGAAGAATACATATTGAATGCACCCAAGTCACAAGCAATTTTTCTCCATCCTTGGTCCTTTCAGTTATGCAATATTTATTTGCAGCATTATTATTGTTATAGAAGTCTTTTACCATCGAAGATTTTCTTCTCATTGCAAAGGTTTTCCCATTCAGCCAAATAGAATCTCTCCTTCTCGATGAGGAAGATAAGAGGACAATGTTGGCAGAAAATGAAATAGTTATAATATCATATAAATCAAGGAAGCACACACACTCCGAAGAGATTATATTATAAAAGAATTGTCCATTGGGCATTGTGAAGCAAACAGGAGCAAGATTATTTATTTTTTACTGAAGATTCACCTTTTGCAATAAAAAGTCGTCTTTCGTGTCGCGTTGTCCGGGTGGGTAGAGAGAGAGATACACAAACCTTGACTATAGATGGGGCGAGTCAAGTTGTGGTCCCATCATTTCATTGTGTGTATGTTAAATTATGAAAGTTCATTGGAAATAAATTCTTCATTTAGGATATGTGGAGTGTATTTATAGATCCTTAGAGGAATGTGTCAGTTTTGCTCTTATATCTGTAATCGGATCGTTTTTATATTTCTGCTTTTATTTCTGTAAAGAAGAAGAGTACCCAAGAGAACGAATACCTTTTGTGGCAAGAACAAAGGCATTCGGTTTTTCTATTTTGCTGTGTCAATATGTAAAGAAGTAAAATGTATGCTTTTGGTTTGGAGAAATTGGATTTTACTATAACTTTAGTTTTTGTGTGGATTCCCACAGTTGGAAATGAAATGAAATTTTTGTGGTTTTATTTTATTTTAGTTTATAATATGTTTTTTTTTACTTTAAATTCGTTATGTATGTATTTTGTTTTGCACGTATGACAAAAAAATTCAATAGAAAAAGGTTTTACTTTATAGAAAGAAAAACAACTAAAAATGTTCGTTTAATATATCTAATCTACTTATAAAAAATAAGAAAAAAAACAATAACAACAACTATTGCTGGTTGTCATTTTTATTGGAGGATAATTGAAGGAAATGCCAAATATAAGCTTTAAGTGGCCTTAACTCCAATGCGTTTCGTGGCCTCCCCAGTTAACTTTATTTTAAGTGAAAACATTGACCTAAATTAAGTTTAAGTTTAAGAAAAGACGACGGCAATCCTGACCTCAAAAACTAGCGGGCTTCTAAATCAGAAAATTTAGATTTAAATTATGAAACAACTATGATATCTGTTATGAGGGGAAATTTACTTGCAAATGTCATAGGTATGAAAATCAATCGAATAATTTAAAGACGATTATTTGTGTATACCGTTATTTGTATGTTTACCTACTTTTGGCGCTAGTTTTCACTTCCCGATTCTTGTTCGTTTCTCGCATCTCAATGCTTTTATAGAAATAAAAGCAAAAATACTAAGCCATTCAATGCGTAAAGGAAATAATTTGAATGATTTCAAATTTGCATTTCGAATATAATTTCGGACGATGAATCAAGAAATCTCGAGATGTCGCATAAATCCATTACAATCGATGAAATAGAATGCGCCTCACTAGAAGAGTTTAGGTTGAAAATATTGCTGTAGAACAGCCGCTTCCATATTTAAAAAGTATAGATGATTAAATTATTACCCAAGCCAGTAAGTGAAGTAGTCACTAATAATAAATAGTGGATTCATCAAAGTAAATAGGACCACTACCAATTCATGAAAAAACTTAAGTAAGTAATAAGATACATAGATTCCTATAGTACTTTAAAAAAAAAATATTTTTAAAACAACAATAACGTAAACTAATAATGCACATTGTATACCATTTCGGTAAAAACTCGTTTCTTCTCAATCCTCGGATTTAAAATATATCTTCCCTTTCTGAAAGGTAGCCTGTACAATTATATGTCCTCTGTTTTAAGATATTATGAATCTTCACTATCGTTTATAATCGAGATTTGCACTATTTAGCGAAATCGGTGCGCACACCAGCCCACAGACGGAACACACAGTACAGTGCTCCAACACCGGTGCGCACATCGGTGTGGTATCTATGGACTGCTTTATAGATTATAAAAACCCTGTACCACCGATGGGCGTTCATACATGTAGGAAAGTTTCTCCCCATTGTGAGTAGTGGGCGACTGGTTCACTGCAAACAAATCTAATACGAACAAAATGTGTGAACAAGTCTGCGCAACGCAAATACAAACTCATAATGCAAACCGAATGCGTATACCGAAGACCGAATGAACCGAGATGCTCTCATTAGTTATAGTTGGATTTTTGAAGGTCGTTATTTAAAATGGTGCAATTTTATATTCCTCGTCTGCCAACAAAATGATAGGTTAGATTAGGTTTACGTGGCTGTCATGAAAACGGCTGACACACTTAGCCCAATAAAAGGACCATTGTGATAAAACACGTATAGAGTAGTTAACTCTTTAGTTTAAAACCAGTTGGAGCTTCTAATGAAACGATTTAGACACGATTGAAACGATTTCTATATAATATGATAGATCATTTCGGTCGTCGAAGAAGTATTTTTGATTAACATATTTAATATTTCAATGCAATCACTTATATTTGTTTGTTACTTTAATATTTTCCCATCACTACAATGCACATCACTTTACTTTAACTGGATTATTATCTTAACAAATGTAGTTTATGAAATCATACGATGTATTATGTACCTTCAGTACTTTTGCTATTTAGTCTCTCGATAACCATTGAAATAAACAGTATACCCTTGAAATCAATTGTGCTTTTCATTTTTCCTTAACAAGTATTCACCTATACTTTGTCCTTTTTGAATATGCTACTCTTCTAAAAGCTCTCTGAAGGTTGCCGCAGTGAGCATATTGAAGTGGAAAAAAACTGAAAGAATAATATGTAGATAGGGTTACCTATCTCCTTTTTTTTAGACTATATTTGTATTTATATTTTTTTTTTTATAAAAAATTGAGCCAAGATAGGTTTGTTTTAGTTTTCGTCCCTCAGTTTTTTATTTCACGTAAGTATTTCCTTCTACATAACGCACATGTAGTTCAAAAGTGACACAACTCAAAAAAAGCAAAAAATGAGTTATTATCAAAAAAAGTTCCATAGACTTCTTTCTACCCAACATAATTTATTAAAGGTGCATTTACCGAGATTCAATATTTTTTCCGCCAGATGACACTATGTCGTTTTAAATGTTTCAAATGAGGTCAAACTACCTTCGACAAAAATGACACATTTTCAGTTGTTACCTGGTCCTCGCAGCAAACAGGTGTTCCAAGTGAAATCAAAAGTGACTTATTTTGAGTTGTGTCATTTATGGTGTTTAAAACTATAAAATTTCAGTGCGTTAATTTGATTTGAGACACTTTTGTTGATTCCTAGGTGAAAATTTTTGTATGTTTTTTTGAGTTAAGCCACTTTAGTTGACTGAGGTAAATATGAATACTTTGTTTTATTTTGAGTTCTGTCACTGTTGAAGAATGATCAATTGAGATTTAGAGTTGTGCCTCTTTTGATGATTTATTAAAAATTTAAGTTTTTTAAGACCAAATGAAGACAAAATAGTTTCAGTTTAAAACAAAACTTTTTATTTGTATGTCGCGAATATGTTTATATGTGTAGTTCCTAAATAATGTCTTCTTTGATACATTTTTCGACCGTTTTTTGAGTTATGACACTTTTGATGTTTGTAGTATTACTCACAAATTCTTTATTCGGGGGCACTCTCAAAATGAAGGTGAAGGTATCCATAGTGTTATAGAAAAACAGGTCAAAAGACATCTCAGATCTAGCCCAATCTATTTACCTCATCAGTATGTTACTTTGATCCAAACATCGAAAAAAAATGGTCCACCATATCACGTTCACGAGCTTACTTTCAAGGATTTCTATGATTTAAAAACTCTGCAAGAAGAATGGTGAAGTAAGTTTACAGTTGATACTGATAGGATGCAAGTCAAGTGGCACGACATTAAGTTCATACGTGTGGAAAAAGAACACCCTTATGCATTCTTTTACAAAACTTCTTATCAAGATGAGGTTTACAAAAGAGTTAACTCACGCAACGTAAGAAAAAGCCAACCTTCAGAATCTATTAATTTTTCTCTCGGATTGACCCAAGCGTACTCAAAAAAAATTCCTTTGACTGACAACAAAAAAAAAGATATACAAGATCTAATAAACAAAAATATAATTCCAAAATCTTATTTCGATTTATTTTATAAAAACATACTTGGTTTATATTAAGAAACCTTGTATGATTGTATGAATCTCCAACTTTATATCCTTTTCATTTTTAATACATTAATCAAAAATTTAAAACATTTTATAGTTATTACATTGCAATATTTCCACATTTCATTACAATTATTTATTTATTTAGATTAACGACTTTTTATTTTAATTCTGCTATGAATTTCAAAAAGCTTTTTTAATTCTTTTTATACCTAAATTAAAACAAAGTTCCATTATAAAAATGGCCTTTTTCTTATGATGATTTCTTATAATCTTATCCCCCGACTACTTATGAACTACTACTAAATCAAAACTCAAAAAAAATCAACAAAAGTGGCAGAACTCAAAATAGTACATTCCTGTTGGAAAGAAATGATCGTCAAAACTGTCACAACTCTAAAAACATAGTTTTCAAGGTTTACAAAAAAGATTAACGAAAATATTATTTCCATTGTGATTCATACTCTATTTGCTTTTGTCAACATAGTTCAATTTGTAGTTAAACCGTATCTAGTCTAACAATATCGTTTTAGATTTTTGAGTTGTGTCACTTTTGAACTACATATGTGCGATAAGATGATGTCACTTCTTTCCAAAAGAACACTTTTTCGCTGACGATGGGCAAATTTAAAGCCTAGATCTTTTTTTAAAACCGTATGCAGATAAAACCTACATATTTTGGTGGTGATGTTTGCGTTGATGTTTACCTCATGAAGTATTTTATAAAGTTCGTTATTCGAAAAAAAATTGATGCACAATTTGTCTGGTGGCGCACTTATCGAAATTGTCTATTTTACTTCTGATGACATGGTTTTTATTTTTTGGTGGCGAGATGTGGCCTTTGGTGTTATATTCTTTGAGACTGTTCGTTTCGACACCGAAAAAAATATCTGCTACTTGCTTTACAGCTTCTGTTGTATTGTGCATGTTCTTATTTTTTTGTTCTTTTTTTTTGTCACTTAAGTCCTTAAAATATGTCGAAGCCATATCAAACTTAATGAAGGAGCACAGCAATTGCAATATTAAAAAAAAAAAACACTGTTAAAACGAAAATATACACAACACTTCACTTAATAACACTTTACTTCATATAATTGAAATAAAGGTAAGTACACATATGTATAATTAAAAAAAGAAAAAGGCATGGGCAAACGAAAAACTTATCATTAAAAGAATAAAACACGAAATATAATAAATCAAATTCACAACACATAGTAAGCTGTGCGGAAAGAAAAGCCAAATATTATAAAATACAAACACGATATTTTTTTTTTAAGGAATCACACAAACTACATGAAATAAAAACAAAAACTAAATTTCAAAGCATAATAAATTTTCTAATAAGATTATATTGTTATTGTTTTTTATAAATAAATTAAAACAATGCAATATGTTTTCGATTGACTTGCAAGTATAGGTACTGTAACTAAGTTTAAACTTTCTGAGTGGTTTTTAATTGGCAATATCTAGATTTTGGCTGAAATAAATTTTTTGGAAAAAGTCAACGGTTCGCATAGAACTTTTTTACCTACTTTTTTACCTTGAGTATGTTGAACATACCCAAGTTTTCTATAATAAGATCACTGCGCCTCCTTACATAATACCTAATTATTAAGAGAAATTATTAACGAAACTATAATGTCTTATTTTATTTTGACACTTCCTTTTTATTAACCTAACTCTTACATCCTTTTTATTCTTCTTTAAATTCATACAATAAAGTTAAGTACTTGAAGTCAATAAAAGTAATCTTCTTTTATTTAAACCATCACCATATAAGAGCATAGTTTCCAACACTAATTGAATTCAGATTAGGTTTGAAAATTTTTAAAACAAGTTTTTTTTTGTCATTTATGAAAATATTGTTTTGTTTCTTGAATATTTTGAAAATGAATTGTGCAATTAAAAAAAAAAAAATTTGAATAAGACCTGCGGATTTCTTCAAAATGTCATACTTCAAAAAAAATTAAAAATATTTTTTCGAAAATTAAAAAAAAATTGTTTTCCAAAATAACTGGTAGAAAGATTTGGAATTTATTTTCCTGAAACACGAAACAGTAAACGAAATCAGATGATTTTACCCGAAAATCGTTTTTAATTGCGTTTTTTTAAGTGATAAACAGCAATTTCATTGGTTTAAAAAAAAATCCAAGCAAGTTCGTGCTTTTTATTTTATTTTTTTGAATCAGTATCAGGTAATTTTCAAATCTACCATACAAAATCTGAATGTACCACTATTTTTTATTTCAATCTACCACATTTTTTAAAAAGGAAGTGACAACACTGCTAGTGGTGTGTCTTCCAACGAGACAATGTCCATGTTATGACACCAGTTACGGAACTAAGATGCATTTTGCTCATAGACAACAAAAATTTGGTACGTTTTACAACAAAATGATATAACTTGATGAATTTTATGACAACAATCTGCAACTTATATAAAAGAAAACTGTCTTGTTGAATTACATAGATATAAAATCAAGATAAATTTAGATACGTGAGTTGAGCATTTTTAAAAACAGAAAAGACCTTCAAAATTAAATATTATTAACAACAACAACTTAAAGGAGCTACTACCAATTTTTAAACGAATTTTATTTACTCGTTTTTACTAATTTTACTATTCGTTTTTCCATTTTTGGCTGGACATAGCTTTAGCTATTTCAAGGAGTGCCAATTCCTATTATCAGTCTCCTTATTAGTGGTGCCGAGTTTTAATCCAATTTTGTTATGAAAAACTTTTTCACATGCACATCATGAGATTCGAACCCACGCATTATCAGATTTGCTCAGTCTTCGAAGTCGTATGCACAACGCATTCCACCGCTTATGACTACTGACGACACAGGTCGAGATGTTATGTTTGTTTGTTTTTTCAAACGCAATTGGAGCTTCAACATTTCTCTAAGTGCCTTTATGTATGCTGTTTTGTTCCACCTCCATTTTTTTATTAACCATATTTCATTTATAACCGAGATCTATTTTAAAAACATAAATTGTATATAACTATATCGTGAAATAATTCAAAAGAAAACTTAGCAAACAATATAAGTAACATAACTCAAGATTTCACATCAATCACTTCAGCCCATAAGAATTGTCTGATTATTTCAATGGTCGCTTCCATTACCACGCACTCAAAAGAATATAAATATCTAAAGAATCAAAAAAAAGTACTGCAACAACAAACAAAGTAAATTTTGTATCCAATATCCCATTTATCTTAGAACATTATATCTCTAACTGAAATATAATAAAATCTCTTACCGGCTTTGCAGAATACACATGTTTATACCGCAAATTATTCATAAGAGAAAAATAAACAACGATTTTCGGTTTTTGATGGCCCAGTAATCCCTTTCCCCGGTATTAAACACAAAGTGTAGTAGCTTTTAACAGCTTCACCGAGCTATCATTCCAATGCATCTCGCAGTCGTTAAACTCACACCTTTTTTCCCAAATTATTCTAATTTATGTAGCAATAAAAAAGCCTACCTTAAAACAAGAAAAAGGAGAAAATCTCTTATGCTCTGACACTGAGAAGTATCTTTTGGGGATGAACAAAAAATACTGGAATGTCAAAAGCCAAAGAGATGGGAAGACACTTAAGCTTTGGAAATGCAATCAATCTGTATTTATATATCTTATCGGAAGAAGAACAAATACGAACATATAGGGTACATTTGTATAGTTCTTTCTGATTCGTTTATATAAAAAACTAACGTACCCCCGCAAGCTTCGCTGGTCGTTAAATAAAAACATAAAAATTATCTCCCGAACGTTCTTTAAAATTTTAATTATTTATCATTCCATAACGCTCTTTTTTGTACAAATGGGTTATGTTTCCAATTGTGGTGTATATAAAAAACGCTAAGATACTCTGAAGTAGTGATGTTCAATCAATAAAAAATATTGCTTTTTAAACAAAAAAATTAATAAAGTAATTAATAACTAAGAGAAAAAAGAAGTATAAAATATAAATAATGGACCCAAATTCAAGCGCAAAGTTAAATTGAATAATATAATAAAGGGCAGGACTGGGTAGCACAAACTTGCTCTTGTAACAAGTTACCTCTGACCCCTGAGGGTTTAAAGTACAAAGCATATGAACAAAACCGTATGAAATTTCTCTAAAAGATCTAAAACCATATCTTACAAAGATTCAAACCAAAATCAAAGTATGCAGAAAATTTTCCTTACTTAATATAAGTTTACGAACAAAAAAATTGATTTTTTGAAAATATTTTTTCTAAACTTTTTTTTTTTTAAAAAGTGAGTGTTTATGACACCTTAAAACTAAATTTCATAAAAATCCGTTAACTGGTTATTGAAACATTGAATTCAAAAAAACAATTTTTCAAAAATTATTTAAAACTTAAGAAAAACATTTTTGAAACCAAATTTTATTCCATGTGATTTAGAATAGCTAGCGCAATTTCAGTATTAAATTTCATTCAAATCGGTTAAGCCGTTATCAAGATAGTCGAAATTTAAAAATACCGTTATATGGCAATTACCGTTAAAAGAAATTTCTTGAAAGTTTGGTTTTCACTTTAGCATAGACCTTCATTACCTTATCACACGTGTGAATTAAGGTTAAAATCGTTGGAACCGTTTGCGAGAAAAAAAATGTTTTGTTTTGATTACCGTTATATGGCAGGTACCGTTATTTTTAGACTTACAATGACCTTCAAAAAAAAAACTGGGCGTATTACAATAAAAACCATACCTACCAAATTTGAAATAAATCGGACCACCCGTATAGGCTGTAGGTTTTTCGTCTTCTCTATCATCGTAATGTCATATTTATTTGTTATCTCCAAACTTTTTTTGTCACGAATCCAAAACCTATAGAGCAGTGTTTTTCAAACTGTGGGTCGCGAACCCCTAGGGGTCGCTTAGAATTTGTCAGGGGGTCGCGATCGTAAGATAACAAAACGTTGTTTATAAGTTCAACATTAAAAAAAAAAAAAAAAATTATTTTTTTTTTGCCTAATTAATAAAAATTTCGTTCTGAAAACAATTTTGAACTTAATTATTTTTTAAAATTTTATATGTACCTATATCCAACGAAATTTTCTGTATGCTTTTATTTTGTCTTGAATTTTTATAAAGAGAAGTATTAGCACTTTTAATACAATTCGATATGATGCTGTTTGTATTTTATTTCTCCTTTATATATTTTCTTTGAATTAGGTACGTACACTTTTGTGTGTTAAATCAGCAAGAAACTTGCCACAAGAGCAAGTTGGCGTGTTCCATGCTTTCCCTTTATGTTTATAATTTTTGGCGAAAGGAGAAAATTTCAAAAAATGCGAATAAGTGAAATCCCGTATAATGATAATGATGTCAGTATGTATGTTGCTCATTAAATAACTGACAAAGTATTATTATAATGCGGGGGTCTCCAAATTATGTTTACTATATCAAAGGGGTCGCGTATTCGAAAAGTTTGAAAAACACTGCAGTAGAGCAAGTAAAAAAATATCTGTTTAGGTACGTTATGTAAGAATGAGTTTGATGTATGTGGAAAACCGAAATGTATTTTTTTGTAGCTGGTACTGGTACAGGTTTGTATGTAAAAAAAAGCAATACCTTTCTAACAGCGAAATTGTCAACATTAGGCAGATGACATTAATGCATGCTTAAAATCATATAATTTGTCGAGACACGTGTATGTCAAAACAATCAGATTGAAAACGAATATGAGAAAGCCAATTATTGCAAAATGTTTCATAGACGATATAGACTGATGATTTTTCAAGGCAGTTGCTGGATATTGAAGTAGGGCCATGGCATGTTGCCTACAGACGCTTCCGTATCACATACAAGTGAATCGATAATATCATATACGAAGATACATATTTCATCGTCATAAATTCAAGGAAAGTTTTAAATGGCTATTGTTAAAAACGAAGTGAAACAGTTATTATTCGACTAATCTTAAAAATTCAATATCGAACTCGACAAAATTGTCTAACAACAGCAACAATCCCACATCCAAATCAAGTTCGCGTTGTAAATCCTTAATGATTTCTATCATCCGTTCATGACACTGATTTTGGAGGTATTGAATTCGTTTCATTTATTCTTTACCCATTTCTGAAATCTATATATATAAAAGAAAGTCGTGTTAGTTACACCACTTATAACTCAAGAACGGCAGAACAGATTTGGGTGAAAATTGGTAGGGAGGTAGCTTAGAGCCAGGAGACGGACATAAGATACTTTTTATCCCGTTCGACATGAAACGTCAGTCACTATAAAACGTGCAGTATGTATAAAAAAAACAGTATTTTTCGTAGTACATTTTTTTTAATTTTTATTTATTTTATTTCCTTAAAACATGAAAAAAGGCATCTACTTTGCATCAGAAATTTTTTGTTCAGGTCAAATATAAATTTTGCCAAGCAAACAGAGTGCTTGAAAAGGTACATTGCTTTTCATAAGCGATATCAGCACTGTTTTGCCGAAGTAAGGAAAGGGTTGTTTTGTGAGTCAAGACTAGAAAAAGAATTCCAAATACCGCTGACAAAGTGCAAGAAAAATTTATTGCGTTCATTATTGAATTCCTTTGAGTTTTAGATGATAATAACGAACCGCTGACTGTTTGCATTACTTTTAATGAGTGAAATCAGAGAACTTCATCTCATATATAAAAGTGGTATAAATTTTACCAAGAAGTTTTTCATTGAGGAGCAAATTTCCTACTCGGAGATTAACAATGTAAAGATGGAAATATCCCACTGTCATTCACGTTTGCTTACAAGCTCAAAAAACTGCTGATTTGAAGTTCTGTATATCTCAAAATAAAAGCAGTATTTTTGAAAAAAAAAAATAGTACGCAGTTTTTGAGAGCAAAAAACAGTATAATACTGCGAACAACAGTACAGATACGAGCGTTAGGCATGATGCATTACCTTTAAATTTTTTTATCTCAAGATTTAGAAAAAAAATCAAAAGAATTTGAACCGAACCGAGCAATTTGATGACATCGACACGATTTTTTCTACAAAAATAACACTCTTTTTCACATTTGCACAGCACATTGTAACTTCAACACCACCAGTAGCTATACAGCACCGTAGTTTGTGTGTTGAATTCTATATTAAAATAAATTACACATTTTGAAAACAAAAAAGTCCTAAGTTTTTGCTTAAGATCAATGTTTGATACACCTAAAACAAATTCATTTGATCCAAAATGAATTTGCTTACCTTCATGCGAACATTTTTGAGTTTGAGTTTGGACTTTATGTAGGAAATCTTCAAAACATTCTCCAAATTGTTGCCTGGTTTCATGAAAAACAAATCGTATGTCTTTGGTTGCGAAAATTGTGCAGTCAACAGAGATTTAATTTTATCTGGATCTTTTTTATCTTCAGCTGTTGCATTTAATAATTTCAACACATCTCGACACAGAGAAGTCAACAAATTGGCTGCTTGTATTGGTTTATCATTTTTTGAAAGTTCGATGGCTGTGTCATAGTTTTCATATATTTCTATCAATTCTTTCCATTCTTAAGACATATCCATGTCATGATTTATTTGCAAAGGTTTTGGAGGTTTAGGTAAGCGACATGATTTATTTTTTTATATGATTTTTTTTTAAATTCTATCTTTTTTCATCTGACACCATGTAGTATCAAGTACTAAATAGAAGATATGTTTCTTGATTGGTATCTCAAACTGAACTAAAGTTTATTAATAATAAATTAATAACAAATAATAATAAGGTTGCTATAACAATAATAAAGTTGCCTATACCTTATACGACAATAACTACTTAAGTGTATCTTATATACTTACTAAACAAAATTAAAGGCAAGAAAGAAAGACCATCACTTTTTCTACTAAACAGAAATAATTACTAATTGATAATTTGTAAATTAATTGGAATTCGATATTTTATTTTTGAAACTATGAAATGTTCAGTGAATATAAATCTAAACTATTGTGAATTGAAAGAAAATCAAAATTATCATTAAAAAGTTACTAATTAAATAAGTTTAAAACTACTATCAATTGGCAATCGTACAACTGACGAAATCTTCATGTTTTCCTAGGCTGCGGTTTTTTCTACCAAATATGTCACAAGTTTTTTTTTTGCATGAAGTTTTATAAAATGCACTTTTTTTGCATTGTTTTGAATGTCCGTCTTATTCTTTCTCTGAATAGTTTAAAAGAAAAACCAAGAAAACTGTTTGAAAACTACTTGAGTTATAAGTTAACGCACAAACTATCAGCTCAATTTTTATATATTAAATAAAATGAACCACTTGGTCACACGAACTTGCTCTTGTAGCAAACTATATGGTATAACTAAAAATGTATTTTATTAAATTATACATGCTAAATCAAAAAATATCGAAAATGGCCGAAATGTGATATCAAGTTGTATGGTAAATATCATTAAACCGTTGCGTTGTTCAGCCAAAAACATTTAATGCCATTTCGTGATATTCATCTAATCTGAATGCAATAAAGATTTTAAATGAAATCGGGTAAGCCGTTATAAATTTGTAGCTTAATTTGTAAAAACCGTTAAAACAAAATCTCCGTTACGTGCATTTTTAGCCAAAAAACAGTTATAAATGCTGTTGTTTTAGCAGCACTCTAAATATAAAGTTCACAAAGATTTATCAAAATCGAAAACTTGGAAAAACTGAAACCAAAAGAGCCACACGCGAAGTTTGAATAAAATCCGGCCAACCTTTTAGGCTGTAGCTCGGTGAACATACGCACATTCGCACATCCGCAGAGATAGGCCGACGACGGATGGCATGACGAAATTTACTTTTTTGGGCTTCCCTATCATCGTAATGTAAGGTTTGATTAAAACCTGTTTACACTAAACCAATACTTGCCATATCCTTATTGATCATATGTAAAAATAAGGGAAAAGAGAAAGGTGTACATCTTAAACCCTAAAGACGAAAAGAGTAAACGCATATTTCTTCTAATTTGACTTCCTATAATAAGTTGCTGTCAAAATGATTAATGCTCATCCGCACCACAATGTTGTACGAAAACTTCTTTCGCATAATGTTTTCGGAAAACTTATAAGGATATATCTCTTATTTTCAGGGCAAGATGTGAAGTCCTTGGACTTAATGGTACACCATATAACAACAGCTTCCACCAGTTTTGCTCAATGTGTAATTTAAAAGCCAAAGAAGACTGCTTCCATCTCATTAGTGTATGTCCCATCTTAGCACAACATCAAATTTCATACTTTGGGCATTGTATATAAATTTCTATAGTACAACCATGGAGCAGCGCCATCTAAAGAAAGTTGTTAACTGCACATTTGGAGGTTCTTACATTTACTAAGTGTCTATTCTGTTACCCTAACAATAGTCGTCTTCGAAACAAATTAATAATATATAATGTATTTTATTGGCTCTAAAATCCATATTTCCTTGACAAGAGTCGTAAAGAAAACAAAAATAATATATGTTTACGACTGTTGTCAGGGTTACAGAATAGACAACTATTAAATGCACGAACCTAAAAATGTGTTTATCACACGTTTCTCAAGATGGCCAGGCGGTGATTATTCAACATGAAAATACTATAGAAATGTATATACAATGCTTTGGGAAAAAAATCGCTTACGCTACAAGAAACAATAACATTACTGAGCTATTGTGCTTGGAAAAAACTCTTTATTTTTTTAAAGACATATTAAAATACAGAATGTTAATTTTAACCGAATTTGAATAGATAACTTATTTTTTTTTTGTTTCTTGCTATTGTAAATATTGATTCTTTTTTAATTTTAATAAATGATGTATTTAGATACCAATAAATAAATATTTACTTTACTTTACTAATTTTAATAAATCGTCGTTTAATTTTCAAAGTAAATTTAGTCGAGCTTGCCTTTCATAAATTAGGACTCTTCTAAATCTTGAAGAGAATACTTTAGCCATATTTATCTGTCAGAATACAAATTTTTGGGAACTTCGCATTTTATTTATTTATTTTACGAATTTTGATCTAATTTGATTGAACTATTAGGAATATTTCAATTTTCTGAAAAATAGGGTACTACTGATTTTATATTGAATAAAAATATAGGTGTCCGATTTGTTTCTTTTTCTTTTTTAACTCGGCTAAATATAAATTCAACCCCGAATATAAATTGTATGTATTCATAGCGGCTGCCTGAAACCTTTCTTAATGGCATAGATTGTGGATATGTGACACACACGCATTGTAGCAAATTTATTCCGGGCACATGGAATCGAATCCAAAGCAAAACATAAAAACGAAATCCTGTCAATTTTCCAAGCCCTACAATTTATTTAAATTCAATTGCAAATAAGAAAATGGCTATAAGAAAAAGGGTTATAGAAGTGAGTATGTATTTGAGTTTTCTAAGGCCCTCTTCAGACTAAAAGAAAAGATGCAAGACAATATACATTTTAAGGAATTAAATTACTTTATTTTAAACAGAAGTGACTTTGCAAGTTATGAGCTCCGCGAATGTTTTGAATCTGGTGCTCCAACTAAAATTGTATTGAAATATATTATGTAGTTATAAATTTAAAGTTATTCTATTAACGGATTGAATAAAATAATTATTGAAAGGGACAATCTGCTCTAAGTTAAGAACGAATGATATGGAAAATTTATCGTTTCTGGAATCACAGGATAAATAGGGTTTAACACACTCGAGCTACCTGAAAAAAAACCCGTTCAAGTCTAGTGGATGCCTTAAACAAAACAATAAACATAAAAAAAAAGTTATATTTATAGGTTCAGTAGGAGTGAAAAATGATAAAGAGATCAAGTTTATATAATATAAATAAATGCGAACCGATAACAAACATTGTCTTTTCTGATATTTAAATTTGTGTGTCTGTTGTCAAAATATGACACAGGAATTTGAATCTTTGTTTTTATATGATTTATTAACTAGAATAGATCGAATATACAATGAATGTACGTAAAAAACAAAGTGAGTATGTACAAAAGCTATTGCTGGTTTAGATCCATCTGGTGCTGTTGAGAAAAGAGATAAAATTATTATTCGACACAATGTTGAGGCGTTATTTAGGAATGTGTTTGTTGACCAGGACTGGTCATGTTATGTATTTAATGGTATATAATGGGCTGTAAAATCAATGAAAATCATCTTATTTCAGGAGATTTAAAATCAATTCAATTTCAATTTAATTTTTATTGAACATTATATATACAATTTGGCTTACATCTACTTACGATACTATGATGTTTTTTTTTTTTTTTACATTATTGTTGGCACATAAGGGGCCTAACCTTAAACACTGACTTAAGTTTAACAAAATACATAATACATATACTAGTGATAAATAAATTTGATTTAAGAAGTCGGTTGACTTAATCGTCCTCAGGGTGTTCCTTCCCGGTTGTCATTTTGATTTAGGTGTTGGGGGGGGGGGGGGTACGGCGCTTAGCCGCGGTAGTGCACCGACCTTGTGTCAGCGTAGAACGAGATTGCGTTCTCGTTGTCGTTGTCCGTAAAAAAGTTCTCGTCCATGGTTTCCATAACGCTGAGATACCTTGGCTCAGGATGTCGATGTTCGATGGCAATCTTTCTCATTAGCTGATTCGGGTGGTTGATTATGTTACCAACTAGCTTCTTTGTCGACATCACTAGATATTTGTCCAGCGGAATTATTTTTGCTTCTTTATATAGGAGTTCGTTCCTGTAGTGCCTCTGTCTCTGCCGGTCAAAGAAAAGTCCAGTGCATATTCTTAAAATCTTCCTTTCAAATACTTGGAGTTCACTCATGGCTGTCTTCGAAATTGTAAACCAGGCTGGAAACGAGTAGCTGATGATGGGTCGCAGAAGTTGTTGTATAGAAGCATCTTCGTCTCTTGGCGAGATCTAAAATCAGTGTGGCGTTAAAGCTCATAACGTATTTGATTCAAATATAACATTGCCAGGCGTTTTGGATGCTGGAAAAGTAGTGCCAGTCGACGTCCAAGATGCAAGAAAAAGGTAAAAAATCATCTTATTTCAGGAGATCTAAATTTAGTATGGTATTAAAGCTTATTCGTACTTTTTTTTCGAGAAAAGTCGGTTTTTATATAGAATTTATATGGCAGAGGTACCGTTAATAAGGTGATTTTGAAAAAAAAATTCTAACGAAAAACTCCATCATTAACAACAAATCAGTCACATAAAATTTTATCAAAATCGTTCGTATTTTTTTCGAGCAAAGTTGGATTTTCTGTAGCATTTATATGACAGGTAATTTTGAAAATAATTTTCTAACGAAAAACTTCATTATTGGAAAAAAATCAGTCACACTTAATTTTATCCAAATCGATCGTATATTTTATGAGAATAATTGGATTGGATTGTCTTTAAGGCTTATTTTCCAGGTACCGTTAATATGTAAACTTAATCTAAAAAAAAAATGAAAAAAATACAACCTTTGGCTACAAATCCATTAAACGAAAATTTATAAAAATCGATCATATTTCTTACGAGAAAAATAAAATTGTCTAAAACGCATGTATGGCAGGTACCATTAAAAATCTAGTTGTAACAACATCATTGTCGAAAACATCATTGTTTTCAAAAAATCAGTCATGTTAAATTTTACCAAAATCGATCGTATATTTTTTTCGAGAAAAATTGAATTAACTGTTACGTTTATATGGCAGGTACCTTTATTTTCAGACCAAGGATAAAAATTAAAAATACACCCATATTACTCTAAAAATACAGAGTACCAAGTTTGAAGAAAATCGGCCTAACCATTTAGGCTGTAGGGTCGATACATCCAGACTGACAGACGGACAGACAGGCAGGCAGACAGAAAGAAAGCGACAGAGAGAATTGTCGGACCTACTTTTTTCGTGTTCTCTATCATCGTAATGAATACGAATACAAAACTTGCCTTATAGTACCTATAATCGCAAGTAAAAATCGACAAGGGAATCTGTCTCACCTCATCTAGACGGGGGGAGGGGGGGGGGGGAGAAATTTCCTAAAAAGAATGACTTATGTACGTTACGCTCGTACTGTGTTAATCATATAAAGGGTATTCATAATCCCTTGAGTGCGCGTAAAATAAAAAAAATAAAAAAAAATCAGAAACAAAAATATTTAAAAATAACGGTACCTAAATAGTTACTCTTACAATTAATGCTCTGCTATATCTTTTTGAAAATCCAGAATTCTCTTCTTTTATAGTATATTCTTATTGAATAAAGTTGCAAAAAAAGTTAAAGTTAAGTTAAAAAAGCAACAAAAAAAACAATAAAATTATTTTTTTAATAATATATGTATAACTGAATCAACATAATAAAAGTATTTAAATCATTTTAAGAACATAACAAAATAAAGTAAATTAATTTAAAAAAATAATAAAATTATTATCATTGTTCCCCAATGTTTCTTCGTTAAAAAAATTACAAAACACACACAGAGGCGGATGGGAGGCCATGATTTCCAATTTCGAAATTAAATGTTAGCGATACAGAAGGCGATTTTCGACAAGCAAGCGAAGAGCGAACGGGCGGCACGGTGGGTGGAATGGCAACAATAACTTACTGGGCCAACGAGATTAATTCAACCAGGTGGAAAACCGGTTTTCAGTTTTCCACGTGTGTTAGTATTACATTGTTTGAGAGAGAGCCGATAAATATTTTCGTATTCTAAGAATAATAAGAATACTTAAAAAAAAAAAGAATTCTGGATTTTCAAAAAGATATAGCAGAGCATTAAATGTAAGAGGAACTATTTAGGTACCTACTGTTGTTTTTAAATATTTTTGTTTCTGATTTAAGTCATTTTTTTAGAAAAAATTTTCCGCATGCGCAGGTGGTTTTCTGGTTTTTTAATCAGAAAATATTTTATGCAAAAATAGTTTGGATAATAGAATTCTTCGGCAAAACATATAAATCAATATTTGGTAGATATAATTTATTTATCTTTATTCTTGTATAATTCCATTCGCATGACATACACAAAATAGAATAGAATCATTTACTGCCTACATTTGTTACGTGTTCTATATACATACAAAAAAATTTGAATTTCAAAAAGAATTAAAAATTAAATGTACGACTGGGTTGCACGAACTTTCTCTTATGTTCGATAATTGCTTAGAGGTTATGTATAAAAAAAAGAATATATTTTAAAAAACAAATTTTTTTAAAGAGCTTACGAGTTTTCTTTGAAAAATTAGGTATGCAATAAATTTTGCTTTACCAAGGATACAAAAATTTCTTACAATCGTTGGACCAGTTTTTTTTTGGAAAACTTTTAGTAAAAATACTTTAAAATTTGAAAAAACCGATTTTATGAGTAGATACATAAGACAAATTTCGAAAAAAAAAATTTTATCAAAAGATAAACTGTTTAAAAAAGTTTGAAAATTTTATCAAAATCGTTAGAGCCGTTTTCGGGAAAATCAAACTTTTTGTTTACCTATAGTTGTATGGCAGGTACCGTTATTTTTCGACCTAAAAAAAAAAATGAAATACACCCCTAAAGAATTATAAATTAATACTAAATACCAAATTTGAAGCAAATTGATTGTTAAATTTGTTTTGCACGAATGTGACGTAAAGTCAGATCCCTTTTACAAGTGTAGGACAGAAACTGGAATGTATTTTTTTTAACAACACTACCACACTGAATTTAGATCTCCTGATCTCCCACCCCCACACCCAGAGCTTT
Source organism: Baccha elongata (assembly GCA_951217065.1). Lineage (NCBI taxonomy): Eukaryota > Metazoa > Arthropoda > Insecta > Diptera > Syrphidae > Baccha > Baccha elongata. The sequence continues at coordinate 63,929,654 of OX578272.1, read as the reverse complement.
ACAGCTGCCAGGCGACCGGATTAGTGAATAGTGATAGTAGGCCTACCTTATAAGACGGGTTTTGTTGATTCTGAAATTGCAAAGGATTTTACGTGGCTAGCTCTCCTGCTATTATTTCCGTTTAATACAACTCACTTTACGTCTGTTCATTTTTAATTCCACTTAATATTTCAAAACACTCTTTATTTAATTTCACATTCATTATTTTAAATTCAAACTTTATCACTTTCTAATTACCGACTTGTACAATGTACACGATTCAAACTGACTTCTTGCCGCATGGTGCGCTCGTATTTTTAGTGGCTGCACCATTTAGCACTCCGCTTTAGAATCTTTTAGTACAGTGCCAGTCAGAGCCTTCTGGAGCTTTCTAGTCTATGGTCTATCGTTAAAAAAATATGTTTCGTTAACTTTATTGTACATCGGTGTTTGCGGCTGTATTTTTAAGTTGGAATCACAAAAATAGAACGGAGAACATCTTATAGAACACGTTACATTGCCCTCCTCCTAAGATTGTTAGCCCCGAACAATTTTTTCACCATCTTCTCCACTGTAGCGGTATAGCGGCCACTAGCAACCTTGATTTTTGTCCTTGTCCTGTCAAGAATGTCAACGAGTTTCTCCTTGAGATAATTCATATATTCTTCCTCGCTTCGTTGCTCGCTTATAGGACATCTTATAGAACACGTTACAATACGATTCTTCAGATGCAATACTGTTATTTTCTTTCTTCATATAATTAGCAACCATTTTTTCGTGAAATTATTTTTGAACCTCGGAGTTTCTTTTCATCCTCAAATAATTATGTTTTCTCGACTCATTTGCAAATGATTCAAGATTCAAGCCAAGCGGCAAATGATTTTGATTTCCAATCAAAATTATTGCTAGGCATTTAAGAATCAATATACGTTGTGTGTACCTTTTTGTATATTGTTCTACTATCTACTTTACGATTTTGTGTATAGCGATGCCTATCTTTTGATAAAACGTGAACAGAACATCATAGAGACTTGGACTCTCTAATTAGAAAACCAAAGCAGAATGTTTTATCATTCGACAAAGACTGAACCAAATGTATCATAAAATGCTATCGGTATTGTATAGTTTGCTTTCTAGGGAAAGCGTGTCCTATATAGGCTACAGCTTTCGAATCCCATGTTTCAAAGTGGGTATTATGTTGTGTTGGCTGTTGTATATTGACGCTTTATTTTATTTTTCGTTGGAAAATGTCAAAGGAAGCTATATCGTTGTGTTATACATTTTATTGGATGTCCAATGTTCAGTTCAAGTTAATGAGATACATTTAAGGGAATGAGATTGCAGATTAGTGACCCTTGTTTTTGGGGAAATGGTCATACAAATTATTTGAGTTTATTTGTAATTTTGTTCGGTAAGTGGGAGTCAAAGAACAATTTCTGTACTAATTTTTCAAACGTGTGTAGGACAGTAAATTGACAGTAATTAAGAGGGAACATTCCAGAAATTCGTAGGTACAGTGACATTAAAATAAATTAGGGGATTTACAGCATAAAGGAAAATGACAATCATCGATTGAATTAAATACTATTGATGTGTTTATAATAAGGGTTTCGCTGCTCATTTGCTAAGATAATTAAAAATTATATTAAAAATATTAAAAATAATATATATCATCGACTTTATTGAAGGTCATATAAAATAACTTATTGACTATACCTACGCTGCTATCAGTGGTAAATATATGAACTACGTGGGAGTTTTGGCATCTCAAGTAAAATCTTTTTATCACTTATTCCTCCAATAATCTCATTTGAAGAAACCCACAAAATACCCCAAGGGCAGCCAATTGCAATAGAAAGTGCAATAAGTAGGAGATCTTCAATTGGCTTTTAAGCAGCAATATACATTGAACAGATCAGTTATCGAATTAGACAACACGATTACTATAGCGGAAGTTGTAATGGCTTTGAATCAAATGAAAAAACATGTATAGTCTGTCCACTAAAAATTGGCAGTACAGGGAAGATAGGGATGTTTGTCTCTCATTCGCACTTCTTTGCTTTCCATAAGGTTATCTTCTTTCAAAAGCTCTAACAGGGTTGCCGTAGTAAGCATTTTGAATGGGAAAAAACTGAAAAAATATGATTTAGGGTTACCTTTCTTCTTTTTTAATTAAAATTATTTTCTTAATTTTTATTTATAAAATTGAAATGAAATTTATCTTTTTCCACACCACGAAGAGGTAAGATAGTAGCCACGTTTTTGAAGGGTATCCCAAGTAGGCCTTATCCCTTTTAAACAAAAAACAAACAAAAAATAAAGAATTTATTCATAAAGATTATTATAACAAGCAAAATAAATAAACAAGCATAACAAAAATAAATATTAATTCATCTATTAAATAAAAATATGTACATTTATATATAAGTAAAGGTATTTTAATCACTCTTAAGTCTTTCGATGTTTTTGAATCCATTATAAACTAGATGAAGGAGCACAACAGTAGCAAACTTCTCAAAAAATTTACGTTTTTAAAAAAAACGTACTTCACATTAATTTCATTAATTAATTAATTTTAATCACAAAATAGGTACACGAAACTACAATACCGACCGCCGACCAAATATACATAGATTAGAGAGAGAGAGAGAAAACAAGTGAAAGTCGATATTTTAGAGTGCTCTAGTTATTTTTCGCTTTTTTTAAAAAATCTTAGTTAAAAAAAAACAAAATTAAACATAAAATCATTTTTAAAAATTAACTTTATAAGAAAAGTGCAATATCTCATAAAAACAAAACATTTTAAAAGGTAATTTAAGTCACTAAAATATATCGCAGAGGTTGGCCATTTTCCTGTGTATAAGAAATACATATATATGAACCCAAAGAGAAAATCGGGGGAAATATCTCCAAATCAATCACCAAGCTGCAAAAAAAATTCAACATCCAAAGTTTGTTTACTACCCAAGAAGAATATCTCAATGGCACCAACATCTTCTTCAGCAAATGAATTAAAATCAATTGTCGATAGTTGCCTGGTTGAACATTTAAAAAACATAGCGACAAAGGATGACGTCTTAGCTGTCTCTGCTGAAATACAGCTCTTACGGTCGCAAAATGAGCACCTAACGCAACGTTTAGCTGTCGTTGAGAACTATTGCGAAACACTTGAAAGACAGTTGGAAATTTTACACCAAAAATCAAATGAAAATACGGTTGTATTACATCTACCTCCAGATGAGAAAGCAGACATGAATAGTCTAGCAAAACAAACTTGTCTTAAACTTCTCAATCTGAATGAAAATGCAGATCTATCTTTTGATAAAGCACAAGAATTTGTTAATCGTCACAACAACAAAACCACTATGGTACTTAATTTCAATAACAAACACACAGCACAAAAAATAATAGAAGCCGCACCGAAACTTAAGAACACCGGGATTGTGGTACATCGAGAGCAATCCTTTCTTTTTCGGAAAAAAAGAAGAACTCTTTTCGAAATTAAAAACAAACTCTTGGAAATCAACCCGAATGTGAAAATCATGATCAGGGGATCTTAACTTCAAATATCGGACTTTTCATTTTCACATAACTCACTACGAGGATTGACAATAACAAAAAGTGATGAGTTATCATTTGTCAAAACTACTTTTGGTGAGGATGCAATGTGCTTTTTTGACATAAACGTCAGAGGGAACAACAACATCTCTCATGTACCAAGTGAGCCATCTGTGAGTCACTTTGTAAACAAACAACCTGGTTCGGGTCCCAACTATAACCAGAATCATCTTTCAACATAGGATAGAGTTGCCGTCTGCCATAAATTTAATTTCAATTTAAACATTTTCTGCTATAATATTACAGGTCTAAAAAATAAGTTGCTTATGCCAGAATTTTTTAAATTAGTTTTAAGTTATGATGTTTTTATATTATTAGAGACGTTTGTGGAAGAAGGTAAAGAGTTACAATTTTTAAAATATTTTGAAGGTTTTAATTTGAAATGGATACCGGCTATTAGAAATAGTAGACTTGGTCGAGCCAGCGGTGGCATCCAGTGTGGGATAAAAAACAACATTTCCAAAAATCTATCTTTTAAAACTAATGGAAGCAAAACTGTATTAGATTTTATCATAAACGCGAAACAATTTATTATAGTACCTATTTATCTTAATTTTAATGGATGGAGTTCTGATTTTGAGGAACTTCAAATTTTTCTCTTAAGTCAAAATAATGAAAATATTTTAATAATTGGGGACTTAAACAGTCGAATAGGTGACTTCCAGAACTCTCCTTTTATAAGCTATGAACATTTTTTAGCCAAGAGAAGCTCTTTAGATGAGTGCATTAATGCAAACGGAAAAGGTTTGATGGATTTGATAGTGGACTTTGGGTTTTTCGTTTTAAATGGTTGTTCAAGGAGTGATAGTATCGGTAATTTTACATTTATATCGGCTCAGGGATGTTCTGTTATTGACTTTTGTCTTGCAAAGGGGGAGTGGCTTCAAGTTGTCAATAATTTTGAAGTACTTCCGGCTAATTATTCAACGCATTTACCTATCTTTTTGTCGTGTGTTTTTAAAACTCATATCCGACCTGAAACTGAAAATGTCAACAACAGGATTCGATGGGTTGAACAAAAATCTGATATTTATAGAAGAAATCTAAATGAGCATGCAGTGAACTTCTCAAATCATCTAAGTCTAAAATAATGGTTTTTAGATCTCAGAACCGTAGTGCTCGAAATGACCGTACGTGGACCCTCAGTGGCTCCAATTTAGAAGTTGTGACTGAGTACAAATACTTAGGATATCTAATAACACACAATTTGAATCTGAGAGCGCACATAAAAGATAAACTAGCTGTAGCAAAGGCAGCAATTAATTGTATGTGGTCAAATTTCTTCAACAACAAAAGTATAGACCCGGCTTCAAAATTCAGGGTGTTTGATGCAACCGTTAAAAGCTGCTTTTGCTATGGTAATGAAGTTTATGGGTACAAGCAACTGGAAGAAATTGAATCTATCCAAAGATTTTTTTTCAAAAGGATCTTTAGGCTCCCATATAACACACCAAATTATGCGATACACGTCGAATCGGGATTGCCTCCAATGTATATTAGGAACCTTAAAGCTAACGCAGACTATATCATCAAAGTCATGCAAAGGCCGAACACCAATCTGCAGAAAAGAATTCTTTTAGTGTCATTAAGATGTCGATATACTCCTTTTAAAGATTGGTATGAATTGTCCTCGACACAAAACTATCCTCTGACTTTCTGTGTGGAAGATCTAGATTCGTGGAGAACTGCATTCTATGATTGCATTTCTACTCTCGATGAGCAAATATTTCTGGCTTTTAACGATAGGGCGAGGGAGTCTGTGTCGAGAACAATGTATAGCAAACTTAATCTCTGTTTGGGGGAAGCCAATTACTTTAGAGATGAATTTACTGTTTGGGAGATGAGTTTGATTTTTAAAGCTCGCACAGAATTGCTAGAGCTCAACTATATGCCTCACAGAAATGATATTAGTCCCCACTGCACATTGTGTAATCTAAATCAAATTGAAAACATCTTCCACTTTTTGGCAATTTGTCCCATCTTACAAGAAATTCGGCGACTATACTTCAACAAGAGTTATCTATCGCTAGAGGAATGTTTAAGTGTTCTGAACGGAGAGAGTGGTTGGAAGTTGCTTATTCGGTTTATCTCACATTCGGTTGAGTATAGAAATACATATGTGAATCTATTTTAGGTACATACCTATGAAGATAGAATCTGATTTAATTTTGTTTTAGCTAAACTAAAAGCCTGATTTTTGAGAATAAAACTTAATCTAATTTTGTTTTAGCTAAACTAAAAGCCTGTTTCAATTTAATTTCGTTTTAGCTAAACTAAAAGCCCACGATACCAGTTGATATTTTAAGTCTTTAACTGCTTCCATATTCTGTTTTGTTTTAGGTAAACCTAATTTATTAAATGTAAAATAAAGCCAAACTTTTGTCTTAAAAATATGAATCAATATTATTATTTACTTTATTAATTTCGTTTTCGCTAAACTAAAAGCATATAAATTTAAGTCCTTTTTTGTTCTAGATTATGTTTAATTTTTTTTTTTTCTGCTTCTTAATTTCAATTTTTTTGTCATAAATCTTTTTGTATACATTTTCTCTCAGATTATATAGATATATATTTAATTAACCGGCAGACGGCTTAGGGCCATGCTTGTATATCTTTTTAACTTTAAGTTTGTATTCTTCTGAAAAAAAAAAACAATAAAGATAATAATAATAATAATAATAATAAATCTACGCAAATAAGAAAAAATATACACGAAATATCAACCGACCGACCGGCACGAGAATCTACGCAAATAAATTCTTTAAAGACAACAGCTTACCTACATTTTTGTAACTGCATTTTAAGATTTTCCCCACATAAAAAACACAAACATGATCAACAAAAACACTGCACGATAACACTTTTGTACTAGTAATATGCTCATCTCAATATCTCATTATCATTTCATCAATAAAAGGTATTTTTTAAGCTCTAAAATCAAAAGTTCCTCAACAGAAACTCAATATAAAAAAATACGAAACGAGTTACCAAATTGACAATTGACAAATTGACTCTGTTCGAATGGATGTTAAAAGAGGGTTGAAATGCATTAGCCAATCAGTGCGTATTCAACTGTACGCTAGGCAGGTCGTTGTGGGATTTATGTCGGATGCGATCGAAAAATCGTTGGCGGGTAAACATTTTTTAAATGGGGTTTCTTTCAATTCAGTATGGTGCACAAATAAGGCGCGCTACTGATTTTGAAAAAGCTTCCCCATAAGGCCTGTACTGCCAATTTATAGAGGACAAACTATAGACCCATTGTTTCCGAGATAAAGCTTTTCAAAGTTTATCATTTTTTCGAACTTAGCAAATTTTCGCAATTTATTGCAGAGCCCGATAATTTTTCAACAAACGCCAGACCTCTTAAAGAAGGACAAACAAGTATTTAAGGAGATGTTGTGGGCAGCAATGGTACAATGGATGGTGTGCTTGGATGTTACACTAGAGGTTGACAGTTTAATTCTCACACGGGTACCTACATAGCATTTTTTTTTCTTTTCAGAATACCTACCTCCCAGCTTATGCTGGACGTCGCCCATGAGGTATGCAACTAAAAATAAAAACCAACTAACTCTCTATCCTTTTTACCAAAACAATTCTTTCCTATATTTCTACACCTTCTAACATAGTGTCGTGCAACACCTGTTGCATCTAAAATGCAATGTGCCTTACAGACACATAGTTAAAATATTATTTTAATGTCATTCATTATTTTAATCAATTTAGCTTCTAAATTTCTTCTATCAGACCCACTAATACCTTTTATCTTCTTCATATGAACTTCAATCCCTCTTAAAGATGAATTCGAGTAATGCTTTAGAATTCATAAATCCTTCTTTAAGTAATTTTTTAGCTACTTGTGAACGACTTTAAACTGCTATCGAATTTGTTGAAAACTATTGAACATACTCATAAATCCTTTATTGAGTGTACACATAAAAAATATATTTAGATGCAAATATAACATCATACAGAAAACAAATCTGAATATGAAACACAAAATAAATTAAAATATAATTTGAGATAGTCTCCTAATTAGATTGTTTTGTATTTAAATATTTAATTAAAATCCACAATAATCAAAGTAGTAATTTTTTTTTTTGCAACAATGTTGGCTGATTTGTTCCGAATTATAGATTTCTTAAATATATTTCACTTCATTTAAAACAATGTGTTTGTTCCAATCATTATTCATTTATTTAATTTTAACAACAACAACAAAAAAGCACTGGTATTTATGAAGTTTATTCTACAACTATGTGGTAAGTTGCCTAATGATGCTACTACCACATAGAATAATTCCTAAATATATAAGAACATGGTAATTAGAAATTCCAATTTAAATTACCTAGCCTAACACTGTATGTATGTATGTATATGCTCTGTTATGCCTCCAAGCATCACATCACAAATGAAATGCATTTCGATTTACAATCTTTTTTCATTTTAAATAAATTCGTATTTCCTCGTTGTTGAGTCCCTGTTCATATATACATAACTGTTTATCTATTTTGGCAGTGAAAATTTTAGCTTTATAATTATATTCATTGTATAATACGATTGAAATGCAAATAGAACCAACCTAATATGCACATTCACATCACAAACGAAAACTATATCTAACCAATTAAATGCGGTTAATTTGACATCCAATCCATGCAGTATGTGTGGCATATGGAGCGTATTTTCCACGTGACATAACGCTTTTACCAATGAAAATTTCTGATATATAAATAGGGATAGAATATGCTACACTATACAAGTGGGAATTGATTCCCTGAAATTTTGCAACGAGACATTCATATTGCGGGAGAGGGTTATTGGGTTAATTCAACATATCGGTTCCTAGTTTCTATTATATGCTTAATCTGAAATTCAATTGGAATTGACATGAAGGATGAAGGTAGGGTACTTAGTGAAATTAGAGGAAATTAGTAGTGACAGTCGAAAATTGTTTACGAAATTAGGTGAAATCAATAAGAACAATATGTTGGAGGATAGGATTGGTATTCCGTGCACGTGCTATTAAATTAACATCAGCCTTATAGAAGTCAAACGCACACAATTCAATTTTTGTGCTTTGGAAAATATTTGAAGAATCGATTGTTTTAAATTTGTTAAAATATGACGTGTTTAAGACATTCTTGTGTAAATTAGAAAAGATTAAATAAAAGATGTTAAATTATAACCTCGACTATTTTTTTTTTTTTTTCAAATAAATATATACATATGAGGCTGTGGGAGCAAAAGTGTAACCCACATTTTTTTCAATTTTGAGTTTTTCTTAACATAACAACGAAAAGTTAACGGTTAATCGATAAAAAATTAGTGCAACTCATAAATCAGAACTAATCACGATTATCTCCGTTGCGTTGTTGCATTTTGCAATTTGTCAAATTGCCAGTCTTTTCAGCTCTGGTTATTTGTAACCATTGGTTATTTCAGTTGTTCAGCATAGATTTTGTATGTGTTTCTATTATTACCAGCAAATGGTTAAATTTAACGAGAGCTAAAAAGACTGGGCCTAGGTAAAGTACCCACTTTCCAATTTAAAATTCTTTTAAATGGGCAGCCATGGCGACTTAAATGATCAAGTGGAATGATTTCGAGAAAATCTTCATAGACATCTGAAAAGCGTATGATTTACGGACTGCCTATAGAGCTCGCTATTTTTCTCCTTAGATAACTACTGGTTACTCCCGCTTCAAGTTGAGCTCCATAAGTATATCAGAAAAAATCTTGGGATTTCAAGATTGTGCTTTAATGTCAGGACAACTGACTCACTTCTATGTGGATGCAAAATAAATAATGGCAATGTGAATGTGTGTTACTTGTTAATCTTAGATAAACATAAAAAGATAAAACGGGTGTTAATTATGAGCCTGGATGACCACAATTGAAAATCATTTACCAATTAATCGTACGAAAGTTTATATTTACACCTTAGAAATGCAAGAAATTTAGTTATAAGTTTTAATTACTTAAATTTACTTTATTTTAAAACAGTTATGTTTGTAATGAACTTTTAATGAGAGAATAAAAAGCGAACAGCATCTCAATTTTGTCATTTTCTTTTCCTTAGAAAATGTGTAATAAACATAACATTTTGCAATTTTTTCCCCATATTCGGGCTAATCAATTTTAAGTACTTTTTGAAAAAATTAAACATTACGAATACCACATCTTTTAAGAAAAACCAAAATAAAAACGAATCGTTTTTCTTAGAAAATGTGGTTTTCGTTGTTTTTAATTTTCTCAAAAAGTACAAGACTTTTGAGAATTCGGTGTTATGTTTTTGACTAAAAAATAATTAAAGCACTGAATTTAGAAAACAAAAATAGTACTGCATAACGTAAAATTTTGAAAAAATTAGTTTAAATATTTTTTTTCCGAAATTTTGAGTTTAAAAATTATTTTTTCAAAAACCAATCACCGCAACAACTTCATTTAAAAATAAAAGATGAGATTTTTGGCTTTTCAAAAAAGTTTAACAAGGCTTTTGTATGGATTACCATTATTTTTTAATATTTTTTTTAAGGTCAATTTTTTTCAAAATTACCCCTCGTCCCGTACAATTTTTTTTTGTCTTGACCCGCATCTTTCTTGCTCCAGCCGTTTTGTTTGCATTTTATGTGAATCACCTTATTAGGTAAGTGATGTACATATGGTAGGTACATATATTATGTATATAGTGAATTTTTGAGATACTTTGAGGGTGAATATCTCCTCAGCCAATTGAATTAGAACTTTGGAATGGTGGTATGAAATGTTCATTTTCATATGGTTTATCACAATACAATCCTTTTTTATGGTGGCCGGATAAAATAAGATTAACCCAAATTTGCTTGGAAAGTGGCGGGTGTCCTATCACTAAAAACAAAGATTTCCGAACACGTTTTCTTAAAGTATTAATTCTTGTTTTTTGTATTTTCATTTCTAAAATACATACATAAATATATGTGAAACAATTTGTTGAGAAAAGTTATAGGGTTTGTTCGTGAATCGAATCTGTAAACTATGTGAGCGGCAGCAGCTAAATTACTTTACATTAACTCATCAAACATTCTTTCAATAATTAATTTAATAATTTTCTTAATCCATTTAATAGTTCATACAAAATTTTAGAATGTAAAAAAAACTTGAAATGTAATTATTTTCTTCTTCTTGTTAATAAAGACTAGATCCCCTGGCCCTAATGTCTGTGCTGCTATCTTCTGACTCTTCCGCAATATTATAAACGCTATAAGCATGTTTCCTTTCGACGTTAAAACCAAAATGGTTTCATTTCTTGTTACGGAGAAGGAGATTATGTATAGTGACGTTAACTCGCATCAGAACCAGTTGCTGTTTATTACGTTTTCATATTTCTATTTACAAGAAAATGCTTCTGAAGTTGTCTACCTCTTATAGCTGGTTATCTTCTTGTGACAATTTTTTCTCCTTTTATCAAAATAAAAAATCAAAAACTTGACTCTAAAAACAAAACACACACATACGAATATAATGAAGAAAAACATATTTATAAATTATACATTTATATTCCATCTATATAGCCAGCCCAAGGATACAATGACATGGAAGTGAAAATCTCGTTAGTAGCTGTATTCTCTGTCATAATGTTGTTATAAGCCAAAAGTGGATGGTTGCATTTTAAAATATTAATATAATTATGTATAGCTCTGTATATCTTCTCTCGAAGAGAAGAGATTACTTACGAGATACATGATGTAAGTACAAAATAAGCGCCTCACAAAGCAAATGAATACCAAATGAATATGTCATTAAATTGTGACAAGGGATGGGCGAACAAGGTAGTTATAGGCAAAAGATCCACACGAATATATGTTGAGAATCCAAAGGATGTTGCTCCCACTTAATTTGTGCGATAGAAATGAAATACTAAAGCCAAATTGAGGGGGCAGGCAACGAGAATCAAGATCGAGTGAGTTTTGACAACAAACCTACCTCATGTTACTCTCGGTAAGGGATTAAGTACTCACCAAGACTTGTCAAAGAGCCTTGAATCCTTCCAATGCAGCCGCAATGCTGAAGGCAAACTCAAATACCAATTATGTAAAGTGCCTTTGCCATTAAATATGAAGGAGGTGCTATTTTTTTTTGCAATTAAAAACAAAATTCGAAGAAGGAGCAAAAACAAAACTTAAAATGAGGGAAAGCGTTAGCCACTTCAAATAAAAGAATGAAACCGTGGAGGTGAGAAAACTGATTTCGCAATTTGTACTAGTTGTTGGCATATACACTTAAAAATTAATGACAAATTGCAGTCCGTCACGAAATAGTTTTTTAGCACTGTTTCTCTGAAACAGTGCTAAATGGGGTCTGGGGGGGAAACGTTTGGGGGAGGCACATGAATGTGGTTGCTTTTTCTATAAAGGAGAATAACAGATAATCCCATTTTTTTCTAGATTTCTGAGAATGTCTCTAATTGGGACCAGGACCATGATTAAAAGCGCTTCCTTTTGTTCACCCTCTTAGTTTTTCTTTTGTATGAAATAATAAAGTTACTTTATCTGAATAATTATTTGTTCTTTATCCAATTTTTAGAAGAATAGACTCCAACAAAAAACTAAATCCCTTTACCTTAGAATATTTTTTTCTGCATGTTTTGAGTTTTGAAAAAAAATGTCCAACACGCAATACCAGCAGACGGTGTTGGTGTTTGCAAAACAATTGAATATTATGTGTCTCCACATGCAAATAATGCATCATGCACGCTATGGCAATTAGAAATAGTGCGAAATGGTTTCACCATTTCTAGTTGAGTTACTTTGCAAAATGAATATTTAATATTTCAATTTTTCAAAAAATAATACCACACAATTTTATTTAGATTTGCTTCAATAAAACGTCAAACAACACGAAATCTTAATTCTGCGAATGTAAAGGGTTCAACGTTTTATATTAAGTTCAAAACATTTCTGAACACGCAGTTATAATGAAGTACTTTTACTTGCAATTATAGGTTGGTTCTATAAGGCAAAAAAAAGAAATAACAATCAAAAATGACATTACGATGATTAAAGAAAAAACAAGTAGGTACGACTATTCTGTTTGTCTATCTGTCTGTCTGTATTAGACCAAGAGTCGAGAGCAAAGTTTGGGCATGGAGGTATAACCAAAATTCATTTATGTACCTATACTATACATGTACATATATTGAGGTATTAGCGTCGTGATATCGAATCCTGTCGTGAGAGGTTGAAAACTGTGATTTTGCCGATTCAAGGGTCGGGGGTAAAACCAATTATATGCACATGGAAACTATCGAATGGAGCTATGATTAAGAATGTCGGGTCCCATACGTTTTAAGTGGTGTCTTGTCCTTCCCAGACGCCTCAGAAAAATTACGTAAAATCATTTTTGGATGTCGGAGGTATAACCACTAAATTAAATGACAAAAAATCAGGTTAACTCTCCTCATAACGAATATATAGGTGAAACACGATTTAAGTGGTGTGCCACATATAGCCAGACGCTCCCAAAAAGCACATTATAGTGCAACCACTGTTTTTTTTTTATTCTAAGAAAATATTCTATTTCTTTTAATTTTTAAACAACCAAAATTAATAATATTTTATTTAATTTTATTAAACAAAATAAATAGTTCAGATCAATAACTTAATATACAATACAGGGTGATTGGTATAAGGTGCACCAAAAATATTGAGCGTGTAGGTGGAGTTAAGACAAGAAAAAAATCGTATGGAGGGGGGGTCTATTTCCCTCCGTTTAGGCGGGAGGGGCAATTTTCTAAAACATTGACTTAAATCAGAAAAAAAAATTATTTAAAATCAACGGTGAATGATACAAAGCCTTGTTATATTTTTTTGGAAATCCAGAAAACTACTCCTTTATTTAATTTTTAAATTAAGTTGTTTAAGTAAACAGTTTTAAAAAATTTAATTTTCAAACTCAAAATTTTGAAAAAAAAAAAAACTAAAAGAAAAATTTTTAAACTAATTTTTTTCAAAATTTTATGTAATTAACTATTATTTTTATTTTTAAAATTCAATGCTTTTATTAATTTTTAGTCAAAAACAGAAAACCGGATGCCAAAATGTATCTAAGTTTTTGAGAAATTAAGAAAAACTAGAAGTATTTTTTTCCAAGAAAAACACTTTTTTTTTTTGGTTTTCCCAAATTTGACCTGCTCAGGTCAATTATTAATTTCCCTAATTAATCTTTTAATAATTATCCCTTTTTTATTTTTTATTACATACCATCCGATTTTAATCAAATAATAAAAAAAACGAATTAACTTTTTACTTTACTTACTAGTTTTACTTTTAATTTTTTTAATTTCTCAAAAACTTAGATACATTTTGGCATCCGGTTTTCTGTTTTTGACTAAAAATTTATAAGAGCATTGAATTTTAAAAATAAAAATAATAGTTAATTACATAAAATTTTGAAAAAAATTAGTTAAACAAATTTTTTTTTTTTTTTTTTTTAATTTTGAGTTTGAAAATTAATTTTTTTAAAACTGTTCACTTAAACAACTTAATTTAAAAATTAAACAAATGAGTAGTTTTCTGACTTTCCAAAAAAATATAACAAGGCTTTGTATCATTCACCGTTGATTTTAAATAATTTTTTTTTCAGATTTAAGTCAATGTTTTAGAAAATTGCCCCTCCCGCCCAAACGGGTGGAAATAGACCTCTCCCATACGATTTTTTTCTTGTCTTAACTCCACCTACACGCTCAAGCTTTTTGGTGCACCTTATACTAATCACCCTGAGTACCTGAAAAAAATAAATAAATATATGTATCACAATACCTATGTACAGTGTAAATGTCACCCTTAATACAAAGCCTATACGTCCGACAAAATTTTCGAAAACATCACAAGTAAGATTAACGTTGAAAATATTAACATAAGACTATTGTTTTCCAATGAAAGCGTTCTTGTGCAACAAATAACTTCCTGTGACAATAGTTGTGTTAGTTGAATTTTACCAGGTTTTCTGGACAGCCCCAAGAGCTGTCAATTACATTTTGTTTAATTTGTATGTTTTCTATTTATTCTTATTAAAAAAAACTATTATTTTATTCAATCTAGCGAACGATTGTAAACATAATATGTTTGACCACACATGTCACTTTGCTTACCTCAAGTCGCCCCATCAATAACCTAGAGCTTCAGGGCGAGTTAAGAGCGATCCCAGGTCGTTTTTCAAAAAACGCTTTTGGGCGACTTCAGGACGACTTCAGAGTTCAACGAACACATCTTATATTTGTCGAGTATGAACGAATGTCATTAAAAACACACCAGATAAAGTTTCACCATTGGACTACCGTTGGACTACAATGGAAAAAATAGATGTTCTATTAAGTGGTTTTCCTTGAAATACTTAAAAAAAACGAAGTTGGTGTATTCGTAAAGGCATATTAAAAATCTATCAGTTAATATTTATTTCAGACAAATCAGACATTTAATCCCCAACTTACCGAATTCTGAACCCTTACTTTAAATTAAACGAAACAAATAACATTGTAAACACCTAGACCTCCAAGGTTATATGGAGGTGAAATAAATACTTTTTTTACCGAGAGTTTTTGGATGTGTTTTATTTTTCGAAAGAGTGATTTATTAAAAGTATTTATCTAATTTAAAAAGATAAAATTAAGTCTAAATTAGCGCCTGACACCATGGCTTTAGAGAGCCATTTAAACAATTTAAGTTGATGTGAAAAAAGTTGCTGCACCCCGATTAACACCCTGTAACTTTTTTCTCAGTCAACAAAAAAAAAACTAAATAAGTCTAAGCGTTTAGGTCTGTTTGAGGTATATGGACTTAAATTTACTTGAGGCCTATCGGACATCGCTTACTTTTAGAGAGTCATTTGAACAATAATAGACCTAAACTCTGATACAAACCTTGATTTTGTCAGTATTGGCTCGGAAAACAGTTTCAGGGTGTTAATTTGTGTGCATCAATTTTTCTCATTTTGATTATAATAATTCAAATGTCTTTCTTAAAACAAGCATGTACGATTGCGCTCAACCTTAAACTTAAATGCTCAACGATTGACCTTAAGCAGACCTATACGCTGAGAATAGTCTTGGAAATTACGGTTTATGTGGCTAAGCGTGTAGCTTTAGGGGGCGTAATAAGAGTTCGTATTTTTTTAGGGTTGACCTTAATAAGGCGCCGTGAAGGGATAAAAATTAGTTCGACTTGCTATCATTGTGTTATGGTTTCCCCGTGGCCTGGCGGTGGCGGCGCTGGCGACTAAGAAATGTACGTTTGGAACCAAAAAGGCAACTTTTTACATTTAAAGATTGAAGTTTGAGAACCTCAAATGTTTGTATGCTTAAAAATTCTCGATCAGAACTCAAAATACACGTTAAGAATGCAAAGAAATAATATAAATTATTTTTAAGAATTCATAAGATTATGACCCGAGCTGCTAAGTCATTGAGATCTCCTATAGCGGTCAGCGCGACCCTCTTAATATACAACCGAAAACACCCATCATTTACGAGCCCCACCTACCACGCCCCTTTAAGTCACACATAGGCACGCCGCTTTACTAATTTACAATCCTAGCAACACCCGCAACGCTATCACCGTCCCTAACGTCCGCCCCAACTCCTACTACATTTTAAACAAAACTTTGCCTCCTTAGAGCCAAAAAGCACCAACGGATCATGCGATTTTTGGAATACGATTGGAAGCATTCATCTAAAGGAGGATGAATCAGCTGTTCAGTATTGCGCGACTCAAAACAACTAATTTTTAAAATTACAATCTGAAAAATTAACTAAAACAGAAAAATATCACATAAAATGCATATAAGTACCTACAATGTTTTGTTTCATTTTTTCGTAAGTTTTATAAATTGCATCCATATCAATTATTATATTTATCATTTTTCTTACTTAAAATTATTTTCTGTGCATCTTATTTAATATCCACAAACACATTTTCCTGTTGATTTCACCATTAATCTTCAATATTCAACTATCAAAAAGCTAACAACTTCTACGTACAATCCTTTACATTTCCATATTAACACACTATTAACTTCACGCAACACTTTTCTCAGTTCAAAAAAAAAAAATGTTTGCCACAACTCCCAACTTAACAACTAAGTCTTTTTCTTTGGTTGTTTTCAACACACAAAACGAACTTACTTCCCCCAATAGTTAATTTTTTTTGGTTTACCATGACAACCTCTTCGAATCTCTAATGCCAACCACAAATAATGATAAATTAAATGTTATGTCAGCCCAGTTATCACACCGACAGCGATCTATTACATTTACGGTCTTGCACCTCTGCAAGGCCACAATTCACATAATACAACTTTGTAAATCACAAACTTTTACTCTTTTGATTGCATTGCGTTAAAAACTTTGGTTATCTCTGCGCATTTTTCAAATTAATATAGTCAAAACTTTCTTTTAACAAAGAGCTGCTGGCTCTCGCTCTACTGCTGCAGCTACTAGGGAAACAACAATGAAGACTTTTATTTCTTTCATCTTCTATTTTTAGAACTGCTTTCGAAAAACTATAAATTTATCATCAAACTTTCAATAACTTGCACAGAAAATCTAAAGAATTTTTTTTTTACAACCGCGCGTCGAACACCAAAAACCAAAGAAAAAAAAATAATAAAGTTCCTTACCTCAGTAACTTTTCCTAATCTTTTCCCTTCATTTACACACAGTCCCTTACACTCTACTCTTGCTCTTGCACTCCAGCACCCATATGAAAAGATGAAAATAATAAAAGAAAATACCAGGAGGCGTTTTGTGCCTCAAGTTTCGCCTACTGCTTCCAGAAGCTTAAGTTCCACTATAATCGAATTACGAAAGTTTTTAGTATCTGCAGTGAATGTAAAAAAGTACGCAAATTCATTCTATGGTCGTAAAGAAAACGGGACCAGTAAAAAAGGACATATGTTGTAATAATGTAATGTTTGCAAACAATAACAATTTTTTGGTCCTTCATATTTCCAACATATGTATTTAATTCCGCGGGCAGTCCTGTTAAACTTAATTTTCTGCAAAAGTTTTCTTCTTCGTATTCTATTGTCCTGCAGAGTATAGTTATGTGAGTGGTGACAGTGAGCCTTCGGGGACTATACTCTCTATATGAAGGCGCTTATTAAAAAGTTTTATATATTTTTGTTCTGCTTCTTATCATCCTCTAGTGCTTTCTTTTAACAATAGGTAAGTTTCTAAGAAATATTTCCGTCAACCAATAAAGAAATTGAAAGACGGGGAACGAAAAATTATGGAAAATGAAGAGAAACTTGTTCGCAAAGTACCCTCCATACACTTTTAAGGATATTAAGGGACAAACACAAAAAAATCTTCAGAAATAAAATGGGAAAAATAAAAAAAAAAAAACGACAAAGAATGTATAATTTCCGGAATTGTTTCCACACCATTTTTAGCGCGCTCGCTAAGCAGTAGTAGCAGCATGAGAGAAGGATTAGTATAAGATATCCATCCACCCACGCAAAAGAAGGATAGAGAAGTTCGTTCTTTAAGCTCAGAGTTTGTGACGAGAAACAAAGGCGGTGTGGCGTGGCGATGATGGTGTGTTGGTTGGTGGGTCTTTCTGCGATGGTAAAGAACTTTTGTGAAACTAACGCTTAGCTCATAGTGGATAAATGATAGGGATATTAAATTTGCCGGCTGCAGGTGAGAGCTGTTTTTGAGGAATTCTTTTGATGAAAGTAACTAATTTTGACCATTTTTCATCAGGTTTCTATAGAGGGTTCGTTCTTACCCTCTGATGTAGGTAAGGTAGTTTTGAGAGGTGTATAATAAGGATCTTGGAGTTGGGTGCTAAGAACTTACTTCCTTCGTTTTAGAATAGAGAAGTTGAAATGATTAGTTGAGTTGATGGGTAATTTAATGTAAGAATTCTGGAATCCCTGTATAATGAATAATTTAAGAGTTCTGCTTGAGGAAGAAAAACTCCCTTTTTTTGGAGTAAGGTTTGGTAGGAAACAAGAAAGAGGAATAATTTCTTGCAGTTTTATTCAGGTGGAATTGATACGATTTTTTTTTTTAATGTTGTTGATTTTTTTGTTGAGATAGCTATTTCGTTTTATTACTTGAATGCCCCCGACATGAATAGCACAGAACCTATTAATAATATTAGTTTTTCATTCAATTTCAGAGGCGTTTAAGCAAATTAGATTGGCAACCTGCAATGAATTTCAATAAGGTAATATCCGGTGAAGGATTTAATGAATTAGTAAATCGAGTTAGGTTATAAGAAGTTTTTCTACAATTTCGGTCAAAAGAAGGGATTACTTGAATATTTATTTTATTGCTTTGAATTAATTAACTAATTTATTTCTTAAATTTGATTATGTTTTAGAGGGGATCAAAAATGGTTTTAATATAATTTTAATGAATATAATAAGTTCCGTTCATTTGACCAAAAGTCGTGTTGTACTTTTAATAACTCATAGATTAGGTGACCAATGTAAACGCCTTCAGAGATGACTATGTATTTTCTTTTGATGTTATAAAGGCCACCTTTTTTATAGAAATGGTACTGCTCTAATTTTTTTAATTTTGTTATATGCATCTTATTTCTGACAGAAAATAATAAAGTCAAAAATTCTAAAGTCATCCTTTTTCTTCTCGAAAAAAGCACACTGGAAACTCTGCTTATTGCATCGATCATTTCTACAAGAAACAAACTGCATTTAATAGCTTAAAATCTCTGCCGAAGATATCGAAATAAACTGATTTTTACTTTATGGATACCGGGAAATGTCGTATGGGCGGACGAACATCAGGAAAAAAAAAAACGTTGTGTCGTAAGCATAATTTTCGCCAATCTTTTCTCTCACGTTCATGCTATGACTTCCGTATATGTTTATTCTTACTACCGCTAGGATTATTTCAAAAACTATTGCAGATACGGAAAAAATGTTGGGACATTAATTAAGCTAATTTAGCTTCCTAATGCTCGTACTGTGTTCACCATATTAAGGGTAGACTAATCCCTTTAATGCGCGCTTATTATAAAAAAAAAAAAAGCGTTATTTTTGTTGCTAATATTTTTTTGATTTGAGTAACAGTTACCAAGATAAAAAACGTAAAACCGAAAAACGACATGTTTCTTCTCACTGCCGCAAGAGTCCCAACATTCTTGGGGATTTTTTTTTTGTAATCTACAGTCACTCTTGAATAAGTGTGCCAACTCGCAAAACTGTTTGATTTTATTTCCATTTGAAAACCTATTATTGCCTGGACTATATGATTCAAAAGTGATATATGCATTGATAAAGCAAAAAGCTTATTTAGCACATTATTTAATAACTCCAAAAAGGAATTGTTCTCATTTTTTTTTATTATTTTTTTTTCACAACTTTGAGTGTGCATATAAATTGCTCAAAAACTATTGACATAAATAATTTGATTGGAAATCAAATTAGGTTTCAGGCTTTCAAAACCTTTTTTTTTAAATTATTTTTTTTATAAAATTATTGTCCCTAGCTGTACCTGAACATCTTCTGCGTTATATTTGCATTTTTTTTTAAAATTTGGGTATCCATACTCATTTGAAAAGAATACTCAAGAAACAACTAAAATAGAACAATTTTTCTTAAAGAGTTCGAGAACTGGAGATGTTTGGTAATAGCATTTAGGTGCCACTACCCTAAACCCTACCTAGTTTTCATGTAACTTTACCTAAATTAAAAAAAAAAGCTAGCAATTTAGTTTTTCGTCTATATCTACTTAAAACTATTTTATTTGGAATAATGCTAACATTTAGCACTTTATAGATTCACTCCTAGTTTTCTTTCTCATAGAAAAGCCGATAATTTTAAGTCATTTATTTGGTATGTATCGCGAAATGCTCTTCAAAAATAGTTATTTGTTTTAATTCTTTGAATTAAAACAAAAACTTTTGAAAAGAAGAACATTGACAAAAAATCAAATTAAACATGCAGAGCGTTTATGTTTGCTGTGTATTTTGTTTGTTTTTTTTTTCTATCAAAAAAAAGTTCCGAATAGCTTAATTGAAACTTACTTATAGATATTGTGAAACAAGGGCGCAGGGCCAGAAGTCCACGGGCCAAAAGTCCATAATGGACTTCTGACCCACTAGGGTGGGTCCAAAGTACACAAGAAATTCCTGTGAACTTTTGGCCCATCGATTATGGACTTTTGACCCACTGAGGTGAGCCAATAGTCCATAATGGTGTACAAAGGCACGGTTCTGGAAACAGACTTTTGCTACTCCGTTTTCATGGCAACGAAAATGTGTGAGGAAATTCAACTCTTGTCTGAATCTGAGAGGAACTATTTTATTGATGGCACCTTCAGCGTTCTTCCATCAGGCGAATGGAAGCAATTAGTGATTATTTGTGTAGCACATTCAGAGCACGTAAGTACCTACTTAGTATTTGTTGTTTAGAATTACTTTTCCAAATCGCGCGATTTTTTAATTGATTATATTAATTGATTACTACACTAATCAATTAAAAAATCAAATTCAAAATACCTCATTGCAATTTGGAAGAATTACTTTTCCAAATCGCGCGATTTTTTAATTGATTATATTAATTGATTACTACACTAATCAATTAAAAAATCAAATTCAAAATACCTCATTGCAATTTGGAAAAGTAATTCTAAACAACAAATACTAAGTAGGTACTTACGTGCTCTGAATGTGCTACACAAATAATCACTAATTGCTTCCATTCGCCTGATGGAAGAACGCTGAAGGTGCCATCAATAAAATAGTTCCTCTCAGATTCATTTCGAAATTTGCGAGGAATGTTTCTTGAGTGTGAAGGACACGGCCAAACGCAACAAAAATGAAGTGATATGCCCATTTTGCAGGCAAATTGTTAGTAATAGCACAAAAGTTTTTTTGTAACTATTTCTTGTCTTTGTTACTGAATTTGCTTAATTTTGTTTTTTTTTCGTTTTTTTTATTGATATAATTTATGTTAATTAATTTTGTTATTTTCCTTAAAAATAAATAGGTATCTATGATTTCATAATTATTTTAGTTTTATTGTGGACTTGTGACCCACTTCTCCTTAAAAGTTATGAACTTGTGGCCCACTTTCTTGTGCACTTCTGACCCACCTGGGTGAGTCATAAGTCCATAGTGTATTTGTGAACTTCTGACCCACCCTAGTGGGTCAGAAGTCCATTATGGACTTTTGGCCCGTGGACTTCTGGCCCTGCGCCGAAACAAGCCTTAGTAAATGAAATGTCTTCTAGGTACTTTTTGAGAAAATTAAAAATAACGAAAACCCTTTCTAGTCCCTTTACTCATTTTTCTGATAAGAAAGTTATCAGAAAAAGTGAGTAAAAACTTGAACTCTATTTTTTTTGCGTATGACCCAATATGTCGAAAAAAATCGAACTACCTGTAAAATATTCGGAACTTATTGAAATTTGTACAGATTATTTGCGGGTGTCCTAGTACACCTAAGTTTTTGACCTCGACGACCCTGTGCTAAATTGGGTAGGTGCGAAACTGCGAAAAACACCAAATTTTTCAGACTTTTTTCAGTTTTTCGCTTATATTTCTTAAACTAAGCACAAGGCAACGCAAGTAGGATGGGTCTAGATAAGAACAAATCATAATGGACCGGTAGGAGCAATTTCAAAAAAAAAAAAAAATTAAAAAGGATACAAATGATTCAAAATTAAAATCTAAAAAAAAAAAATAAACAAAAAATAAAACTTTGTTTAACCTTCATTGGCTGTATCACCGTTAATATTTGGCCTTCAGATCAGTACACGTTATTTTTAACATTATTAAAATTATTAAGAGCATTGAATTTTGAAAACAAGAATTCTTTATGTACCATAACCCACATACAATTTTAGAAAAAAAAAATTGTTTATTTTTTTTTTTTTAAATTAATAAATAATCTGTGCAAGTTTCATGAAGTTGGAAAATTAATTTTCAAAAAACTGTTTGGTAAAAAAAATTTATGACAAAAGAAAACAGAAGAAGAAATGTTGGCTTTACAAAACATGTCATTGTGAGCTTTACTTTTTTTTCAATTAATAAAAAAATTTTTATTTTCTTTTATAATAAAATTGCTTCTGATTAGCTGGGGGGAAATAAACCTGAATCCATTATGATTTTATCTTGTCTGGACCCAACCTACTCGCTTTACTTTGTTTTTCTTACAAATTATGTTAATAACCCTGTCTATAGAGTATACCCCTACTTTTATTCCAGGGGTCAAAAGACCCCAAAAATAAGTCAGCTGTAACTCCGTCAATATTGAGCCTATAGATCTGATTCACCAACCAATTTTTAAGAATTTGAATGGTTTTTTACAATGGTACACAAAATGTGCTTAGTTTAAGAAATATAGGCGACAAACTTATAAAAAGTCAGAAAAATATTGGTTTTTTCGACCCTTCTCAAGTTAGCACAGGGTTGTATAGGTCAAAAACTTAGGGTGGTCTTCCTAGTCCTAGTAGACCCCCGAACAATCTCTGCCAGATTCATTAAGTTCCGAATATTATTGGTAAAAGTACATATCGACTTGATTATTATTCTAAGAAAAAAACATTTTTTATTTCTTACGTTAACGAACTTTTATGTAAGTTAATATATATTAAAGAATCTTCATTTTATTTTTTGGCATGAGTACGATTATTTAGGTGCCAAAAAATAACAACGGTCTTTTTTTTTTAAAAAAAAAAAGCATTTTTTACTAAGGGAGGGTGAGTGGGTCCATCTCCATACGTTTTCTTTTCCAAATAAGTATGAGCACCTAATTTATTTATTTATTGGAGACCGTTAAATACTTTCGTTACAATTTTAAAAAACTAATTAAATCTTATTATATATTTTTCTAAAAAAAAAGTTTTTGAATGTCACATTTTTCAAATTGTCATTTACTGGAGATAATAAAATGTATGTTGGACCGTAAGGCTCCACAATTTCCTTTTTGAAATAACACAAAACGAGACCGTGTATTTTTTATGTAAAAATAATACTTTATTTAGTTTTAATGAACTTAAATTAGTGGGTACATTATCAAATACTATCGGTTTTAGTTTTTAATTATAATGCAAAACAAACAAAATATTAAGTTAGGAGACAAGAGGAAAAGTCTCCCGCGCGTCTTGATACTATCGCTTATACTTTGTAACTGACTACGTTGAATATTCTCGTTTAATTGTTCCGTTTGTTGCATCGTTTGTTAATGTAGGTTTATGTTAGTCATGTAGGTATCTGTTCTGTCGTATAGTGTTGAGGATTTCAGACTCTACATGTATAAAATGTAAATACAACATTGTTTGACCTGCTGAAAATTTGGCACAAAGGCTGCCGAAATCTTATGCTTGTTTGGTAAAAGTTAAAATTCAAGTTAGAAATGAGCAGAAGCTTGAGAACAAAGGGATCCTTAAAGTCGCGTGAGAATCTTTTAATAAATCCTGCTGTTTTATTGGCTCTCTTAATAATGTGATCTTAATGATCGGTAAAGGTCAACTTTGAGTCTAAAATAAATCCTAGATCTGAAAATATTGCAACTTTAATCAAAAGGTTCGATTCGTATGAGTAATTGTATGTTATGGGGCTTTTTTTGTGTGTAGAGCTCATAACCTTCACAAAAATTCCACCCGCTTAAAGTGAGGCGTCCTCAATTGGGGACATGTGTAATCACGAGAGTACTCACCACGCCAATCTCATATTTCCCAGTCTAAACACGGTCATAGAGAATCATCATGTACATTGATCGATGCATTTGCATTTTTATTTTATTAATTGTGAAATAAAAATGCATGGATTTTCAGAGTCCAACAATAATATGAGGGCTTATGAAAATGTTGTCAGAATTCTCACGGAAATAGCGGGGTACAACTTTTTCGTAGAAATTTAGAGTTCGTTCTGCAATGTTTTCGAGAACAAACATTGCAGGATCATCAAACATATACTATTTCTTCTAAATAAATTATTACACGTAAAAAGTACCTACAGCTCCGACTGTTTTTGAAAATATTAATCGAAATAAAAAAATTATTTTCTAGTCAACTTACAAATAAGTAAATTTTCAAATTCCGCAACACAAAATTTTTTTTTAGATTTGATCCAAGTAAAATCAAGAATTTTTTGAGCGTTCAACGTTACGTTTTCAGAACTGAATTTTTAGATTTGTCAAAAATTTTGCTGATGAACGTGTCCATTGTTGTTAACTACAACAGGAGATAGGCAATTTATTATTTTTTTTTTTTTGGCCGAAATACTTGAAGAGGTAAGATTAGAGAAACTATTGCGAAGGGGGATACCTACTTAAAGATGCATTTACATTATAGTTCTTTATTCGGTGTAAGTGCATTGCATCTTGTTCGGTCTTTGCTTAAACAACTTATAGCGAGTACCTAAGCATTATTGTGTTTATTAATCCAATTTTTTCTTAAGGACTAATGGATAGCAACGCTGGTGAGGATAGACTACTACAAAGCAGCGGAAAAAATTAATAAGGAACATACCTACCCCATCTTTTATATAAAACTTTGTAGGATGAAAATATGCCCGATGTATGAAACCTTGAGGTATCGACTACGCGTGGCAAACCATCGAACATTGGCTCGAGCGGCAGCCGCGCATAATGGATACCTGGTTGCCGCGCGCGGCAGCTCTAACATTGCCGCGCACGAACATGATTAGCCGCGAGCCAATTTCGATGGATTTTTGTGCGCGGCAAGCGTTTGGCTCGCGAGTAATTGGGACGTTTTTGAATGCTTTTCTAGGTTCGTGGTTAAGAAAACAAAACAGAGACTGTTAAAAACAAAAAAAAAAAGCCTGTTCTGGTTAATATCAGTTTATAAATTGATATTCTGTGTTCGTTTGGTTCCCATAGCAAAGTAAAATAACAAAACAAATAATGAATAATTTTGTCTCGCAAGCATTGGATCATGTGCCTGGCGCGGCAGCCGCGCTGTATCACAAAATTCTGAAAAATTGGCTCCCGAACCAAACTTTTGATTTGCCGCGGTCGAACATGGCTCGCCCGGCAGCCGCGTCAATACGCGGATCTACAGTTTTGAGAAAAAACACACACCACCTTTTTTTCGATATCAAAGTCACAAATAAGTTGCATATGGACAAACTATACACATACAGATCTATTGTATCTCGGCATCCCTTCCAAACTTGTCTACCTACGCAGGAACACTATAAAGAAATCTTGCACCGAACACGTTTAAAGAAAAGCGTATATGAACAGCAATGACGCACCAACTCGACAAGTCTTAGAATCTACCCCCTACAAGTGGACAACAATCTTAACCAAGTTGATGTGGGTAACTAGAAGCAGTTGAATTTTTATTAAAAATGTAATATATCTTGGAATGTAAGCGAAATCCTTAGTAACTACTTTTTAATTCGTGTATGTAAATTCGCACAACCAACAATCAAAAAGTTATTTTATCGACACATAGTTTGAGACTTAGGTGAAAACGAATCATAGCATTACGCCCGTTGCTCATTTATCTCTGGCTTAATCTAGTTTTGAAGTATGTATATACCTTTTGAATTTTTCAACAAAATTGAATTTTTAGATTGCGTTTGGGAATCTTTGTTTGAAAATATCAAGCTTACTAGATTTGTCATACAATAAATCAATATTGAATCGGGTCATATAAATTCTTCCAGGATATCGCAACATATTTCTAAATTCATTCAGCTCAGCTAAATTAAGAAGATATCCTCCCCGTTAACTGTTATTTTCTCACGATTAGTCTTATCTGATAAATCGACACGAACTGATAAAAGATATTAACACAATTCAAATACCTATCGCAGACCAACCACCGAAAACAAACAAACAAACAGACATAGGTACACAAAACATCCTTCCTTCCGCTTAGAAGTTATAGGTATACGACCGTATACTGTATTTGTATACCATCCGAGCACCCATAACATTATTGGAAAACTTCCAGGTATGGCAGGTATAAACCATCTGACAAAGTCCCTTTCGCTCTTTTAGCGTGACTATGGAACATCAAGAAAGTTTTCCGTTGAAACTTTTCATTTCCACCAAACTCTGGGCCAACAATTAATAATCCTTTTTCATTTCATAGGTATGTATATAGTTTCATAAGCATAGTGAACTTCCACTATGTGTTTTCTCATACATAAGCTCCTAACAGTGTTGCCCTTCGACATTATCGTTACCACCAAGTCGAGTGATGTGATGTGCTACTGGCACAACGAACATGATGTTACAGGGTGGCTCTTTCTATGAACTCATGTTGTTAATACAAAAGCTTAAGTCAATTTCATATTAAAACTTAATGTTTGCACTTTTCAGATTTTCACTAGAAAAAAACCTCCTGGAAGCACCTAACTTTTGACACACATATCCATGCTTTTTGTCTGTCTGTCTCTAATCACTTTTAAACTACGTCCCCCTATTGCGTAAAGTTGAAAATAGGTTGCAGGTGGGTAATTTAATTTCCGTTTTAATTGGTGTAATTTCCACCAACTGAAACTGACTGACTGAGTGAGAACTGTGCTTTTTTCCGTGTTTTTGCTCATTTAGCCTAATAGCACTTTAATTACTTAGAGCTTAGCTGAGTAGAGAGCAAGTTTAATTTGCCATCATACACTTACTTGGGCAGAGATGTTCTAGGTAATAGCGGTTATGTGTGTTAAACAACATCAATGATTGTTAAAGTCAATGTGTTCTGTGACCATTTTTGCTACCTTTTTTTTGTTCTTCTGCAATGTACCATCAGGCACAAAAGGGGGTGGTTTGTTAAAAGGATGGTCGATAAGTACAACCCCATTAAGAAAAATTGTTGAATAACTTAATTTGGTGTCGGATGAAGTTAATATTAGCTAATTAGTGAACTTCGGTATTTGTAATATTTTTAAACTTCCTGATCCATTTTCGAACCGTAAATTCAATTTGAATTGTTCATCTTTCTGACAATGTTGAGAGAAGAGATAGGTAGTCATTTAGCAAAATTACATTCATTTGGAAGGAAGAAAAAGTTGTACCTATACAGTGATATGTCTAAAAATCAGACACATGACAGGAGGAGTGACAAAGCTTGATTTAATTATGATTAACAAGAAGACTTCTGTTATGTCCGACCGTCATGTTATTATACGACCGTCGACCATCAGTTATAATTAAGAACTATCGCAAAAAAGAAAGAACCCTAAAAACCACTCGAAACACAAATACAATGGCACCAGCATTTTCTGACGTCAACCTTGTGAACCCAACAAGTACATCCTAAAATGAAGCTGCGAAGTGTAAACGTTAGGACTTCATTCAAAATCATTGACACTGTCGTAGAAAATGATTTATTGCTGACGACGGTGACATAACCATCATGACTGAATATACTTGATCCTGAGAAGAACACTCATTCTCGATCTATTCAGGCCTATTCTGGCCATACCGATATTTTCTGAGCTCAACCTGACGAACCCTACTAGCAGATCTTTAGATGAAGCGGTGAAATGTAAAAAATTAAGATGAAATTCTGTTCAACTTGTTATTATTTTTATTATTATAGAAATAACTACTTTGAAACCAGTGTAGCTAACACAAAACTGAGTGCAGCAGTTTAGGAATACGCTTTTAATTTTTGAGATTGATGAACCCTTTACTGACAGGTTCGAACTAGTTCCACATAAGAAGTGTAGGTAATAGCTAAAATACTTTGGGTAAAGCACACCAAGCAGTTTTATAGTTATATTAGCCAAACTTCAAACGTAAATAAGAAAAAAATACCTATGTACTTAACTTTGTGTCCTGAAAGGGCCAACAAAATATCTTTATTATCAGAATAAAATAAAATTGTACCGAAATGCAATGCAATTGAATATTGAAGAAAGGGTTAAAAAGCCAGCATAGCTTTTTATGCCTGCAGTAAAACATTCGGTAAAAATTGGGGCCTCCAGTCGAAGATGATTCTATGGACGTACACCGCAGTAGTACGACCAATACTACCAAATACTTTCCAAAATACTTGTTCTTTTTCTTGAAAATCCTTAAAATCGTAAATTTTTTTTATCGAAATTTTAAATCACCTATGTATTTGGTATTTAAATTATGTAGAATCTTAAGATTTTTGCGTTGCAAATTATCATAATTGTAAATTATTTATTTATTAATATTGAATTATTTATTTCTCAAATTGTGAACTTGATTATCTTACTTATTATATAAATAAGATTTTGTATTACATTTCTTTTTTCAAATATTGTATGTATATATTTTTAATGTCATATCCGGCAGACGGCACTTTCGCCATGTTCGTATTTCTGAAACAAAAATATTGTATTACTTTTTTCATAAAATAAAGAAAATTAACTAACTTAACTACTACCATATTGATCGATTGTCTGGTGGCCTGCCTTAAGCAAAGCCTACAATACCGATAAGCTCAAAAAGATACAAAGAACAAAGAGCGCTGCGATCCTGCCCTTCCAGTGCCCTGAGCGTTATTTTACATCTTCTTCCTCTCGACCTACATATAAAATATTTAGTATCTTGCACTGCTCTCAGACTTAAGGAAATTGGTTGTTGGACCGACAGACCCTTCGGTCACTGCAATATTACCAAATTGCTACCCCCGGGCTTCGTTTCGACTAATACCGATTACCGCGCTCCCTCTCTGAATCTCTGTAAAGGTTTCAACGTCGCATTCCCTACCCGAAAGGAGTGGGAGGATGGAGATGTAACGAAAAATTACGACACAATCATTTTTACGGAAAGTTCGAAAATAGAGTGCGGTGTTGGAGCAGGGGTCTTCTCTGAAACACTTAATGTATCTAAGTCAATTCGACTGCCAGACCACGCTAGCGTTTTCCAAGCGGAATTGTTTGCAATCAAAGAAGCATGCAAGATACTAAAGCAAGATCTAAATCAAAACCGTAATACTGCTATATTTATATAGATAGTCAGGCTGCCATCAAAGCCATTGATGCTGCCTCAATATCCTCTAAACTCGTTCAACAATGTCTAGATGAGATCGCAGACTTTAATGAAAGCCTGAAGGTCACTTTGATCTGGGTCCCAGGTCACAGTGGTTTTTAGGGAAATGAAAGGGCTGATGAGCTTGCCAGGCAAGGATCGGCCCTTCACAGCTCACTTGCCGAAGCAGTTAGTATTCCGCTGGGGGCTGTGAAGGGCATTTTCTTTTCTCATTATATATCTGTATCCAATCGTAGATGGAATGGTCTAACTAACTGTGCCACCTCAAGAAAGATGTGGCCCAGCTATGACAAGTCCTGCACAAATGAACTCTTATGTAGAACTCGGTCAGACATAGCCAGGATCATTGCAGTTAGCACGGGTCACTGGCCAATAGGAGAGCATGCAGCAAAAATGGGCATTCCGCACAATACTCATTGCGCGTAGCTGTGGAAATGAAAGGGAAAAGGAAACAGTGACCCACTATCTCTGCTGCTGCCCTGCCTTGGCAAATCCAAGATGCCAATTCTTTGGTCAGTACTTTATGGACAACCTTAACGAACTTACTGTTGTGAGCATAAGTAACCACATTGGCTTTTTGAATGCAACCAAATGGCTATAAACGTAACAAACCATATCAATACCTCACCTCTTCTATGTGTAGATAAGATGGATCAAGAGAAGCACATGATTTTTGCAGGAACCTTTTCTCTAGCCGTGTAGGCGGGATAAGCCTACTGCGGGCATCATGTTTTTCCCTAAATCGAACTGATCTCAACGGAAATTTGGTCCTACCCTAAGCCATCCAGCACACTGCCTGTTTAGGTTTTTAGCGAAGACAGACATATCGGAGCTAACAGCCTGGCATAAAGCCTGGTGGGGGGAATGGGCCACTTCCCTTGGGTGAGGTATCCGAGGATCTCCTTGTCTTCCTATACGGAAGTTGGTAACTAATCTACTCCCAACCAAAACAATTTTCAAACCTTATAACATAAATCAACGTACAAATATCTCACCTTTTCCATGGGCCAAAAAACGGATCAAGAGAGCTACATGATTCCCGCAGGAACCACTTCTTTAGCCGTGAAGGCGGGTTGTGTCTACGGCGGACATCATGTCTTTCCCTAAACCGAATCGATCTCACGAGGAAACTGGTTCTACCCTAAGCCACCCAGCACTCTGCCTGTTTAGGTTTTTGGCGAAGACAGACATATCGGAGCTAACAGCCTGGCATAAAGCCTGGTGGTGGGTATGGGCCAGTTCCTTGGCTGAGGTACCCGAGGATCTCTTTTTTCTCTATGGTAAATGGTAATAAAGGGATCACCTCCCAACACAATTCCAAACCTCAATACAATATCCCAACCTCCACATGATGATAGGTCTCATGAGTTTATGGTATCAAAACGGCGCACCAAGCGCTGAATAGCCGCCATTCCTACCTACCTACCTACCAATGCCAATTTTACTCGTAAGAAACGAAAGGTGTAACAAAACAGAGTTAACCTTTGGCATAAGCCTATTAGTTTTTTTATAGTGGTTGTTCGTAATTTTTTTTTTTTTCATTTTTTTGCCTATTGTATTGTAAGTGATAGTTTTGGTTTCTGATTTATCTATAGCATGAAAGCTAAATACTTTTAATTGGTTATACCCGTTTGTGCTTAAAAAGAGCTCTGGTTAGGTAGGATCTGAGGAAGCTACTTTAGTTATTAAGAGTAGGTACGAAAAAAAAGTACATACAGAAAGATTGTTTTTTTTTTTTTTCTTGTACAGAAACGATAATTATTACTAGTTTAGTATTTTTTTATATATATATTGTCAATGTAGTGAATTTGTTTAAATCAGTTAATTGTTGAATAACAAGATAAGAACTTATCAGATATGTTTATTGTCTAAATGATCATGATTACAAACAAACAAAATTATCTTTTCATGGTTTTATTAAAACCAACTATGAACTATTGAGAAGTTTTTCCAGGGGTGTGATGGGTAAGTGAATACGGTGTTACTGAAAATGATGTGAAATGTGAAACTTTATAAGGGAAATTCCAAACTGGGCCAAGAATTTCCAGGAAGGGTGGATAATGGCCAGCTGCGTTCCATCAGCAGCCCCTCATGGTGTGCCGAAGTCTGTCCGTTTTTTGTATTGGAAATTTAATTTTCACCAGGCCGTTTTGTTGCTGGTGAGGTCTAGGTTCAGGGAAAAGGACCCATCCCGTCCCACGAGTTCAAGCTGAGCATCACTAGCAGGCCGCGTTCCCTGGACCTAGACATTCCTTCCCCATCCCTCAACTGCCTCATTTCTTGCTGCTTCTAACTCTACTTCTCTCTCTCTCTTTACTCCCCCTCCTTTTGCCACGCAACATCTCTCCCCTTCTTCTTCGTGAGACGAGAACCTTCTCGACCAAGGAGTTTTTAATTTTTTAGAATCTTTTTTCGCGTGCAGTTGTGATATGACTTCTGGTACCTGTTAATTGATTTTTGTATGCTAGTTGCATTTCTTTTCAATGTATCATTTTTTATTATAATTTTATTTATTTATTGTTCTGTTCTTTTATTTATTCTTTTTATTTTCTTTTTTTACAGTTTATATATATATTTTTTTTTTGTTTTTGGTTTTATGGGTGTTTTGTGTAGTTGTTCTTTTTTTTTTTTTTTTTGTTTTATTTCAATCAATAAAACAACAAAACGAAGAAGTCATATTTTTTTTTCTCAGTAATAATAAACTTGATAATAATACTTCATGATCGATAAAAACTTAACGATATTTTATAATAATAAATACTTCATGATAACGTTAAACATTTTTATTGGAGCATTAACAAACCTGAACGTTTTTCGCTGGCTTAGTTTGAGGTGACGTCATTCTTCCGTCTCTTCCTGACTTGGTTTTTGGGACGTCATTCTGTCTTTGAGTTGCACGACACGTGTGTATTGTCCACATTTTAGTATTGTCACATTTTTTTTTTTTACTCGGACCATCACTGTTTCAAACGATTTTTTTTATGTAGAAGGCAGTGCTCCGACGTCAAGGTACGTATAAGTGATGTTTGATAATGTCTAGAGTGTCCAAAAGATTTGTACCAATTTGTTTGTTTGGGCTTTGCTGCCTGAACTTTAGTCTTCGGCTTCTTCTTTATCAGTCGGGGTATTTTACTGGGGGAATGGGGGGATTTTTTCTGTTACTGGTTTTGGTTTGATGACGACTTCGCGTTGTGTTGTTTGTGCTGTTGGTGGCAGTTTTTGTTGCTGTGGGTTTGACGTAGTCAAGGCCGTAGCCAAGGGTGTTTCACCCCCCCCCCCCGAATTTTTTTAGAAATGCATCTGTAAATCAACCTTTTCCGCATAAGTATGAAATTTGTGCTCAAATAATTAGTGATTATGTTCAAAACTTTCTGATTTTAGTTTTAAGCCTACGTAGTTAGGTACCAACATAATTTTCGATGAATTTAGTAAGATAGCTCTAACAGTTTTTTAATACAAACTCAAACAACACAGCCCCACACAAACCTCAAACATACAATCCCCTTCGTGCGACTAAGTGTCTGGATTGAAACATGTGGAACTAATAACAAACAAATTCCAAGGAAAACGTGAAAATATCGTTCCGGAATTCAAACCAATTTTTGAGACTGCACAAAACTTAGTATGTGTTGTGGATGAAAAAGTCCAAATTCCACGAATTGTGTCAAGGCAACAGCACAGACAAAACGTGAGCACAACGGATCCTGAAACCTATTTTAGGATAAGTATAATGATTCCTCTTTAAGATGACTTAAAAACTCATCTTAAAATAAGATTTGAAAATCATAAGTCCGTATGATTTTGTGCATTTTAATTTTCCTTCGATCCTTGGCAAATATGAACAAAATTACAACGAAGAAAACTTCAAATTTTATAGATCTTTTTTGGATTGGGACACTTTAAAAGCTGAGTTTACGTTATGGAAGACAAAATGCCATAGACAAAAAGATACAGAGCGTTCAAAAAGTGCAATAACAGCTCTTGGGGAATGCAATAAGGATCTGTTTCCTAACATCCACATGCTTCTGAAAATTTTGGCGACACTACCGGTTTCAACGAGTACACCGGAAAGAACATTTTCGCCAATGAAACGTCTAAAAACTTACCTTAGAAATTCTACCGGCGAAGAAAGACTAACAGGATTGGCATTAATGTCAACTCATCGACAAATTGAGATTGACACTGAGGAAGTTTTAGACATATTTGCAGCACAGAAGGCCAGAAGATTAAATTTAATTTTATAAAAATGATATACTTACATGTTATTTAATACTTTTTTTTATAATAAAATCTTAAACCTAATAAATAATAACTTAAAATTATTTTAAAAAAATATTGGAAAAATCTTTTAGTTTTTCAAATTTGTTTGAGAGTTTTCTTGGAAAACTAAGTATGCAATTGTATTTTATTAGCAGTATCTACCTAGGAAAATATATTGAAAATCGTTAAAGCAGTTTTTTTTAAACCGTTTTCTTTTTTAATTTTTGAAAAATATTTTGCAGTGTTTTGAGTATTTCAATACATCGAAATCTGTAGTTCATCTGGAAAAAAATCTGAAAAAATTCGATATTCGCGTTTCCAACATATTCAAAAAATCTAAAAAGTTATGTATATGAATTTGGAAATAAAAACCTTCCTAAATTTTAAATTTAATTGAAATCGATTTTGTTGTTAGCGAGAAATTCTGATTTTAAAAAATCGGTTCTATGGGAGGTACTGTTTTAAGATAAATCTCGGCTGTTTTATCAAAATCGTTAAGGCCATTTTTAGAAAAATTAAGTTTTAACAAACTGTTATATGACATTTACCATTGTTTTAGAGCTAAAATTCCAATTTCAACAACGCCTAGTGCGAGACTACTAAATAAACACTCTGAACCAAGTTTGCAAATCAGCCTATCCATTTAGGCTGCAGATCTGCAAACAGGCAGTCGGACGAACAGAATTTTCCAACACACTTTTGTCTACTTCCCTATCATCGCAATATCATGTTTATTTGTTATCTATTTTTTTTTTCTTTTGACGAATCCATAACTTGCCTTATACATAGAATATTATCATTATCGCAATTAAAAGTCGTGTTTGGTGGATTTTGGGTTAATGGGATGTACTAATTTTATTTATTACATCTACAGAAAGGTACAGATTGATTGGTGTAAGGAATAAGTATACCCCTTCCCCCCCCCCCGAAATAATTGTCTGGATACGGCCTTGGATGTTGTTGCTGGCACTCAGGAATTAACTTAAACCAGTCATCTACGGCGAGCGGATGGTGGGATGTTCTCTGGTACTGTTGTGGATTGGATGCAGACTTTGCATGGTGTTGATGTATGCCTTACTGAGGTGGTAGATTTTCTGTTTTCTTTTGTCTCCATTCTTTCAGAATGTCCTAGTCGGCTTCTCCTTGTCAGTAAGATTGCTTCCAGTTTTTCACCCGTCTAGGTGCGGCTCTCTGACGCTTGCATGGATTGTTTATATTGATCGGGCTGCCTTCTTGGTTGGTCGTATCGTATTCTTGCTAGTGCTTGCCTTGCTAG
Organism: Baccha elongata; assembly: GCA_951217065.1. NCBI lineage: Eukaryota > Metazoa > Arthropoda > Insecta > Diptera > Syrphidae > Baccha > Baccha elongata. Next base: position 63,894,565 of record OX578272.1, on the reverse strand, counting down.
TTTTTGTCTGATCCTAGTCCGGTTGTGACTGAATAAAATCAAGTGATTTATTCTCCTTTTATATGCTGCAGTGGACGAACAATTTATTTTGTGTTGTGTCATGTGTGTCCCTTTCGTAGTCTTCTTCGTACCATTTCAGGTCTTTTTTCCTTTGCTTTGTATTTGTTCTCCCTCCTTTTTCAGTAACAAAATCACCGGTGAGATAAATTTGATAACTTTGTATGGGCTTCGTATTTTGGAGCAAGCTTTTCAGTGAAGTAGGCTACTTCTGCCCAAGTGCGGTGGTTTTCTTCCACATATTGTGCAATCATGGTTTTAATGACGCGGTTCATTCTTTCAGTTTGATTTTCTTGAGGACAAGGTTTGCATTAGTCCGCTGGGTTTTTGTTGTGAACTTTAGTATTTGTTGCATACGCCAAACTTTCACGTAGCATCCCGGGTCAGTAGTAAAGTTGTGTCATTTTAGCCACAGTCTTGGCAACACCCAAACGTCCGGCTGTCAGAGCGTCATGATTTGTTTCCAATATTAATATCCGTTCGGCTGATGGTGGTAGGAAATTTCCGGTATAATTTGTCGCCTTCTAGCTCATATTCTGGATAATGGTCTGGGTTAGCTTTTACGTTTCGTTGGGTTTTTAGGACCCAATCTGGCTTGACGTCTATACTGACAGCTAAAAAATCGTTGGTGGAAATTGGTTGAGGATCACAAAACAGTGTGTCGACTATCACATTGAGTGATCATTTTCAATATTGAATCGAACTGCTGTAGTTCAAGGCACAGGGGTCGAAGGGACTACGTGGTAATTCACATCTAGGCAAATAACATCAAGTGGATCCTAGCGACACAACACACTTACTCATTTACACTTTCAGTTTTATGTCAGGAAGATACCATGAACTGATTTATATATTTAAACCTCGTTTTTGTGGCAATTGATTCAACCTAAAAACCTACATTTCTACTGTAGATATTTACACGTTTTTATTTTACATTGCTCATCATCATTATAGTATCGCCAAATTCAAAGGCACGTTTTTCTTCTGCAGATATTAGGTAGATACAATCCCATAAAAAAAAAAAACATACAATTCCCACCCTTGAATGTTGTAAGCAAACGTCTTTTGTTTTTTTTCAAAACGTTGGTAATATATTTTGTCGCAGGTTGAATATTGTTAAAAGATTATTGTGAATATGCCTTTCAACAATTCTACTTTCTCTTTATCAACGCTCATACTGTTATTATATCATACATATGTAAGTCATAATTTATACCATTGCATCTTAATTATTGGATTCTTTTCTTGCTACTTAACTTTATACCTATTATCAATTAGTCTCTAATAAACTCTCACACCGAATCGTTTGCTTTTTTTTCTTTGGAACTCAACAGGTTATGGGCCCAGAGTTTTATCGCTAAATAAAGTAAACGGTTTAATTTTATATCCGAAGTCGAGAAAGATAAATCGATAAAAATGAGTTCGTCTCATTATCAGATTGAGAAATTGGACGAGGGCAATTATGATGCTTGGGCCGTCCAAATGAAAAGTGTACTCGTCATTTCTGGCTCTATGCAATAACTCCTAACGTATTAACTCCTAACAAAAAAATATGAAAAAAAACCTAACATTCCCATACAAATTTAGGTATTATTATAAATGAAAGAACACCTAAATGTTAGGTTTATTTTCATCAAAATTAGGACTTGTTGCATTGTTTATAGTTAGGAGTTATTTCATGATGAAATAACCCCTAAAACCATGTAAGAGATTTGGCATGTTTTTTAAGAACATCTAGGTTTTATTTCATTTTTAAATTAGGAGATATTACATCCCCAGTTAGGACTTATTTCATTTATTCGTGTTAGCAATTATTGCACTCATTGTTAGGAATTTCTTCATTAGGACTTATTTCATTAGGAATTAATACGTTAGGAGCTATTGCATAGAGCCGTCATTTCTAACTTATGGTCGTATGTCGATGGTAGTGTTGTGAAGCAGGAGAGTATGACTCCAGCTCAAAGTTTAGAATGGGAAACAAAAGATGGTAAGGCGCTTGCTTATATAATTTTAAACATAAAACCTTCGGAAGTGAACCACGTAAAGCATTGCAATTCGTCAAAATTAGCATGGGACAGTTTAAAAGGTATCCATCAACCACGCGGTCCAGCTAGAAAAATTTCGTTGTTTAAACAGTTAGTTCACATGAAGCTTGGCGAAAATGAAAATACATCTGAACATATTAACCGTTTCTCAGATGTCGTTGAAAAGCTTAATGAAATTGATTTTCCTGTAAATGATGAATTGCTTGTCGTTATTTTGCTCTCAAGCCTGCCTAAGTCTTTAGAAAGTTTTGTCGTTGCAATGGAATCACGCGATGAATTGCCAAAATTAAGTATTCTAAAAGTTAAGCTATTGGAAGAGGGAGATCGACGTTTGGAAAAGAGTGAGGTTCTCGGGAAAAATGAAGTGAATTTTGAGCAAGCCTATGCAGTACGTTCAAGTTTTAATCCAAAGTTTGTCCACAAAAAGAGATCGGTCGGAAAATGTTTCAACTGTGGTAAAAGAGGTCATTTCGCATCAAAATGTACAGAACCAAAGAAGCGTTACGACAATAAGGCGGTTGCTTCATTTTCTATGCTTACGGTTTCCCACAGTAACGTGCTTGGTCCGCAATCTTGGTGCATAGATAGCGGGGCCACTTCACATATATGCTGCAATGAATCATTATTTACCACTATGCGGGTGTGTGCGGAACAAATAAAACTAGCAGGTGACAATTATATAAGATCCACCAGTATCGGTACCGTTGTCCTTAATACAGAATTGTGCGAGTTGAGACTAAAAAATGTTCTGTTTGTTCCTGGTTTGAACGCAAATTTTATATCTGTAAGTAAAGCGATAGATAATGGTTGCAGCGTTGAGTTCACGAAAGACCTAGCTAAAGTTAAACAAAATGGTGAAACAATTGTATGTGCATGGCTAGAGAATGATCTTTTTGTATTTCAGTACCGTACCGAAATTTTATTTGCATGTAATTCAAATTTTAGCAATTATCAAAAATGGCATGATAGATATGGGCATCTTAATTTTAACTGTTTGAACAAGGTGTACGCAAATGAGATGGTCAGTGGGTTTATGTTGGGAGCTGCCCCTGATAACTTTCAGTGTAAAATTTGTATGAAGGGGAAAATTTGTGTTAAGCCTTTTCCACATGAGCCGGTCACGCGGTCAAAGGATCTCCTGGAAGTCATTCACACTGATGTATGTGGCCCGATGAGAAAAACGTCTCTAGGAGGAGCAAGGTATTTTGTTACCTTTATTGACGATAAGTCAAGGAAAATATTTGTATATTTTATTAAAACAAAGAATGAAGTCTTTGGGGTTTTTCAAAAATTCAAGTCTTTGGTAGAACGTGAAACTGGAAAACTTATAAAAACGTTGCGTAGTGACAATGGCACCGAGTACCGCAGCCAAATTTTTACTAAATTTCTTGAGGAATGTGGTATAGCACGCCAATTCTCTGTAGTTTACACTCCACAGCAAAATGGAGTTGCTGAAAGGGCTAACAGAACTATTGTGGAGATGGCAAGGTGCATGCTTATGCAATCTGGACTTAATGAACATTTGTGGGCTGAGGCTGTTCATACGGCAGTGTACCTACGAAATAGATGTCCTACAAAAATTTTAATAAATGTCACACCCGAAGAAGTATGGACTGGTCGAAAGCCAGATGTTAGCCATTTTAAAATTTTTGGGTGTACAGCCATAGCTCTTAACAAAACTAAATCTTATTCCAAATTTCAGCCCAAAGATGAAGAGTATCTAATGGTTGGTTATTCAGGCACTTCGAAAGCTTATCGACTTTTTGACAGATCTAATAAAAGAGTCATTGAACGCAGAGACGTTTCATGCATTGAAGGTGAAGGTACCGAGGGGATTCGGTTGAAACGGGAACTCTTTTATTGGAAGAAGACAATGAATGTGAAGACCAGCAGATGGAACAACAGACGCAGCAGCAGAAATTTCAACAACAAGAGCAAAAGATCGAAGAGCAGGTTACGCATCAGAAAGACATTACGAAACCAACGGAGCAGATTACAGTACATGAGCCTTCAAACGATGTGCAGCAAGACGACCAACGAGAAATAAAAGAGCAAGACGTTGTTAAAGACCCGACTTCAATAAAACCGAGAAGATACCCAAAACGAAAACGTTCAACTACGAGTAGTGAAGATGATGGGGAGAAGACGCCAACGTTTGGTAAAGGTAGGCCAAAGATAATTAGATCCGGAAAGCCTGGAAGACCCAAGAAGCAGTACAATGTGTTGAATAACATCAACTCAGCAAACAACATTACGATTCCTCAAACAGTGGCAGATGCATTATTGTTACCTGAATCTACAATGTGGAAACATGCAGTCCATGAAGAATACCAGAACTTGCTATCCAACAAAACATGGGATTTAGTAGAGCTTCCTGAAGGTATCAAACCAATAGGATGTCGATGGGTGTTCACTGTAAAAAATGACGAAAATGGTAAACTGCAAAGATTCAAGGCGCGGCTGGTGGCAAAAGGATTTGCTCAAATTTTTGGAATGAACTTATAAGAAACCTTTTCGCCAGTAGTGAGGTATTCTACCATTCGAATGATTTTAGCTTTGGCTGTAGAAAAGAAACTTTTGCTTCACCAGATGGACGTGTCTTCCGCATACTTAAACGGAGAGCTTTAAGAAGATGTGTACATGGAGCAGCCAGAGTATTTTGTTGACCAAAAGAATCAAGGAAAGGTTCTTAAATTGCGAAAAGCCTTGTATGGACTGAAGCAGTCAGGCAGGGCATGGAACGAGAAATTGGATGCTGTTTTGAAGAGAATTGGATATCGGCAATGCACTAGTGAATCGTGTGTCTATATTGCGGATAATAAAGGTGACTTGAGAATCATCGCAGTATATGTTGACGACTTTATTTTGGCTGCTGAATGTGAAGAATCGATCTGTGAAATGAAGGCCCAAATAAAAATGGAATTTAAAGTCATCGATAATGGTACTCTACATAATTTTTTGGGATTTGAAATAAGTCGCGAGGGGATAACCGGTCCGATTTCGATTTGTCAAAGCCAACTTATCATGAAACTACTACGAGATACTGGAATGATTGAATGCAGACAAAATCAAACACCATTAGAAGCCGGTCAACAGTTTGGGTGTCAAGGCGAAAGCTGTAAGCGGGTTAATCGAGAGCAGTATCAATCAATCATTGGTTCTTTGACATATCTGGCAATATCAACCCGGCCAGATATCATCCACTCAGTAAGCAAATTGGCGCGTTTTAATGTGGACCCTCATGAAGAGCACTTCACAGCAGTTAAACATCTGTTGAGGTACTTAAACACTACTAACAAATATAAATTGCGTTATTTTCCTACAGGTAAGCAACTTGAAGGTTTTGTTGATGCTGACTGGGGTGGTGACGTTGCAGATCGAAAGTCTTATACTGGTTTCGCTTTCTTGCTTGGAGGTGCTGCCATATCTTGGGAGTCCAAGAAGCAATCAACAGTGGCATTAAGCAGTACCGAGGCGGAATACATGGCCCTTTCTGCATCAGCAAAAGAAGCTGTATATCTGAAGAGGCTGGTATGTGAGCTTGGTGGTGCCAAGTTCGCTACATCATTTATTACTCTTAATGGTGATAATCTAAGTGCGCAGCAGCTCGTGAAGAATCCTGTACATCATCCACGCAGCAAACATATTGACATTAAATATCACCATATTCGAGAAGTCTACAGTAGCGGTGCTATCAACCTGAACTATATACCAACCAACGATATGCTAGCAGATGTCTTAACAAAGAATTTACAAAAAGTTAAGCATCATAAATTTTGTAAACTTTTGGGGCTTGTATTATAAAAGCCTAGTTTTTTTTTTTTTTATTTTGAATTAGTAAAGTAAATTAAATGAATTTAATAATGTAAATTTGAAATTATGTATAGTTTATCGCGTTGAGGGCGAGTGTTAAAAGATTATTGTGAATATGCCTTTCAACAATTCTACTTTCTCTTTATCAACGCTCATACTGTTATTATATCATACATATGTACGTCATAATTTATACCATTGCATCTTAATTATTGGATTCTTTTCTTGCTACTTAACTTTATACCTATTATCAATTAGTCTCTAATAAACTCTCACACCGAATCGTTTGCTTTTTTTTCTTTGGAACTCAACAAATATCTACATCGTTTTTCTACTGCGTCTTAGACAGGTACTTTCTCCTCCAAACCAAAAATAATATTTTTTTTTTCTGAAGAGTTAAATAACATATTTAAATCGAATATTTAACATAAGGGTATCTTGCCCTTACCTGCATAAAGAGCAACTTTCATCTACATCTAGCCTTCTCACCAAATTTCAGGAGTTGCTATCTGTTCGTGAAAGCAAAATGAAAGAGGAAATATAGCCAGCTTATGTCCTCGATTGATAATTGATTTTTTACATATATTCTTGTTCTACTTCTTCCCTTTCTTACTTCAATCCTTCTAATTAAATATTTCTTCAAAATCACTAATTTCAACATCTTACTGTAGAAACTATTTAAGGTTTAAATTTAACAATAATAAGATCCTTCTATAAAAAAATGTATCTTAAGAACTTCTGTCTTATGCACTATTTATCCAAACTATTACTTATAGGCTTTCATAAAACTCGTTAAGCTAACGTCAATCGTCAATCATTATTGAAACTTCCATTTACTTTCTTTATAAAATTAAATGCGTTTCTATATGATTTGTTTTTTTATTTTCACAACAAAAATATTCAAAAGACAATCGTCAGCCATCAGATGTGCGTGCTTAAAGGCAGTGCCATCAACAATATGCCTTAATTTCTTTTGTAAATCCATTCACAATCACAACAAGTCACTCCTCAAAGTTCAACGCCCCCGATCAAACAATTTTCTTCATCTAGAGTTTGTGTGTGTGTAATTTACAATTAGAGTAGACTTTCCATTGTTTTATATCTAAAAGAGTTCACTTTTGCAGAAACTCAAAAGCGCTATGCTTACAGACAACTTGTAAAGTTCAATTAACACTCATTGAAGTTTTCTTGATATAAATTTTGTACTTGTTCAATAGGGCAAAGGCAAGTACATGGTTTCGTATAAAAAAAATTCGAGGTGTTAATCCAACCTGACATTACGATGATTGGGAAGCCCAAAAAAAGTAAATCTCGTCATACCGTTCGTCGTCAGTGTGGTCTGTGCGGATGTGCGGTTGTCTGTTGAACGAGCTGTAGCCTTAACGGTTTGACGGAAATGCACATAACGGACAACGGAGATTCAATTTCAATTCTTACTTGCTCAAAATAGTCCAGTCAAATATATAGTCCAGTTTAAAGTTACAGAAAATATACAAATGAATTTTTTATTCGAATTCTATGTTTTTTGGGTCGCTGAATCCGAATTTGAAGAAATCCCACCAAATTTCCTGGTGTGCTTTGCGATTTCCGCGAAAAACCGCGGAATCTTAGCAATTTTTTCGGTTTTTTGCTAACATCTCGGACACTATGGGTCTTAACTGAAATTTCACCCAGAACAAAATGGGATACCATTAAATTTCCTTCAAAATTCAAATATATTGTTTATTTCTCAGGCGCACCGTTAGCCCGTTAGAGTGCGTTGACATTTCAACACAATTTCCCATTTCTGGAAAAAACCAAATTGGTTTTTATTTATTGGAGACTGTTAAATACTAACGTTACAATTTGAAATTTATTAAATCTAATTAAATCTAATTTTCTATTGCTCTAAAAAATATAATCTTAAAATTTATACTTTTTAAATTGTCATTTACTGAATATAACAGAAAGTTAAATTTATTAAATATTACAATTAATTGATTCAAAGGACTATTTGCACCATAGTTTGATCTGCTGAAAATTTGACGTAAAGGCTGCCGTAATCTTATGCTAGCTTGGCTAAAGTTAAAATTTAGCCTACAAAGGATTGACGAAGATGAAATATTTCCATTTATAATACCAGCAATGAAACAGAATTGGATATATTTTCGATGGCTTTCAAGTGATGGAAGATTTATCAAAACCAACCTATGTAAATATAATGGAAGTGGTGACTCATGAGACCAAGGAAGGGAACGGAAACAAAATCGCAAAAACCTTCGTTGGACTGCTTCAAGCCGCGATATGTGTATAGAGTAGTGAGGTGCCCATACTACACAGCCATATTCAAGAATAGGCCTCACAAAAGAAATGAACAGAAGCTTGAGAACATAGGGATCTTTAAAGTCGCGTGAGAATCTTTTAATAAATCCTAATGTTTTATTGGCTCTTTTAATAATGTGATCTAAGTGATCGATAAAGGTCAACTTTGAATCTAATATAATTCCTAAATCTGAAAATACTGAGACTTTAATTAGAGGGTTCGAATCAAATGAGTAAATGT